>WAAF01009598.1:0-10970 GCA_013400475.1 Tricholaema leucomelas | reverse complement strand
GGATGGATCCCATCTGGCCCCATGGACTTATGAGGATCCAAGTGGCTTAGCAGGTCCCTTACCTCGTTCTCATGGATTAGAGGGGGACTATACTGGTCCCTGGCTCCACCTGCCAGCTCAGGAGGCCAGTTGTCCTGGAGACAACCTGTCCCACTATTGAAGACTGAGGCAAAGAAGGTGTTAGGCACCTCTGCCTTTTCCTCATCCTTTGTCACTATGTTCCCCTCTCTATCTAATAATATATTTTCCAGCAGACCAATACCTTACTTGTACTAGTGCATGGGGCTGTTCCTCCTCACGTGTAACACTCCACATTTGTTCATGTTGAACCTCATCAGAGTGTAGAACCTCATCTGAGTGACCACACAGCCTTATGGTGTATCAGGCAGTCATCCCAGTTCTGTATCAGCAGCAGGCTTGCTGAGTGTACAGTCTATCCTCCCATCCAGGTCATTGATGAAGATGTTGAATAAGACTGGATCCAGTTCCAATGCCTGAGGAGTGTTGCTAGCTACAAGTCTCCAGCTGAATTCTGCACCAATGATCACAACCCCCTTAGCTCTGTTGTTTAGCCAGTTCATGACTCATCTTGCCACACAGTCTTCTAACCCACACTTTCTGAGCTTGTCTACAAAGTTGAGGTCCTCCTACATGGTTATGGTCTTTTGTCATAAATATAGGAAATTAACTCAATTTAAAGGTACCAGAAAAACTAATCAGTTATGGATATATACAGATCTAAAGTACGAGACTTGCAGTGACATTTCAGCAGAGCTTAGGTAATTTATTCTAAAAATGAGTACAAAATCAGTATTCATGTTCCTGGTCTCTGGACATCTTTGGAAAACTGATATAAAAATTCTCTTGTATGTACTAACTTTTCTGAAGCAATTAATAACTGTAATTAAGTTCAAAGAAACTAACAAATATTGAGTCTATTTCTATGATGTATCAAATATTTGAGCAAGTATTTAAAAGGTACAGAAGAATAAATCCTTGATTTTTAAACATTTTTTTTCATAAAGTCGCCAGTTCATAAAGTCAAATCTTGAACTTTTTGTTGAAGTTCCATAAGGGCTTTTCTCAGACGAAAAATAGCGCAAGGCCAGGTAAATTTAGATATCAATATATGGTCCAATAATTGCTCATTTGTGATAAGTCTTCTGTCCATAAAAAAGAATTAGCAGGTTTTCATTTTTCAGACTGAACAGAAGTCTGTATGCTTTGCAACTGCACAGAGCTACAGATATTAATACAGTTAAACAAACTGGACACAATAATGTGTGCACTCTTCTTGCCATCAATGCCTCACACACTGGTATCTACTCAAAAGCCTAGACAAATACTTCCTCAATTGCATGAAACTGCTGTTTATTTCATTAAATTAAACTGATTTCACCCAGGCTTGTCAGCCCAAGACTTGCATATAATAACTGCTGGTAGATAAAAAGTAAATAATCAAGTGGTTTTTCTTCCATCTGAGGAAGGACATGCTTTCTGCAGCAAGGATTCAGCTCTAGTAGCAGTGATTAGGCAGCAGTATTACCCAAGCAGTCCATGGGTGACAACAGCGGTATCAGTGCAAAAGCAGCAGTAATAACCACATCATTTCATTGAGGAGAGAAGGCTGCTGTTGGCAGATAAGTGACAGAAAGTTTTACTTTTTGCTTAAATGCTTTGAATGAAAAGAACACTTTTTAAAAGGCACTATTAGTGAAATAAAAATACAGAACTTCTCTGTGCTCATGCACTCCTCTTGCAAAGCATAAAAAGAGATCCCATGAACCCCTTCTCTTAAAATTGCAAAAAATCGCTGAAGAACAGCTGAGAAATTGCTGTACCAGCCCTGCCCAAAAGGCAGAATGGGAGATTGGCAGGTTTTATTTGTGTGCAGGTAAATCTTTTCAAGCTAAGAAACTCAAGGAAGCGAAGCCCCGCAACTGGTTCCCATTTCTCTAGCAAGGGAGGCAGGGAGAGGCTTGGGAGAAGCCACAGCCACCACTGCCTATCTAAATAGAATCATAGAATTAATCAGATTGGAAAACACTTTCAAGATCATCCAGTCCAATCCATCATCTAACACCTTCTAATTAACTAGATCATGGCACTAAGTGCCTCACCTAGCCTCTTTTTAAACACCTCCAGGGATGGTAACTCCACCACCTCCCCAGGCAGCCCATTCCAATGGCCAGTCACTCTTTCTGTGAAGATCTTCTTCCTAACATCCAGCCTAAACATACCTGGGCACAGCTTGAGACTGTGTCCTCTTGTTCTGTCACTGTGTGCCTGGGAGAAGAGACCGATCCCCACCTTCTTACAGGTAGTTGTAGAAGACAATAAGGTCTCCTCTGAGCCTCATCTTCTCCAGGCTAAACAACCCCAGCTTCCTCAGCCTGTCCTCATAGGGTTTGTGCTTCAGCCCCCTTGTCAGTCTTGTTGCCCTTCTCTGGACGTGTTCAAGCACCTTAACATCTTTATTAAATTGAGGGGCCCAGAACTGGACACAAGTACTCAAGGTGTGGCCTAAACAGTGCTGAGTACAGGGACAGAATGACCTCCCTGGACCTGCTGGCCACACTATCAGCCACACTGGCTGATACAGGCCAGGATGCCATTGGCCAGCTGGACACACTGCTTGCTCATGTTCAGTTGGCTGTCCACCAGTACTCCCAGATTCCTTTCTTCCTGGCTGCTCTCCAGCCACTCTGTCCCCACCCTGTAGCACTGAATGGGGTTGTTGTGGCCAAAGTGCAGAACCCAGTGCTTGAACTTGTTAAAACTCATGGCATTGAACTGTGCCCATCTATCCAGCCTATCCAGGTCCCTCTGCAGAGCCCTTCTGCCCTCTAACAGATCGACACATGCTCCCAGCTTGGTGTCATCTGCAAACTTACTGATGTTGAACTCAGTCCTCTCATCCAGATCATCAGTGAAGATATGAAACAGGACTGGCCCAGCACTGATCCCTAGAGGACACCACTAGTGACTGACTGCCAACTGGATGGGACTTCATTTATCACCACTCTCTGGGCCTGGTTCATCTAGCCAGTGTTTAACCCAGCACAGAGTGCCCCTGTCCAAGCCATGGGCTGCTGGCTTTTCCAGGAGTTTGCTATGGCAGCCAACGTCAACAGCCTTGCTGAAATCCAGGTACACTGCATCCACAGCCTTTCTCACATCCAGCAGGTGGGCAACCTGATCATAAAAAAATATAAGGTTGGTCAAACAGAAGCTGCCCCTCATAAACCTATGATGGCTGGTTCTGAACTCTTGGCCATCCTGTAGGTGCTGTGTGATTGCACTCAAGATGATCTGCTCCATTATCTTGCCTGGAACTGAGGTCAGACTGACAGGTCTGCAATTTTCCAGGTCCTCCTTCCAACCTTTCTTGTGGATGGGCCCCACACTGGCCAGCTTCCAGTTATCTGGGACCTCTCCAGTGAGCCATGATTTAATAAATGAAGAGCTCGGCCAGCTCATTGGCCAGCTCTCTCATCAACCCAGGGTGGATCCCATCTAGCCCCATAGACTTGTGAGGATCCAAGCATCTCAACAAGTCCCTAACTGCTTCCTCCTGGATTACAGGGTGGCTGTCCTGCTCCGTGACCCCATCTGCCAGCTGAGGAGGCCATCTGTCCTGAAGACAACCTGTCTATTGAAAATTGAGGCAAAGAAGATGTTCAGAAATCCAGGAGCAAGGTCAGTCAACAAGCAAGATGAGTCATTTGGGTGTGTCCTAGCAGCCTGTGATGTCAGTCAGTTGTAGAGATCCAGCCATCAGTAGAACCGTGAGTACCCAGACAGAGGTTCTGTGCAGACATACAGGTGTCCAGGCCCCTGGCTGTGGAGAATGCCAGAGCCTGGCTCTTACAGTAGCGGGTGACAGAGACAACACGTGTGTTAGAAGTGAACAGGTGAACAATCTGGTCAACCTGGCAGCTGAGAAGAAGGAAGAATTTGTGAGGCTAAGGACTATAAGGGAATATGAAGAAGATGCAGACTTGTGGACCCAGGCTCTGCTGTGCCTGAGGGAGGCCAGCAGATTAATGCAGGTGATGATAGGGTTGAGTCTTTGTGGGTTAAGAATCAGGAGTAAGGCCAGCAAGAGTGGCATCATGGTAGGAGTCTGTTATAGACCACTCAACAAGGATGAAAAGGTAGATAAAATATTTTGCAAGCAGCTTGTCAGAGAGGTTTCACAATCGCTACCCCTTCTTGTGAAAGGCTTCAACTTCCTGAGTGTCTGCTGGCAATACAATACAGCAGGAAAAGAACTGTCCTGGAGGTTCCTAGGCTATGTGGAAAATAACTTCCTGACACAACCACTGAGGGAGCCAACCAGGGAAGGTGCCCTCCTGGATCTACTTCCTGTGAACAGGGAATAACTTGTTGGAGACCATCTAGGACGCAGTGATCATGAGATGATCAAGTTCTCTATCCTTGGGGAAACAAGGAGAGAGGTTGGTAAAACTGCCACCTTGAACTTCCAGAGGGCAAACATTGGCCTGTTCAGGAGCCTGATTGGCAAAGTCCCTTGGGAAGCCACCCTGAAGGTGATGTGAATCCAGGATGGCTGGACATACTTCAAGAGGGAAGTCTTAAAGGCATATGAGCAGACTGTCCTTGTGTGCTGAAAAATGAGTCAGTGGGGAAGGCATCCAGCTTGGCTGAATAGAGACCTTTGGCTGGACCTCAAGAGAAAAAAAGCCACCTTATGGCCTTTGGAAGAGGGGACAGACCTCTAATGAGGGTTATAAAGACGTTGTGAAGCTATGCAGCAGGAAAACTAGGAGAGCTGAGGCACAGCTAGAGCTTCATGTAGCTACAGTCATTAAGGACTATAAAAAACATTTCTATACATTTTTATCAATAAAAGGAGGACTGGGGGAAATCTCCATCCTTTTTTGGATGCAAAAGGAAACAGTGATTAAAGATGAGCAGAATCACAGAATCACTGAATGTCAGTGGCTGAAAGGGACTTCAAAAGATCATCCAGTCCACCTCCTGCCAGAGCAGGACCACCTATACCACATCACACAGGAATGCATCCAGGTAGTTCTTGAGTATCTCCAGAAAGGGGGACTCCAAAACCCACCCTGGGCAACCTATTCCAGTGTTCTATCACCCTCACAGTATAAAAATTTCCTTAAATGAAACTTCCTATGTCTCAGCTTCCACCCATTGCCCCTTGTCCTGTCACTGGGCATCACTGAGAAGAGCTTGCTCCATCCTCCTGGCACTTCACCCTTTACATATTTATAAACATTGATGAGATCACCTCTCAGTCTCCCCTTCTCCAAGCTAAAGAGCCCCAGCTCCTTCAGTCTCTCCTCGTAAGACAGATATTCCATTCCCTTCATCATCTTTGTGGCCCTGCACTGGACTCTCTCAAGCAGTTCTATGTTGCTCTTGAACTGGGGGTCCAAGAACTGGACACAGTACTCCAGGGGCAGCCTCACCAGGGAATAGTAAAGGGGAAGGAGAACCTCTCTTGACCTACTAATCACAGCCCTTCTAATACACCCCAGAATGGCACTGGCCCTCTTGGTCATGAGAACACATTGCTGGCTCATGGTCAACCTCCCATCCACTAGGATCCCCAGATCCATTTCCCCTTTGCTGCTTTCCATCAGGTCAGTCCTCAAACTATACTGATACCTGCGGTTGTTCCTTCCCAGGTACGAGACTCTACACTTGCTCTTGTTGAATTTTATTCAATTTCTTCCTGCCCAGCCCTCCAGTTTGTCCAAGTGTGGCTCAATGGCAGCTCAATCCTCTGGTGTGTCAGCTACTCCACCCACTTTGGTGTCATCAGCAAACTTGCTGACAGTGCACTCTGTGCCCTCATCCAGGTCATTGATGAATATATTGAACAGAACTAGTTCCAGTACTGACCCCTTAGGGACTCCACTAGCTGCAGGCCTCCAACTAGACTCCAACCCATTGACCACAACTTCTGACTTCTTTCCTTCAATCAGTTCACAATCCACCTCACTCCCCAATCATCCAAACCACACTACCTCAGTTTAGCTGAAAGGATACTGTGGGAGACAGTGTCAAATGATTCACTGAAATCGAGATAAACTACATCCACTGCTCTACCATCATCAATCTACCTGATTATGCCCCCATAAAAGGCTATCAGGTTGGTCAAGCATGACTTCCCCTTGGTAAAGAAATGTTGACAGCTGTTAATGATACTCTTGTCCTTGATATGTGTAAGGATAGCACCAAGGATAAGTTGCTGCCCTAACTTTCCAGGAATGGAGGTGGGGCTGACTGGTCTGTAGTTACCTGGGTCCTCCTTCTTATCATCAAAGGATGTTTGCCTTCCTGTAGTCTTCTCCTGTCCACCATGACTTACTGAAATGGCAATGATCTGTGCCAGCTCCCTCAGCACCTGCAGGTGCATGCCATCAGGACGCATGGACTTTTACTCAACTGTTCTTTAATCCAGTCCTCATCAGCCAGGGAAGACTCCTTTGTCATGCTTTCCTGTGGTGCCTTAAGTGTCTGGGTCTCCTGAGGACAGTTTCCAGCAGTACAGATAGAGACAAAGAAGGCATTTAGTTACTCTACTTTCTTTGTGTCCTCTGTCACCAGGGTACCCACCTCATTCAGCAGAGGGCCTACATTGCCTCTTTTCCTGCAATGTGTTTGAAGAAGCCTTTTCTGTTATATTTGACCTCCCTTGCAAGGCTGAGTTCCAACGAGGCCTTAGCCTTCCTAGTTGTCTCCTGTGATGGTTTGGGTGTTCCCCACCCCCCNTAGAAAGCAAGATGGAGTTCAGCCAGCAGCCCCAGCTCTGCAGCAGGCAAAGAGCCGAGAGCACAGCCCAGAGCGAAGTGCAAGAGTGAAGTGACTTTATCTAATGTTTTGCTTTTCCTTCTTTACACATCTCAGCAAGACTGTGAGGGAAGTAGACCTCACCATTGTTTTAATTTCACAGCCTATGATCTAGTTCTTCTCACCAAAACATTCTAGCTAGCTTCAAACTAGCACATCTCGCTACACCCTCTGACAATAGTCTTATACACCTTCCAGGTGGGCAGCCCCTCCTTACATGATCTGTAGACTTTCTTCTTCCACTTAAGTTTGCTTAGCAGTTCTTACTTAACAATGCAGGTCTCCTGGCTCCCTTTCTTGATTTCCTACTTGCTGGGATGCACTGATCTTGAGCTTGGAAAAAGAGGACCTTTAAAGTTAACCAATTTTCAGGGACCACTCTGCCTTCTAATACCCTGTCCCATGAGATTTCATCCAACAATTGCTTGAAAAGGCCAAAGTTTGCCCTCCTGAAATCCAGGGCTGTAGTCCTGCTTGATATCCTGTTCCTACTAGACAAAATCTTGAACACCACCATCTTGTGATCTCTAAGGCCAAGGATGCCCTCAACCTTCACTGCTTCAGTCAGACCCTCCTTGTCGGTGAGGATAAGATCCAGCAGTGCTCCCCTCCTAGTTGGCTCCTGCACCATTTGCATCAAGAAGTTATCATCAGTCACTGGAGGAATGTCCTGGGCTGTGGCTGGCTGAATAAGCCTTCCAGGAAATAGCTGGGTAGTTAAAATCCCCCATGAGAACCAGCACCTGTGATTGGGAGTCTGCTTTTAACTGCTTGCAGAAGGCCTCGTCAACTTCCTGATCCTGATCAGGTGGTCTGTAACATACACTCACTACTGTATTGCCCATTGTAGCCTGTCCTTCATTTATATCCACAAGCTCTCAACTTGCCCCTCATCCACCCCTGGACAGAACTCAAGACATTCTAGTTACTCCCTCACATAAAGAGCAACTCCACCATCTTGCCTTGCTGTGATGAAGGCTGAGCAGAAGGCTCAGGTGTTTAATGCCTACTTTGCCTCAGTCTTTAGCACTGGATCCAGCAGTTCCCTGGACACCAAACTTCAGGAGCTAGAACGTGGGGATGGGAATCTGAATGAGGTCATCACAATAAAAGAGGAAGTGGTTAATGATCTGCCATGAGACTTAGATCCACATAAGTCTATGGGGCCAGATGGGCTACACCCATGGGTGCTGAAGGAGTTGGCAGATGTGCTCACCAAGCCACTCTCCACGATTTACTGGAAGTCCTGGCTAACTGGGGAGATGTCAATGGTCTGGAGAGTAGCAAATGTGACACCTGTCTACAAGAAAGGAAGAAAAGAGGATCAGGAAACTATAGACCTGTCAGTCTGACCTCAGTACCAGGGAAGGTCATGGAGCAGGTCATCTCAAGTGCCATTATACACCATGTAAGGAATAACCAGGGGATCAGGCCCAGCCAGTATGGGTTTATGAAGGGCAGATCCTGCCTAACAAACCTGATCTCCTTCTATTACAAGATGACCTGGCTACTAGATGAGGGAAAGGACGTGGATATTATCTACTCAAGCTTTCAAAAAGTCTTTGACACTGTTCCCCACAGAATTCATGTGGACAATCTGTCTGCTTATGGCTTGCACAAGCACAGCTCTGCTGGATAAAACATTGGCTGGATGAAAGGGCCCAGAAGGTGATGATCAATGGAGTTAAATCTAGCTGGTGGCTGGTCACAGGTGGTATACCCCAGGGATCAGTGTTGGGACCACTCCTGCTCTACATCTTTGTTGATGATCTTCATGAAAACATAAAGCGTGTCATTGGTAAGTCTGCAGATGACACCAAGTTAGGTGACAGTGTTGACCTTCATGAGAGTAGGAAGACTTTACCTACAAAGGATAGATTGGATCAATGAGCTAGTGTTAATGGCATAAGCTTCAATGAGGCCAAATGCCAGGTCCTGCACTTGAGCCACAACAAACCCATGCAATGCTCTAGGGTTGTGGAATTGTGGCTGGAAAGCTGTCTGGCAGAAAGGGACCTGGCGGTTGTAATTGAAAACCAACTGAATATGAGCAAACAGTGTGCCCAGTTGGCCAAGAAAGCCAATGACATTGTGGCTTGTATTAGAAATGCTGTGTCCAGCAGGAGTAGGGAGGCGATTGTCCCCTTGTACTCTGTTCTGGTGAGGCCACACTTCAAGTACTGTGTTCAGTTTTGGGCACGTCAATACTAGAGAGATATAAAGGTGTTGGAGCAAGTGCAGAGAAGGGCAACAAAGCTGGTGAAGGGCCTGGAGAAGAAATCTTATGAAGAGTGACTGAAGGAGCTGGGGCTGTGTAATTTGAAGAAAACAAAGTTGAGAGGAGACCTTGTGTCTGTGGTTACCTGAAAGGACATTGTGGAGAGGTTGGTGCTGGTCTTTTCTCACAGGTAAGTAGTGATAGAACAAGAGGAAATGGACTCAAGCTGCTACTGGGTAGGTTTAGACTGGACATTAGGAATTATTTTTTTTTTTTTCAGAATGAGTGGCCAGGCACTGGAATGGGCTGCCCAGGGAGGTGGTTGAGTCACCAACCCTGGATGTATTTAAAAGTCATTTGGATGTGGTGCTTAGGGATATGGTTTAGGGTGAACCTTGTAGAGTAGGGATATTGGTTGGACTTTGAGATCCTGAGAGTCTTTTCTAATCTGAACATTTCTGTGATTCTGTGAAATATAACATCTAAGAACATGTCTACTGTGTGATTTAGTGAAACTTTTACATACATTCTCTTGTCCTCCCTATGCTTGGGAAAGGTCACTGGGAATGAACAGTTCTCCAGTTGCTGTATAACCTACATACTGTATCTTTGCTTTCGCTGAGGCTTCAAGTGTCAGCATCTTGGGTAAGTTTTTCCTAGCCCTCTGTTTCACAGAGTGAGTATGGTTACATCTAAGAGCAGGATGACAATATTACAAAACAGAAGTGCGCAGTGTTCATCTTGGTAGACACCCTATGGTGGCAATGATGCAGTGTAACAGAAGGGAGAAAAGTGTGATTTAACCACTGTAATAATTTCAAATACACTTGATTGCCAATGAATAGCAGGACATTCAGAATTACAATGGAAAATAGGCCAAACCCAGGCCATTAATACAATTTGTCTCTATGTCCATTTGTTACAAAGCTGTTGCTTGTCTTCTGCTATTTCTTTTTATATTCATAGTTCTACTAATCAAATGATTTCCTAGAATATTTTGCATTATATTTGGTGAAGCAGGGGGAAGGAGAATAGGGAGCATAAGTTTGTGAAAAGGAGAAAAGAAAATCTAAAATACACTACATGTATTTTCCCAAACCTCATTTACTAACGCAGTATCTTGCAAAGGAAAACATTTTAAAAGCTGGGACTAGAGACACTCTATTTAGATTCTGCAGAACAGCTAATTTTGTTTAATTATATACATTACCTGAAATTTTAGTTATTTGTTTCTCTTCCTAGTATTTTTTTTTCTTTTCTAATCCATTTAGCTTCACTTTGCCTTCATCTCCTTTTACACAAGACTTGCACTTCCCATTTCCAGACGTGTTTTAAAGAGTATGTTACCTGCCAGAAGGCAAATATTTGTTGTCCATGAGCAGTGAACTATATGTTTGAAGTAGTATGTACAAAAAATACTTTTTTGGGATGTGTTTAGAAACAGTCTTAAGGGCACTTTAATCCTTTCCCTACAACTGCCCTATTCAAAAGAAGATTGAGTTAGTGAAACAGAAAAAAAAAAAGTCCTTAGAATTTCTCCTCTATGAAATCCTGCAGATAAAGGAATCTCTTTCCTATGTCATATCTTTACTGATTGTCTTGAAATAGATCTATTTCTATACAGCATAATTTGTGTGGATAACATTAATAGAGAATATTGTTTGTGAATTCATGTTGTTTGCTCTATGAGTACATTACTTGAATGCTTCAGAAATGTTGTATTTTGTCGTATATAGGCATGGATATATTGGCAATGCAAATTGTGATTCTAAAGAAGAAAAGGAAGTGAACTTTTTCTCCAGCTCAAATATATAAATAAAACCGCTAAAAAAAAAACATAGAATAGAATGGTTTAGGTTGTGGGTGACCTCAAACATCATAGAATCATAGAATTATAGAATCAGTC
>WAAF01009596.1:14172-26180 GCA_013400475.1 Tricholaema leucomelas | reverse complement strand
CATAGAATCATAGAATCATAGAATGGTTTAGGTTGGAAGGGACCTCAAGGATCATCCAGCTCCAACCCCCTGCCATAGGCAGGGACACCTCCCACTAGAGCAGGCTGCTCAAGGCCTCATCCAGCCTGGCCTTAAATGCCTCCAGGGAGGAAGCATCCAAAACCTCTCTGGGCAACCCGTTCCAGTGTCTTACCACCCTCACTGTAAAGAACTTCCTCCTAATATCCAGTCTAAATCTCCCCTCTTCCAGCTTAAACCCATTCCTCCTCATCCTGACATTACTAGACCTTGTAAATAGTCCCTCCCCAGCCTTCCTGTAGGTTCCCTTCAGGTACTGGAAAGCCACTATAAGGTCTCCTGGAAGCCTTCTCTTCTCCAGGCTGAAGAGCCCCAACTCTCTCAGCAGATACTGCAAATATCCTTAAGAATAGGTCATGGTTTTATTCAGTTTCATCAATAGCTGTTTGAAACCACTGTGAACAGAAAAGTTCAATGATGTGAATTGATCCTAAAGAAAAAGCTAAAATATTTCTCTAAATATTTATATTGTGGAAATTTCAATTAATTTCCTCATGTTTTTGTTATTCTCAAAACAAAAATAATCATCAAGTATTCCCATTAAAGATGAATAAGGAGGCTGAAGGCATGACATAGCATGCTAAAGTAACAGTCAAAATTGGGAAAACAAAAGCAGCAGCATACATAAAAAATAACCAAACAAACTCAACCCAACCAACTAAACAAACAAAAGTTAAAAGTTAGTAAAGTAAAAGACATAATAAATATCCTATGAAAGTTCATGTTATATGACCTACGATGAAAAAGAACATGCGCTAGAAGTTAAAAATTCTTGCTAATGCCACTTAAATAGTTCTGATAATTGCCTAGGTAACAGCAATGGATTTAGGGTTTGCCTCATGGCCATAAAACAACATTTCATTTGTGTTATGGCCTTCTGTCTCCTATGTTAATCTGAAAACTATGTGCGAGTGGAGGAACTGGATTTAGCATCTGACAAATGACATTATGTGGCACGTAAATCAAAGAACTGAAATCACTTCTTAGGTCTGCTTATAATTGTGGTTCCAGCACACGAACTCTTCTCAGTTGTATGACATAGGTTGTTAACAGGTTGATAATGACAAAGTCATAGAATAGCTTGGGTTGGAGATAGCTTTAAAGATCATCTAGTCCAACTCCTCTGCCACTTGACTATGTTGCTCGAAGGCCAGTACCACATGACCTTGAATAATTCCAGACATGGGTCATCCACAACTTCTCTGGACATCTTGTTTGTGTGTCTCACCACTCTCATCATAAAAAATGTCTTCGTTATGTCCATTATAAATCTGCCCTATTTCAGTTTAAAACTATTACCATGTTCCCTGTTACTATGTGCCTGAGTATAAAGTCTCTCCATCTTTCTTACAAGCCCCCTCTAATTATTCAAAGACTCAATCTTCTCATCACATGTTGTGTACTTGTTGTGGAGGGGTACTTTCTGCCACCTATGCCAATTGTGGTGGAAGGGAGAAATTAATTGATTCAAGAAGGTATTTTATAAAAATATATATATTTATTAACTTCAATATTTTGAACTCTCACCACCCCCAGCCTCTGAACTTTAATATTAATATGGATCTACACAGTCATGGAGGACATTATGGGAATATATCAAACTGTAACTATTATAATAACTAGCATACATTCAAACTATAAACAGAGAGAGGTTTCCCCACGGTTTAATGCCGCTTGGGGTCAGTATACTACTTGCCCAGCAGGTGGGCTGAAAGCTCTTTCTGCTCTATGGCAGAGGCAATAGAAATTACAGAGGCATTAAAGCATTTACTCACAATGTCTGCTTAATCAATAATCATGCCACAGGGCTACGTCACAGCCTATATTGGTATCCAATCTGCCTATGGACGTCGCGGCGGAAATCCTCTGGCTTCTGGGTAAAATGACAGTCTCTGACCTTGTGCTGCTGGCTCCTACTGGATGCTCTGTCCAGGGAATTCGTAGGCGGGATCTCCAGGTGCAGAGGAAGTATGATGCTGTGTAGTCTGAGCATGGTCTCATGCTGGCTACTCAGGCTAATCTTGCGCAGACAAGTGGGTCTGCTCCTGGCAACTTGTGGCAATGGCGCACACCAGGTAATCACAAAGCAGCGAGCGTGCAGTAGGATGCATGGCTGCACGGGAGTCTGAGCTCTGTAAAGGCAGGCATAAAGTAAGCTCTGCAAGTGAGTACGCAGGCAGGCAAACAGTGCTGGGGAGCAAGCAAGTGAACAAGTGAGCTGGCTGTTTACCTGCGTACCCCCATTTATCAAATGTGGGCTGAGATTAATGGCCCCTTTGGCCACCACAATCACCAATCAGGTTGGCAGTCAGGCAAACCTTACCATAGTAGGCAAAAGCCACAGGCCTGGACCTCCCAAATATGGCAATCACATGGGCCTTATACTAGGCAGCCACGAGCTGGGCATATGGGGGCTTACACAACCACCTGAACATGATCCAGCAGTGTGCCCAGGTGGCCAAGAGAGCCAATGGCATCCTGGCCTGCATCAGGAATGGTGTGGCCAGCAGGAGCAGGGAGGTCATTCTGCCCCTGTACTCTGCACTGGTTAGACCACACCTTGAGTACTGTGTTCAGTTCTGGGCCCCCCAGTTTAGAAGGGACATCGAGATGCTTGAGCGTATCCAGAGAAGGGCGATGAGGCTGGTGAGAGGCCTCGAGCACAGCCCTACGAGGAGAGGCTGAGGGAGCTGGGATTGTTTAGCCTGGAGAAGAGGAGGCTCAGGGGTGACCTTATTGCTGTCTACAACTACCTGAGGGGTGGTTGTAGCCAGGAGGAGGTTGCTCTCTTCTCTCAGGTGGCCAGCGCCAGAACGAGAGGACACAGCCTCAGGCTGCGCCAGGGGAAGTTTAGGCTTGAGGTGAGGAGAAAGTTCTTCACTGAGAGAGTCATTGGCTACTGGAATGGGCTGCCCAGGGAGGTGGTGGAGTCGCCGTCCCTGGAGCTGTTCAAGGCAAGATTGGACGTGGCACTTGGTGCCATGGTCTAGCCTTGAGCTCTGTGGTAAAGGGTTGGACTTGATGATCTGTGAGGTCTCTTCCAACCTTGGTGATACTGTGATACTGTGATACTGTGATACCTTACACAATTAGGGGTCCTGGGCAGGCCAGACTTTATGGCACCAGGCCTATTGTACCCCTTTGTGCTCATTTAATATGTTTGCCCCTGGTGTGGGTAGAAAAACATGTCCAGGCAGGGCAAGACTTGAATAAGCCTATTTTTGGGCCTTTGGGCCCTCCACCACAGTACTGAAATTGAGAATTGCCCTGACCTGAAAATGAGAACTTTTTCTTGCTGAACTTCACAAAAGACACATGGGTGCAATCCCAAAACTTTTCAGGGTCTCCATGGATGGCATTTCTTTGCTCAAGTGCATTATCTGCCCCACTCAACTTGATGTCATTAATCCTGCTCAGGATGCACTGAGAGTGGGGGCCAGGGAGAGCTGTGATAACCTGAATAAATGACATTGAGCCTATGTCAGTTTTAATGAGTGTGTGGGAGAAAACATCACCATGGACACCCAGCCTGAAAACAGCAGCCAAGTAAGCCTCTCTCCATCACCATCACCAACCATGCTGTGTCCTAAGTTTTGCCTGCTGAAAGAAAAAAAGAACTCCTGGAGAAGAGAGAACTCCACTGAGAAACAGTACATGCTGGAGGCTGCTCAGAGAAGGGAAAACCATCACGGATGCTCTCTCCCCCACCTCTCCCAGCCAAGGAGAACACCAGCCAGAAAGGATGAACCCAGAATACCTCCTCCAAACCAAAGCAATATTACACTTCTTCAGACCTCCCCCAGCCAAAGAAAGTGTCTTAGGTGGATGGGGGTGGGGTAATATAATTCCTTTCCTTCTCTTTTCCTCACTTTCCCTGTTTCTCTCTCTCTCTCTCTCTCTCTCTCTGTTCCATTCACTTCATCCTCACTTTTGATATTTGGTCACATTTCTGCCTCAATTTCATGTATAAGAGCAAATCTCTGTCCTCCAGAATGAGACAGAATCTCAGTCTTCTCCATATGACTTGTAACCAGTTTTCATGTTGACTTTCTGAAGGGGCCTATACCTTCCTTAGTCTTCCTTTTGCCACTAATATACTTGTAGAAACCTTTGCTATTCCTCTTGATCTCCCTGGCTAGATTTAATTCTAATGGAGTGTTAGCTTTTCTGACTGGATCTCTTGCTACTCAGACAACTTCCTTGTACGTCGCCTATTCTAGCTGTCCCTTCTTCCACTCCTTGTACAGTCTCGTTTTATGTCTAGGAGCTCCTTGCTCATCCAGACAGGTCTCATAATATTCTTTCCTGCCTTCCTCTTTGTCAGTATACTTTGTTCCTGGGCACAGAGAAGCTGATAATTGAACATTAATCAGTTGTCCTGGGCCCCCCTTCCCTCTAGGGCTTTGTCTCATGATATGTTGACCAGCAGATCTCTGAAGTGATCAAAGTCTGCATGCCTGAAGTCCAGGGTCATAAGCTTGGAATATACGATCCTAGATGCCTTGAGGATCTTAAATTGTAGGGCACTGTGTTCACTGTAGGTGAGGCTGTTCCTGAGCCTCATACTGGTGACCAGCTCTTCCCTGTTACTGAGAACAAGGTCCAGCATATGTACAGGGTTAACCCTCCAGAGGGAGTGACCTTGAACCTGACCCTAGGTGGTCTTGACCCCTCCCCAGAGATGGGTCTGAGCACTAACAGGTGATGGTTAGCCTACTACCCCTTCCTAAAAAAAGATCAAAAGATCTATAAAAAAGCGGGGGAACTTCCTGTTCGCTCTCTCTGCCCTCCCTGCCTCCCTGCTTACCAGCATCACCATCCTGTTCCTGATTCCCTTTATTTTACCACATGGCCATCAGCCACGAGGAGGACAACCCTATTGCCATCAAAAATCTGGTTGTATTTATACATTTTATATCATATTTTCCCTTCCCTACCTCATACACCTTTAATTTATTGTTAAACTTTTCTTCTTTTAACTTCCAAATCAGAGTGGGATTATTTATTTGTGTGTGCTTACCTTTCCTCTCTCTACATCTAATTCCTTTATTTTGAGAAAGAAGGGGGAAGAGGGAAGGGCATTCTATAAATTGTTATTGGTTCCACCAAATATATTTGAGTCTCTGGGAATTTAAACTAGAACCGAGACAGCATAGCACCTTTTCTCATTGGTTTCACCACCATTTGGAAGAAGAAGTTGTCATCTATGCCTTCCAGAAGCATCCTAAATAGGTGTCGTGGAGGGCCCAAAGGCCCAGAAATAGGCTTATTTATGCCTTACCTTGACTGGAAATGTTTTTTCTACTTGCACCAGAGGTAAACACATAATGAGCACAAAGGGGCACAACAGACCTGGTGCCATAAAGTCTGGCCTGCCCAGGGCCTCTGATTGTGTAAGGTGGTTGTGTAAGCGTCCACACACCCAGCTCGTGCCTGCCTAGTGTAAGGCCCGTGTGATTGCCATATTTGGGAGGTCCAGGCCTGTGGCTTTTGCCTATTATGGTAAGGTTTGGCTGACTGCCGTAACCTGATTGGTCATTCTAGTGTCCAAAGGGCCATTAATCTCAGCCCACATTTGATAAATAGAGGCACACAGGCAAACAATGTGCTCAGGCTCCCTTGCTTGCTCACTTGCTCATTATTAGGCTTAGACTCACTAGCATTGCCTATGCCTGCTTGCTTTGCTGTTATTACAGAGACAGAATCTCCCATAGTCTCCCAGCCAGCTGTGCACACTTGCACACCACTGTGGTGAGTTATCAGGACCAGATCCTGTATTGCCTGCCTTTACCTATGGAGCTCAGACTCCCATGCAGCCGTGTACCCTATTGCACATCCACTGCCTTATCACTGCCTGGTTAGCACTGCTGCTGCCGAAGTTACCAGGAGCAGGCCCACTTGTCTGCATGTGATTGGCCTCTGCATGGCCAGCGTGACACCGTGCTGACATTGCACGACATCGTACTCCCTGTGCACCTGAAAGTCCTGCCTAAGAATTTCCTGGATAGAGCGTCCAGAAGAAGCCAGGAGACAAGGGCAGTGATTGCATCCTTCGCCAGGAGGACAAGGTCAGAGACTGTCATTTCCCCAGAAGGTGGGAAGATTCTCCTTTCCCCTAAAGCTGGAAGGATGCCAGCCTCAAAGTCCAAGGGCACACTCCCCTGAAGTATGGAGATAAGTAATAGGCTGTGATGTAGCCCCTGAGGGTGATTGATAATTAATAAGAATTTGAGGCTTTTATGCCTCTGTAATTTCTATTGCCTCCCGCCATTGAGCAGAAAGAGCTTTCAGTCCCATCTGCTAGGCAAATAGTATATTGACCCCAAGCAGTATTTGCCATGGGGAAACGCCTCTCTCTGTGTTTATAGTTTGAATGTATGCTAGTTATTAACAAGTTACTGTTGATATTAATCCTAGAATGTCTTTCATAACCATGTAAGAACAAATTTTAAATTCAGTGGTTGGGGGTGGTGAGAGTTCAGAATATTGAAGTTAATAAATTATATATTTTTATAAAATATTATCTCACACCAATTAATTTCTCCCTTCCACCACAATTGGCGTAGGTGGCAGAATACCCCTCTGCAACAATAGGTGGTACTTTGCTGTGTTGCCCCACCAGCAGATGTCACATCGATTGAAGTCCCCATAAAGACCAGGACCTGTGATCATGAAGCCACCTCTATTTGCTTATATGGGGCCTCATCTGCTTGGTTCTGCTGGTCAGGTGGCTTGTGACAGACCCGTACTGTAACATCACCTTCCTCTGTCTTCCCTTTAATCTTAATCCATATGCTCTCACTCAGCTCACCATCCTTCCCCACGTGAAGCTCCACTGCTTCCACCTGGTCACTGATGTAGAGGGTAACACCTTCTCCCCTCCTCCCCTATATGTCCCTCCTAAAGAGCTTGTACCCATCTATCCCTGCATTCCAGTCATGGGAATCATCCCACCAAGTTTCAGGAACAGCCACTGTGTCATGGCTTTCCAGCGGTGACTCTCTTGGGGCATCTTGGTGCATTGTGCCTGGCTTGCCTCAGGGCAATAAGTTAAAAGCCTTTACTAGTACTCAATCCCTCTGCCCCTGCTGTGCTGCCCCATTGTGTGTCACAGACAGGCATGAGATTATTAGCCTTTTCCCCCTTCAGATCTTGTTTAAAACCCTGAAAATGTGCCCTGCCAAGTCCTGTCCCAGATTCCTTATCCCTCTGTGATACAAGTGCAACGCACTTGTTACTTTCAGATCTGGAGCCCTGTGTACCCAGCTGTGATTGTAAACCCCAAAGCCCTGTCGATAGCATCAGTGCTGGAGGTGTGACTTGACCTGTCTGCTCTTGCTATACATTTTCTCATCCCTTGGTATGTTAGGGGGGATGAAGGAGAACACAACATGAGCTTCTGATCCCTTTACCAGTTGCTCCATGGCCCTGAAATTTCTTTTAATTGATTGTGAGCCTCTTGTGGCTCACACTACCCATCTGAAAGACCAAAAAGGAGTAATAATCTGAAGACCTCACATGAGTGGGAAATTTTCCTGTGATATCCTTTACCTGGGCAGCAGGGAGACAGCAGACCTCCCTATGGAGTGGGTTCAATCTGCATGTCAAGTCTTCAGCTCCCCTCAGCAGAGAGTCTCCTACTACAATGACTCATCAGAGGATCAGTTTTTATGGCTGGCCTGGGACAAGTCAGACTTGGTGGTACTTCTGGCCTTCTCTCATCCTTGCTTACAACCAGTTCCTCCTGCAGAGTCTCACACTTGTTCCACAAGGCCACTGCAGGCAGTGAATTTGTTAGAGAAACAACTGACTCCTAGCAACACTCATACTTTACTAAGCTGTGTACTTTGGTTTCTTTGCCATTCAAGCTGGGTGCTTAACTCTTTAAGGATGTTTTTTTGCATGGTTTACCGGCAATGCTCATTTCACAAACTGTCCCATTTTCAGCAATAGGGATGCAGAAGTACCCAAAGCTGTGAGACTCAGCTGGCAATAAAGTAGGTTTTCTGTATGCTGTCTATTAAGCTGAAACACTCATATAGGCACCCGCAAGGAGATGAGGTCTTAAAGTCATCCTTCTTGGTGACAGCACATTCTAAAGAGAGTGAAACGACAAAGGCAAGATTTACAATTAGCAGCAATGTATTAAAACAAGTGTAGCACTCTGCCCAGATTTCTGCCATGCAAGCTAACTGATTTTAGTAACTGTGATAATATTTTAGAACAATATTAATTCCAGTTTAATTTTTAAGCAGAATATGGAACCATGTATACACAGAGAAGCACAACTGAAAAGGATAACTAGTGGAGACACACGCATACATCCTTTGTGTACATTTGTATGTGAGTGCATGCATATGTGTGCATAGAGAGAGACATAATGATATAAAGACATTTCTAAAATTTCAGTGGTAGACTAAAGTACACTATGTTAGATGTAAAATGTGTCCAAAATACACTGAAATTTTACACTCCATTCCCAACAAGCAGATTTTTCTATTCCTTGCTACCCAAACTCTGTTTTGAATTACATACTACCAAATATGTGCAATTTTTGTAAACAGGCAATTATAAGTAGCTTCTCTACTGACTCTAAGCTGTTTAAGACAGGTTTGTAAGTTATTGAGAATAATAATGAAACAAACAAAATGACCACATATATAAACAAAGCAAAGGCTTAAAATGAATGTAATGACAATTGCAAATATATAATTCTGAGTTCATAGTTTGTGATCAGGTAATGAACCGCGGACATGAGGGAAACAATTGTAAAGTAATTGGTTTTGCATTGCATATGCCATTTAGAAGTACTTACTAAGTCCTATTTGATTAACTAACCCCACATAGAACAGATGATAAAAGGTAGAAAATCAGTATAAAACAATAGAAGAGAGATAAAGAAATAAACACATGTCTCGGTTATATGGCTTCAGTATTTGGCTTGATTATATTCTTTGTTTTGTTGTTTCATCTTCTAATGTCAGCACAGCTCATGCTTCAGGAAGCAGGAAGTTCTGAACGAGACAGTCAAAGAAGATACATCCACCTCCCCCAGAAAGTCATATGAAGATTTTCCTTACAGATATTCCATTCTATGTCTATAAAGAAAAACAAACTCCTATGTTGTTTTATTGTAGAGGTGTTGATCTGCATTATATACAACCTGCCCTAAACATTGAATAAGGAAACTGGTATTAGAAGTCAAGGCTTTGTGTTTACTAGTTTGATTAATACTACCCTCAGTTAAAATTAACTGTCAAAGTTGACCATGATAAATGAATCAGGTAAAGAAAATGCATCAATCATGACAGATGCAGTGGCTGTGAATTTAACATTCTGAACATCCCCACAGTGAAAAGACATCTGCATGATATACAGGAATCAGTATTTATGCTCTGCAGGGTTTCACTAGAAAACTCTTCTGGTTCAGTTGAAAACCTGAGCACCTGTAAGTTACACCAAAAATGTAAAGAAAGCACTCCGATTTTTTAAATTCTTCATTTTTAGTGTAAATAGTGATTCTGTTTGACTTTCTTTTAATGCAATTAATGCATATATATATAAAATAGGAAATATTTTTTAATGGAACATAGAAGTTTAAAGAAACTCAAATATTGTAAAAGTTTTAATATCTTTTTCAACCTTAAAATACTTTTAAATAAATCCTTTTCAACAAAGAGCTTGCAAATGATCTTCATCAACAAAAAAAAATTTATTAATAAGAAAACCTAATAAGCTAGAGTGTATACAATGAATTGCATATATATTGTGCTGTTTTCTCTTGAGATTTTCTTGCAAAAAGTACTGTGCTCTTTAAAATTTTATCTTAAATATGATTTTTCTCCTTTTCAATAACTTCTAATCTACATATATTAAAGTATTAATGATTTAGTAATTTCTGGAGAAGAAAAAAATGTACTGAAATAAATGTACTATTATCAGCATCCAGGTCTTCTCTTGATCTTCAAGCTTCCAATGCTGGATATCAAACCAGAAAAAAATAACTCAAGAAAAAGAAGAACCAGAGCATAACTGAAGATTATTTCACCTGCAAGAAAGGAGGTTTCGATTCAAACTTTTCTATTTGTTTTTATTCTAAGCAATGTATCTATTCCTAACTTTGCAAACTTTACTCATACACCAAAGTGTATTTTTAATTCTAAATTCACATGTATTCATCTTGCTGTTTAATTCTACAGAGCTGTAGCTGCACATTCCTATATGGAATATGTCATTTGAATGGCTTTTATTCTTATACAGTTTTTATAATAATATCTGGTTACTTATATTTCAGAACTGAGAGCATGAATATAACGCATCATTTTGTGTATCTTGTCATGATGCCTTCTAAATGAGTGTAAGGAAATAATTCATGCAGACATCTATAACACGCATAGAAATGGTGCAGTTACTGATACTTATTTGAAAAATAGAGATGTAAGGAATTATCTTATTCAAGCTAAAGAAGAGAACCAAGGAAACTGGCCCACCTCTTAGGAAAGAAATCAACCAAACAACTATGCAGAAACTATGGGCACCACAAAACCAAACCAAACCAAAACCAACCAACCAATCAAAACCATCTATCAACCAACCAAAAACCTCCCTACCCTCCCCAAAAAACCCCAAACACCCCCCCCCTCAAAAAAAATAAAATCAAAATCAAACCGAAGCAAACCAAACCAAAAAACCATGAAAACATGAAACCCAACAAAACACACACACACAAAATGGAGCCTGCAAAATCTCTCTGGCAAAGAATCTACGTATGAATGCAACAAGAAGCAATCTGTAGAAGAAATCAGAACCTTTTGAAATACACTAAGAGAAAGGTGAGTGTAGCAAAGCCGAGAGATGAAATGTTTTCACAGAAGTAATTTCTTTGTATTAAGGTGTTCTGGGTTAACACAGCCCGTATTCAAGAGCAAGCCCCCTGCCCCACACACAGACGGGAGGAAAAGTAACACAAAAAAAATCTCTGGGTTGAGCTAAGGAGTCTAAAGATCATAGACTATAGGATTACTTTAGCAAAAGCAAAAACAGCAGCAGAAGCCAGTGATCAAAAGGTTTCTCACACCTAAGCATGCACCAGCCAGCACAGCAGGAAAGACCAACACCCTAAAACCAGAAATCATCATAGCAGTATCGTAGTATCATCAGGGTTGGAAGAGACCTCACAGATCATCAAGTCCAACCTTTCACCACAGAGCTCAAGGCTAGACCATGGTGCCACGTCCAATCTTGCCTTGAACAGCTCCAGGGGCAGCGACTCCACCAGAAGGGGCAACTGAAACAGGAAGCCTCTTGTGTTACAATCTGAACTTGAAGCCTCATAATACTTTGCTCCAGCCAGCACTTTCACTTTGAAGCTGGCATGGTATCAAATGCTCATATGCAAATTGAACTCAATCCACGACGTTCATCTCTTATTGTATACTGTGTCATACCCAGCAGCAATTGACATCATACAACATACATCATATGTCGTTAACTGCCCATCTGCACTCAGAATGAGCCAGCCTTGCAGTACACAACAGCCTTCTTAGTGCAAATGCTCTGGAGCTCCATCCTATTCCAGTACAGTATGGATCAGTCCATGATCAATCCAAATGGTGGGGCTGTGTTTCCAACCATAGGGCAGATGATTTCAGTGACTCCTTCCACCCCACCAAATGAAAGCAGATTCTGGCCCGCATTCCAGTGCTCTGCTTCTTGTACATGCAGCTGTTAAGATCCCGCTGAAATAAAGATGGATTCCACTTCTCATAGTTTAATGGCGTCAGAGTACACTGTGCTATTTTATCTACTAAAGCTTTATACTCTTGTGGGTGCAGCCTGCCAAGACATCAGATCTGTACAATTCAGCAGAACTGATTGTCTGTCTCCTCCACCTCGTGTGGTGGTTTGGGTGTCCCCTGCCCCCCCCCCCC
>WAAF01009596.1:0-14044 GCA_013400475.1 Tricholaema leucomelas | reverse complement strand
TTTCACCAAAACATTCTAGCTAGGCTCAAACTAGCACACCTCATTACAGGCAGGACACCTCTGATTCTGACAGGAATCACTTGCATCTTGTGAAAATGCTCTGGAAGTCCCTTTTTCCTGCTCATTGGAAATGGGGGCATTATTCTTGCAATGAGAACGTCCTTGTAATTTATAAACTTGGATACATAGGATTGAAGTGGGTTTGCTATCCCTCTTCCTCACATCCTCCCCATGGTCATGTATATAAAACCACAGAGTATTCCATAGTGTGTACCTCCCAGATTCTCGCTCTTAGACATCAAAGAGGCTGCTCCTCATGGTCGAAACACAGGACTGCACAGGTTGGGAATAAAACATGCTCTCGGATTCATTCAAACTGCTCCAGTTCCTTTGTAGATGTAATGAAAGAATCACAGAACATGTCTGGTTGGAAGAGACTTCAAAGATCATCCACTCTAACCCTTGACCCAGCACTGAAGGGTCAATGCTAAATCATTTCCTGTGGTGCTTGAATACCCCCAAGGATGGTGACTCCACCTCTTCCCTGGGCAGACCATTCTAATGTTTGATAATCCTTTTGGTGAAGATGCATTTCCTAATATCTACTCTAAACTTCCTCTGGTACAGCTTGTAACCATTTCATCTAGTCCTCTCAGTCATCAAGGAGAAGAGGCTGGCCCTCTCCTCACGCCAATATCATTTCAGATAGTTGCAGAGGGTGATAAGGTCACCCTTCAGCTGCTTCTTCAGACACTCCTTGTGGGTCATGTGCTCGAGGCCTTTCACAAGCCTTATTGCCATATTCTGGACATGCTCCAGCACCTCAGTATCATTCCTATAGTGAGTGGCCTGAAACTGAACACAATAGTCAAGGTGTGGTCTCACCGGTGCTGAGTACAGCAGGATGGTCACCTCCCTGTTCCTGCTGGCCACAGTGTTTCTAATATAAGCCAGGATGCCACTGGCTTTCTTGGCCACCTAGGCACACTGCTGACTCATATTCAGGCAACTATCAAGCAATACCCTCCATGTTACAGCTGTCCAACCACACATCCTCAGATCTGTAACTTACCATGAGGTTCTTGTGACATAGCTGAAGGACCTGACACTTGGCCTTGTTGAACTTCATACAATTGGCCTTGGCCCATCAGTCTAACCTGACCAGATCACACTGCAGAGCTTTCCTACTCTCAAGCAGATTGACACAGCTGCCTAGTTTGGTGTCATCTGCATACTTATTTAGGGTACACTCAAACCCCTCAAACAGATTATTAATGAAGATATAAAAGAGGACAGGATCCAGTACTGAACCTGATGGACACCACTAGTGACTGAGTACCAGCCAGATTTAACTCCTTTCACCACCACTCTTTGGGCCTGTCCATCCAGCCAGTGCGAAGTGGACTTATCCAAGTCTTGTGCCAGGAAAAAGAGAATGCTGTGGAAGACAGTGTCAAAGGCTTTACTAAAGTCCAGGTAAACAATGTCTGTGGCCCTTACTTCATGCATTAGGCAGGTCACCTTATTGTAGAAGGAGACCAGATTGGTCAGACAGGATCATCCTTTCATAAACCCATTCTGACTGGGCATGATCATCTGCTTTTCTTGTGTATCCCTCATGGTGGCACTCAGGATGACCTGCTTCATAACCTTTCCTGGCACTGAGCTCAGGAATGGTTGCTGACAGACCTGTTCCATGGATCATCATTTTGGCTCTTCTTGCAGATGGGCATCACATTTGCTAGCCTTCAGTCAATTGGCACCTCCCTGGTTAACCAGGACTGTTGACAAATAATGGTGAGTGGCTTGGCGACCACATCTGCCAGCTCCTTAAATACTGTTGTGTAGATCCCAACTGGTCTCATAGAGTTGTGCATATCTCAGTGTCTCTGTTTATTTCTTCCTGGATTACAGTGGCTGCTTTCTGCTCCTCGTCCCTGTCTTTCAGTTCCAGGGGCTGCACCTTCAAGGAGCATTGGTGTCACTAACAAATACTGAGGCAAAATAGCCCTTCAGCAGCTCAGTGTTTTCCTTGTCTTTGATCATCAGATTCCCTCCCACATCCAGTAGTGGGTGAACATTCTCCTTAGCTCTTCTTTTACTGTTAAGACATTTATAAAAGCATTTGTACAGAGGTCTGTAGAGATGGAGAGACACTTCCCTTACATTGCCAGTCATTCCATCCACCTTTTGTCCTTGGCCATCTTCCAACAGCAGAAATAAAGACTGAGTGTCCAGCTCTGGCTCTTCCTCTTGTTCCTGTGATAATTTTGATTCATTCTCATCCATTGCTAGACAAATTGCTTTCCTTTTATATGTCTTCTTCAATATAGAGGCAGCTGATATCCTCACAGACTGGTTCTGTGGCCCAGCTGCCAGGTTTGCTGTTGGGCACAGTACCTGCTAGCCTGCCTGTAGGTCCAGAGACCTTCTCTGAGTCCCTGAGCACAGTGAACAGTGATGAGAAGGGTTCAATGAGCATGGGTCAGGTCCCACCACATTCAGTGGTTTCTGTCTCTTGGGAGCACCTGGGGTGACAACAGACTTTTTTCGAATATTTCACCATCTTGTCAGGATTTTGCACTTGCTCAGGGGTGAAATTCCAAAATGCTGGAGTTGACAACCATCCTAGACACTGGTCCATACTCTATCACACACCTGGCCACTCATAATTGTCCAGTCTTGGGGCAGATTTCCAAGTGGTACTCTTGGGAAAGATTTTTGGGCAAGGGCAGGCACACATTTAGGAGGCATGATGAGAAAAACAGACTGGTCTTGGTGTCTGGAGAATATTTGAAACCCCTAAAAGGTGAAGAACTCACCATGTACATCAGCAGATTCAACTCAACCCTTGGCATAAAGTATTTCTTATGTTTCTAATATTGCAAAGGATATTGTCTCAGGAGATGTACAAAAGTGGGTCATTATTTACATACATTTGTCAGATCAGTGTAAGGAAAGACACAATTACTTTTTTTTTCAGAGATTAAAAGCTAGCATGGTGTAAGAGTATTTTTAAAGAGCAGCAGGTAATTTTGACCAGCAGAATCTTTCTTTCAAGGGCTTTCAGACATGAGTCATCCAATCTTCACTTAACACTCGGCACCCAATTTTCTTGGTGTCTTTGACCACTGAAGTCTAGCAGAAGCAAGAACAAAAGCAGATTCAACTTGGAAACACCAACATGAGGAATAGTCTTCAATTTGGAAAGCAAATCTCAATAAATTGATACTACATAAATGTTCCCTTATGGTAGCATCGTACACTTGGAAAAACAGAACCAAATAGACTTCCTTCTTTCACATCCAACAAGATAGCATGCTACTGAGGAAGAAAATATGGTGTGGTATCAGTCTTACATGCTTTCAGCTTCAAGTATTTAGACACCTCAGAGCTGTTCTGCAGAAGTTAAATGAAAAGACAAATGTGGATAGGATGTTCAGCACTACAGGTGAAAGGCTACACTTTCATTTGGCAAAGTATGTTTAAATTAGGCCTTATAATAGGTTGGTTCCCCATTATTTTGTGCCATTAACTCAGTTTTAGAGAATACTTTAAACTGCCTTCACTTGTTAAATCTTTCACAGCCAGCTGATTGTCTCTCTAACAGAAAATGAGAGGCAAAATGTCAAGAAGAGCAAGGATTATTTTAACCTCATACTACACTGATCAGAACTCTGCTCGAAGTCAATGATTGCAAAACTTGTTCAGAATAACCTGATGACTCAGTCTCCCAGAATGCTAATCTTCAAAATCAGTGCAGAAAGAGACAAGAGGATTAAAGCCACATTCAATTGTAATGAGATCCATCATTAAAGGCAGAACACAGTCCATTGGTATGAGTTGTCTAGCATGTGTAATTATTTTTACTTTAAGATTTTCATTAACACAAGAATATAGAACCATTGTTCTGTCATTACATTTTGCCTATTATTTTAATTTTATTCCTGCCACTTAAAAGTTGTTAATAAAACTCTCATTTTTCTGCAGATACTTGCATTGTCACTTCAATTTATACAGGCTCCTTTTTTTTTTTTAATGAGAAGAGAAACTTGACTGCATGGGCTCTTCATACTATTCACCAGATTTTTTGTATTTTATAATGTTCAAAAAAGGTTGTCTCATTTTGAAACTTGCTTTTTCCTGCTTTCATAAGGTAGAGCTCCTTATTTCCCTCAGACTTCTTCTCTACCACTGGCCAATGGATATATGAATTGTATTCAGCATACACAGTTTGCTACTTGATCATGCCTCTGAAGGTAGTTAAGAGAAGTGTGGAACATAGATCCTTAGATTTTTTTTTTTAAATTAGTTTTTAGTAAAGAAGAATTTCAACTTCAAATAGTATTTTTTCTATTTGACTTTCCTTTGCATTTTCAGTTCAATCAGAAAAAAATGACCACATTTTATGTCCGGCAAAATGGATTGTCAATGTATTTAGGATGGGAATAACAAATGATACTCTGCATAATTGACTATGCTGACATATGTGCTAAAACAAATAAAAAAAAAAAATCAAGACCAAGTTATGTATGGTTCACATTCTGTTTATCTAAGCAGGGAAATATGAATTGGAAGTGCACAGCTCTCCACCAAATCTTTCTTTATACACAAGTTTCTAATTCTCATTTAAGCCACATAGCTTTTTATTTTTATCATTGAAACTGGGAAAAAATGCTGGTGAACATTTATGAACTTAATTAAGAACTTAAAAACATTCTGTAGCGACAGTCCTGGAATATGGTAACTTATTTTCTTGTCATGCTTTCCCTCCCCATCTCTTGCTCTCACATAATTATATATACAAACATTTTTATTGCATTTATTCCTATATTTCGTTTAAAATATATTAGATTTTGAAGAGGATGTCAGAGGCAGGATTCCAAGAAATTCAGGGTAAATTATATGATCCTCAGAGGAGCTAAGGCAACCAAGACAGACTTCTAGACCTGGAATAAAATACCATTATACTGTTTTCCCTCTTCCTTTCTAAACTTAGTATTTCCCTGTATGTAAGTTGGTGCACTAACAAAATGCAGTTATTAATTCCAATATAATTAAGACTCTTCTCTGGAGTGCTACATTGCAATTTGAGATCTGTTGCTACTGCAGAATAGTATAGAATTATTGTAATCACAATTACCTTTACTTTCAGTTTCTTCCCCTCCCACATAGCCCATCTAAGGCTTTAAAGCAAGATAGCTAACAAAAGAGATGACTGAATGCTGTAACACAGATGTTGTATGACAGGTCTGAAAGCATCAGCAGCAAATTGATTCCCAATGTACATGGCTCATCCAGCGTTCAATGAATGAAATCACTTCTTTTGACTTACCCTTAATAGAATCTAAAGCGTGAAAATACAAACAAATAATACAAAATCTGAAATTGTGTTTTGTGGCAGTGAGAAGAGATTACTGGATTTTATCTTCAGTTGCCTGTTGTCAGTTTTGTCCTGAACAAATGATAGACTAAAGAAAGATAGCTGTTATCTTACATAGTGCTTCCTGAATTTTGTTTCCCTCTCAGCTGAGCATGACAGAGTCAAAGAGTGGAAGAAAGGAGAGGAAAGTGGAAGAGAGGAGAGGGAAGGAAAGAAAGCAGAAGCAACTACTTCTAAGAAGTGGTTACTAAGCTAAGTGCTGAATATTCAAAACACAAAGAATGGAATGTTGCAGTAATGTCATAATTATAAGCTGGATGCATGCCATATGACACGTAAAAATAGCCATGTGCCATATGGCAATTTCCCCCCCCACACACCCAGGTAAAATGGAAATATGGAAATTAAAAGCTCAGCAAAATTGTAATTCCTTCACCTGTAAGAGCTGTAAAACAAACATAAAGCATATACCACTTGCTTGTTGGGTTATCAAAGCCATCCATTTAGACCACATTGCATCTGTGGCATGATGCGGTAGTGAACCTTTACCTTTAAATATCCAGTTCAGAACTGCTAATCTAGGAGCTAAAAGAAGTTTTGACTCAGTTCCAATCACTTTAGAAGCTGCTTTTACTTCTTCATAGGTTGCTAATACCTCTTTCTTTGTTGGAGTGTAATGTGCCTCTGAGCTTCTGTATCCATGACCCCAGAAACCAAGTAGACAACCACTTGTCTCATTTGGAGCTCTCTGCCAAAGACTCCAAGTTGGACCATTGTCACTCACAGCTGTGTACAGTATGTTTTTAATGTCCGGAGAAGTTGGTACATGTCCCAAGACCACTGCATGGACTACTTCTCGCTTTATCTGATCAAAGGCTGCTTGTTGCTCAGGTCGCTGCATGTCTTTGAAACATCCTTGTTCCAGAAAGTCAGTTCCCAGAATGCAAGGGGCATCAGGACCAGTTACAATACTATGTTTCTTCCATTCCTTCCCAGTTAAACTCATTTCAGCCTGCAACTTAGCTCTTGAGATCTGCCAGTGATTCCTGAAATAGCAATATACTTTGTTCTTTTACAATTTGATGGTAATAGAATACAATGACTACCTGTGTCAACTAAAGCCTTGTATTTCCAAACTTTTGAATTGCCAGGCCACCTAATGAATCCATTCCAATAGCTTCTCTTTTCTCTATTACCCCTTTCCTCCTCCTGGCTGGAGGGAGGGCCCCTCCTAACGCTGAGCATAGCATGTAGTGTGCCTGCAGTGCTTAGTGATATGGTGGGAGTGACTGAAATTGTAGACATAATTGCAGTTGTTTTGGGAAACTGAGGAAGTGACAGCTACCATTCTGACATTGTTACCACTGGTTCTGCCACTCTGAAATTCCCTCACTCTTTTCAAAAGAACTGAAGTAGGTTGACCATCTCACTTATTCATGTTCTCACCAAATTGGTCATGCAGGATTATCCAAAGAGAACCATATGATTAGTGATGTCTAGGTGGAATTTGCCTCCTGGGTAGAAATAGCCATCTGGGAGATGAATGTCTGTTTCTGATGGCAGAAACATTTATCCATTCAGAAGGTGAAGGAATGTTGTCCTCTCCTTCACCAATTTGGATATGGAAATTGATATGGAGGTTTAAATATCCTCCTTTAGATCTTTCATGCTATCTCTCATGTCATCTTTTATCTTTGTAGCCATAGTTTGTATGGCAGACACTATGGAATTGTGCAATAAATTGTCCTCTATCTGCCTCATTTGGTCAGTGAATTCACCAACAGTAGGAAGCCTTCCATTGTTGTTTTTTCCTACAAATCTGATTGCCAGAATATTAGCATAAAATGGAGGAGCAAATTTAATAAGCTTCTTTGAAAGACCTGTTCCAACAGGAATTTCATCAGAATTCTGTGTACCGTGATCTCCATAAAGTATTTCCTTCACAACAAACTCCTTCAGAAGCTTAATTTCCTCCTTAATTGTAGTCCATTTCCTAGGTGCCCACAGGAAATAATCTCCGGCACGGTACCTCATTAATGCAGCCAACAGGAGGTGTGTCCACAGGATNCACCAAATTGGTCATGCAGGATTATCCAAAGAGAACCATATGATTAGTGATGTCTAGGTGGAATTTGCCTCCTGGGTAGAAATAGCCATCTGGGAGATGAATGTCTGTTTCTGATGGCAGAAACATTTATCCATTCAGAAGGTGAAGGAATGTTGTCCTCTCCTTCACCAATTTGGATATGGAAATTGATATGGAGGTTTAAATATCCTCCTTTAGATCTTTCATGCTATCTCTCATGTCATCTTTTATCTTTGTAGCCATAGTTTGTATGGCAGACACTATGGAATTGTGCAATAAATTGTCCTCTATCTGCCTCATTTGGTCAGTGAATTCACCAACAGTAGGAAGCCTTCCATTGTTGTTTTTTCCTACAAATCTGATTGCCAGAATATTAGCATAAAATGGAGGAGCAAATTTAATAAGCTTCTTTGAAAGACCTGTTCCAACAGGAATTTCATCAGAATTCTGTGTACCGTGATCTCCATAAAGTATTTCCTTCACAACAAACTCCTTCAGAAGCTTAATTTCCTCCTTAATTGTAGTCCATTTCCTAGGTGCCCACAGGAAATAATCTCCGGCACGGTACCTCATTAATGCAGCCAACAGGAGGTGTGTCCACAGGATAACCTTACTAAGAGGGCTTGCTATGTATTTGTCAATTCCACTTTCTTTTGTGAGTGGCCCTATTCGTTTTGCAGGGTTATCTCCTGCCTCTAGAACACTCGCACTTTTATCATAATATCTTCCTAGTCAGCTTAGAATTGGTTCTCCTGTCTCCTGGTATTCCTTTCTTCTCTGTCTGATCTCTTTCCATCCTTTTCACCTGTCTCTTCTCCTTGGCCTGAAAATAAAAGTCTCCTAAGGGCATTCCTACACTCCTCAGAACCTTCATTNTTTATCCATTCAGAAGGTGAAGGAATGTTGTCCTCTCCTTCACCAATTTGGATATGGAAATTGATATGGAGGTTTAAATATCCTCCTTTAGATCTTTCATGCTATCTCTCATGTCATCTTTTATCTTTGTAGCCATAGTTTGTATGGCAGACACTATGGAATTGTGCAATAAATTGTCCTCTATCTGCCTCATTTGGTCAGTGAATTCACCAACAGTAGGAAGCCTTCCATTGTTGTTTTTTCCTACAAATCTGATTGCCAGAATATTAGCATAAAATGGAGGAGCAAATTTAATAATTAACAGGTACTTTCAAATAGCCTTTCCCATAGCTATCAACACTATACTGTGGCCTCAATACCTTAGCAATGTCCCAAAGGCTAATTTTGTCCTCCTCTCCTCCGTCATTTGGTCTGCTAGATGTGCCTTCTCCTAGATCCTCTTTAGAATCACTGCTTATTCAAATTTTAGACTCTGCCTTTGCCTTTGCTGGAGCTAAGAAAGCTTTAGAAGTCCCCTCCAAGTGGTCTTGTAACACAGGATTATTTTCTGTGTCATTTCTCTGGGACATGGATTTGGAGGAGTGTTAGCAATCAGAAAGACCTGGGCAGCAGCTGGACTGGGAGAGACAGAAGCCTTGGACACAGCCACAGCTGGATTGACTGGATCAGAAGCTGTTGCCTGGCTTCTGGCATCATTATCAGGACTGAGTTAGCCTTTGGCATGCTTTCCAGATTCTGTTGGACCTGTTCCAGCATCTGCGGGCGGAAGTGTCCATGCCTCATTAGTAATGGCCGACTTTGCTTCATTAGTAATGGCCATCTCCCCCTGTCTCTCTCAGTGGGTTGTTCACAACTCTTATTAAGTGTCAGTTGTTCTTTCTCCTGACCTTGAGCAGCTGATCTTATCTCAGAAATTTGAGGAGTCTGGCTTCTCTGCTGTCTGCATGGACTATAGGAATGTCTCCTTAAAGTGGCATACGTAAGCTTTCTGCACACAGTACTACAAATAGCCCAATTATGAAAATTATGAGGACCAGAATTAAGCACAAAAGGCATACAACAGTACTTCTTTTATAAACCTGATCTCCTAGTTCCACAAACTCTGCTGCACTCGCTTATGAAACACTCATAGTAGCATTCTTATAAGAAGTAGAATTATAGCCCTTCTAACCAAAACAATAATCACTTAACCTTGCAAACATAAGTTTCACTTTTTTCCATATCTTATGAATCAACAACTAGCCAAACTTTGCAATCAACCATTCATAAAATACATACAAAAATGCTGGGTAAATAAAGTGCCACAGCACCCATAAAAGCTTCATCTTATCTTCCAGAATTAATTAGCAATAAATCAACTTGAGCTAGCCCACATCAAATTAAAAACGATGTTGGTTAGGAACTTCCACCCCCTCATACTATTGGAATTCACCAGACCAGTTCAGATGGCTTGGGAGTAAGATGAAGCTTGATTTATGGCAAAGCAAATTTTGCAAGCATATATACACAATATATTTACAAGTATTTACAATTATATATGAATTTTAAGTAATACAGAAATCCAAACTCCCTCCTGTACAAGGAAAACTACTCAGAAGCGCACAAAGCTACCCCCTCTTTCTCCCTCTCTATCTCCGTTCCCAGGCAGGCAAACAAAAGCAAAAGCCAACAAAGCTTACTTGTTTTTTGTTAGTGGTGAGATATTAGAGTGGAGTTAAGATGAAGTGAATAGATCCAGCCTCACTGAGAGAGATTATTTACATTTTGGCTTTTTAGTCCTTTCAGCAAACCAATGAATGATAATAGACTTCATCATTATTTTCTTTTCACAACCAATGATCTAATATCTCTCATTAAAATATTCCAGTTAGGCTCAAACCCGCACATTAGTGTGTTTGTTCCGTAGGCATCCGCTTCATGTTAACATAATACAGCAAATAAAAATTTCTTATGTTGTAGAGCGTGTCTCACTTAGGGTTCTAAAACAGTTTGTAAAAAGAACACCACAGCCTTAGTAACAAACATTGACTACTTTTCTTGGAACTTCATCACTCATCTTTTTCCATTTCAGACCTACTGTTGCAGTAACTAGAATTTTTCTTGCAGAGCTAGAATGATGTCTCTTAATATGAAAATCTCAACTTTCAAAATTGAGTTAATTTCACTTTTATGTATACTAATTTGCAGATGATTATGTATGCAAATTTACTTACATATTTCACATTTATGAAAATATTCTGTATGTTTTCTATTGCATCTAAGCAGTAATACATTTATCCATTTTTATATTATTAATTCCAAGTACCTTCATTGTGTTTATATTTACACATTTTGCTAGTCATGACACAATTTATATTCTAATTGATTTATAGATTTTTTTTTTCAATTGCACTGAGTTAAAAACATGTGAGGATAAACATGTGTCGTGGAGGGCCTGTAGGCCCAAAACCAGGCTTACTTTTTGCCTTGCCCTGCCCAAACATGTTTTCCTGCTCAAACCAGGGGTAAACACATTAAGTGGGTAAACAAGCACAAAAGGGGCACAATAGGCCTGGTGCCATAAAGTCTGGCCTGCCTAAGGTCCAGGTTGTAAACAGGTTATATAATGTGGTTGTGAACATGCTGCATAAGCCCATGTGCTTAGCGTGTGGCCCACCTCATACTTGGAGGTACTAGGCTTGTGATCTTACCTATTATGGTATTGCTTGGCTGACCTGATTGGTCACTCTAGTGGCCAAAGGGCTACTAATCTCGGCCCACAGTTCATAGATAGAGGCACACAGGTAAACTATGTGCTCTAGCTTCTGCTTGCTCTGACTTCATCTTCTGCTCCGACTTCAGCTGCAGCTGCAGCTGCAGCTTCACCTGTCTGTTCTCTTGCTTCACCAGCGTACTTACACTCACGCTTAGGCCCCGTGCTCGGGCCCCGCTGTTCACTTGTGTGCTCAGGCTCCATTGCCTGCATATTCACTTGCAGAGCTCACTTAAGCCTGCCTGTATATTTGTGGTGCTCAGACTCCCGAGCCAGCTGTGCATACCCTGCACGCCCGCTGCCTTCATTGCCTGGTGGGCACCATTGCTGCCAAGATACCAGGAACCAAACCCTGCCCATGATCAGCCCCTGCAAGCCAGCATGACAACGTGCTCATACTGCACGGCATCCTTCTCCCGCACCTGAGGTCCTGCCAACAGGCCCCAGACCAGCCCCTGGACAAAGCATCCAGAAGAAGTCAGGAGACAAGGGCAGAGATTGCATCCTCACCAGGAGAACAAGGGCAGAGACTGTAATCATTTCCCCAAATAGCTGGGAAGACTGCATCCTTTCCCCTAAAGCTGGGAAGATTCTCCTTTCCCCTGAAGCTGGGAGGATTCCAGCTGCCTCAAAGTCCATAGGCAAAGCTTCCTTGAGAATTGGACACTGAGTATAGGCTGTGATGTAGCCCCGGAGGGTAATTGATGATTATTGATAATTAATCAGAATTGTGAGTAATAGCCTTAATGCCTCTGTAATATCTGTAGCCTCCTGCAATAGAGCAGAAAGAGTTTCACCCCACTCTGCTGGGCGAATAGNTTTTAATATTAAATACAGTGGTTGGGGGTGGCAAGAGTTCAGAATATTGGATTTAATAAATATATATTTTTATAAATATTATCTTGCACCAATTAATTTCTCCCCTCTGCCACAAATCGACGCAGGTGGCAGAATTCCCTTCCGCAACAACATGGCAGACAATGGTGATGAAATGTTTCAATTGCTAGCAATGTATCTTTCTCATTAGCCAAATTGCTTGCAGGATGAACCCAAAGTCTTCAATATAGTGGTATCACTCCAAATCTTCATTCCATCTATGTTTTCAGGAGATAAAACCTTTCAGAAATAACTCATGCTAAATTTGCTGTGATTGATTACCTTAAATACCTATGTGACTAAATGTTTTCATCCTCAATGTAAAACCGTGAGTGCCCTAACAATCTCTCTTATTATTTGTACTCATCACAGGTGCCAAGAAACAAAGCAACAGTAATACCACCACTATTAAACAAACAAATGGCAACAGGGCAATATTGTTCTTTCATGAAATAAAACTATATCGTCCATGAGGAAAATTACTTGACATGATAAAAACAAATTAGAAGTATTAAATACTAAAATACACTTATTCATATTTTTTTTAAAGACTGAAATATAAAATATTGTTGAAGTAATCACCGTGAAAATTGTGAGTGGTAAATTAATGGAAGATCTCATTACTACCATCTTTGCTATTCAATTTCCCTTAAGGATCACTGTGATTACTGCTAGGCTGAACTTTATCAATACTAGATGGGCTATAGTAAGTTTATTGTGTTATTTAGACCTTAGAGTCAAAATTAGATTTTCAAAATGAATTCAGAAAACCACACAGTATGTTACCATCACTTTTGACAAGATATTGTAACATGCAAAGGAAGATGTCAATCACTGAGTGTCATTTGAAGGGCCTTGCGCACAGACAGGGAGGGAAAGGGTGTTCTTATCTTTGAAAATTCCTTCTGTCTCATTGAACACAAATTCCGTATGGTGTCAAAAAATGAACTGCCCTAGAAGACTTCCCACTCCAAAGAAAAGCAGCTAAAAAAGATGCTGAAAAACTTGAAGACTTAGTACAAATTAATAAACATCACTGAATTTACTTGACAGAAGTTCTTTTGGCTAATGTATCATCACCTGGTTGTACCATACTAAAATTACAGTAACTTGGCATGAAGAACTGTTTTATTTTATAGTTTTCCCTCAGTTCTCAACTTTTGGCTTGTATCTTTAAGCAAAAAGAACAAGTTGCTTGAAACAGAAGAGATTAATTTTTCAGCATATCAGTAACAGAAAGAATCTCAGGTATTAGGACAATGATCATGATATATCTTTATAAAATAAGTGTAAGGTGCAGAAAAGTAGCCTTCCTATATGTAGTCAGTTCAAAAGTAAAGACAATTTCACAAATATCTATTATTAGAAGTTCAGCTATGATGAGGAAAATGTTGCTAACAAGCATCATTACAGTAATCTGGGAAAATTTTAGGTTAAAAAAAAAAAAGGAAAATAACCACAGACCCAATTACAAGAAGTCATAGTTATGCAGTCAATTGATGAGGCAAAGTGTTACATGGTTCTGTGAGAGATAATCTCACCAGACCAAGCTGTAACTTCAAAATTTTAAACATCTAAAAAAGCTGCAGTGTTTTGATGCTATTGTCAAAATGAGAGCAGCTGTGAGCTTTTTGATCTAAACTTCAAGTTATCTAGGCTTCATCAGGTTTCTGTCTGGAATAAATCTAGTTCCATTACTATGCTAACTTTGAGCTAACATTTCCCACTTCAAACAGTGCTCAGACGATGCGGTTTAATGCTTTACAGATATATTTTCTCATCTATCTTACATTCACCTAAGCAGTAGCAAATGCTTACACAGGAGATAATGTGTGATTGTGGAAAACCAGCTTCCAAGGACTGTCGATTTATTTCCTTCCCATTTTACCAGTATCTAGATCAACATGCATTCTTCTAGTTATTAGGAAGATCTTACATCAGTCTTCCAGTTCCTGAAGGGAGACTCCAAGAAAGTTATGGAGGAACTTTTTACAAGGGCTTATAGTGATGGGATGATAGGGAATGAACTGAATCTTGAGGAGAGTAGATTTAAACTGGATATTAGAAAGAA
>WAAF01009595.1:0-48221 GCA_013400475.1 Tricholaema leucomelas | reverse complement strand
TAGAAATCACCCAGACTAGACTCAGCCGGCTCTGGAAATTTGAATGAAGGTTTTATTTACAGCTTAGCAGAATGAACAAGCAGATATTTACATTATATACCGTTATATACAGAAATAAACAAGGAAAAAGGTAATACAGAAACACAACGAAACACAACAGCCCTCCCAGAAACCTGAGTCCCCAGGAGGGCCTCCCAACCACCCCTCCATCTCCCCCCTGCCCCTCTACCCCTCTCAACCTTACTCCAGTCCCATGGAAGAATGGAGGTTCAGCCACGGGGTTAGGAAGCAAAGTGGATTAGTCAAAGAGGCTAGAGAGAGATGAAGCTCAGCTCGTTCCCCAGCAGAAGTGGTTATCTATGTTTTTATTTCTTGTACTTATACATCTCAGCAAGGCTATGAGGGAAGTAGATATCACCACTGCTTTCCTTTCACAGCCTGTAATCTGGTTCTTCTCACCAGAACATTCTAGCTAGCTTCAAACTAGCACACCTTCATCACAGATGAATACCATCTCTCTGTCACAGATGAGTTCCAGTATCTACAAGAGTCCCATGCTTCTACTTGTCTCTTGTACCAGGCCACCTGCCACCCCTGCGGGTTCCGTCCTGCAGTTCCTCCGCTCTAGCTGCACAATCAGAAGTGAACCCGCAACACCATCAGCCCGTGCTCTTATCTTCCTTCCCCAATCTGAACAAAATCGTTTCGAATTTTATTTAACCTTTCCCAGCACCTCTCCCTCCACCTTCTCAACAGACAACTGAGAAGGAGGATCTGGTGATGGACGAGGAGGAGGTGGCAGAATAGGAAAGAAAACGGGATCAGTGCCATTCACAGCAACCAGTGCCTGACCAGGAGCGCCCATCCTCACCACTGCCTCACCAGCCAGATGAGGCACTATCGTCAGGGCGCCCTTGCGGCTCGCCCTGCCGCTTGAACTCGGCACCAGGGCGGCCGCTGCATCCACCGCTGTTGGAAACTCAGCGGGGATGTGCGGGGACACACTGCCTTTTGCCGTTAGTCCTGGCTGGCTACCCTGTGCAGAACCAGACAGTGTGCTCGGGAAGGGGGGCAAGCCCTCTCCCCCTTCCATGCTCGGTACCGCCAGCTCCGCCACAGTAAAGTTAAGGCTGACTCGCAGTGGGGGAAGGGAATCCCCATCGCCTCTCTCCGCATATTACGCAGCGGGACACACTCCAAATGCAGGATCAGCGTCTACAGCCTCAGCCTGCCCGTACACGTTGTCTGTGCTGGGACAAAAGGGGTCTTCTGGAGCCGCCGACTCATCCGCTGAATAGGGAGTAGCTGCGCCCAGCAAGAGGATGGCCGCCACGGCAATCTGCCCCGCCAGGAGGACGGCGCTGCTTCCGCCTGGCGCCATCTTTGAAACACTGTCTGGTGTCGGAGCTACGGGACCAGAGGCAGCTACCGGCATGGCTGGAGCGGCGTTTCCACCGCCCGCAGATTCCCATCAGGAGGGGAAAACACGCACGGCTTTGCCTGCTCCGCTCTACCCCACCCCTCCAGCTCGCCCCGTGCAGTGCCGCTCGGCACCGTGCTGTGGGTCAGTGCGAGCCGTGGCCGCTTCGGGGGCGGGGGTCCTGTATCACCTTCAAGCACCTCAGACCTTTCAACTTGCTCCTTGCCGCTTCTCTCTCCCCCCTCCACCACCCAAGAGGGGAGCGGCTCACTTCTCCAGACCTTCCAATTCTCCATGCCAGCTTCAGTAAGAGGCACCATTTTCCCTAAGCTTTAATTCTGTGTTTTCTCCAGTCCATGCAAAATCGACCACCTCGTTTCCCGTATGGGCCACCAATTATTCTGTCGTGTTTTTTTAAAGATAGCGACAGAAATTAAACTCTCGAATGAAATTGGAGGAAAAAAACCACAGAATTATACGTAGGGAGAAATATTACAAAGCAATTACCACATGCCTGGCAACACCCCTTGAATTTTCCCCCGTCTCCAAAACTAAATCTAATACTCCCCAGTGCTCCAATCCTCAAATGCCTCTGCCATCCAAAGAGGCCTAAACAAGCCTCTGGAGGCCTACTGCTTACATGTTCTTCCCGATAAAGTGGCTCCTGCCAGGAGGAAGAAAGGAGAGCGAACTGACCTTGTTGTGAGCTTGTAACAAGATAGCAGAATTATGGGATTAAGTAACAATCTTCTAGTCCCCAGAAGATTTTTAACCCTATTGTCTCAACCTGGGACACCTACTCTAAGCACTGAAGCATGACAAAAAACACAAAATCATACTCAGTATCACAGGGTACTTCTTGGAGTGTTTGGCATATTTTTCCTCCCATAAAAAGCCTGCTGTGTCACTAAAACAGTTAATGATAAATATGTTAGTTCACACTGCTCACTAAGTGACAAAATAAAGTAGATTTGGTCTTCCTTTTTGACTCACTACATTATCAGTTTCAACTGTGTTAAACCCTGTCCGGTCAAGTTTCAAATGTGACTCTCCTGCTGTTAATCTACTGTGGCTCACTCATACAAAACTGTTTGATACTTGCTATTGGTTTGTGGCTTGGCACCTATTCTGTTCAAGTTTGTACCTAATGTCACCCTGTTTTGGTTAACAGTGGTAGTATTTTGCCCTCATACCTTTTTTTTCAGACTGATGCAAATATTTTATGATAGCTGAATGAGTTCTGGAACAAATTATGTAGAAACTGTTAAAGGATGCCATCAAACTCCTTTCTATTCTGAGTGCTTCTTATTGCTATGGTCTAGTTGACTGGATAGGGCTGGGTGATGGGTTGGACTGGATCATCTTGGAGGTCTCTTCCAACCTGGTTGATTCTATTCTATTCTATTCTATTCTATTCTATTCTATTCTATTCTATTTTGGATCTTATTAATACAGTTAGATTTCACTTAAGAAAAAAAAACCACAAAACAACAAACAAAACACACAAAAACCCCCAAACAACAAACCAAACAAAGAAAAGGATCTCTGGTACCCCTTGTGTTCAGTTTTCCAGAAAGAAACAAACAAAACCAAAACAGAACCAACCAAACAAAAAAATCTGTTCTGACGTGTGAGCTCTCTGCTGATTCTAATCCCAGTCTATGCAGCAGAATGTGGAAATATAAAAGAGCCTGACTTGTTAAAAAACCCTGTTTGTTAGCTACCTGAACTAAAAAAATCATGCTATAGAAATACCTTGGGGTCTGATCTTACTTGGGGCATGTAACTGCTAGCTTCCAAGCAATTCAAGAGTAGAGTCCTTTCCTTGAATGGAACACCCAGGACAGAGAAGAGTACGGAATATAAAAGACTAGAGCTGAAATGGCCTTTTTAAGACCATGTAAGAGAACAGAACTGAAAATGAACCAAGTTCTCCTAGGACTAGCTTATAGCCTCGCACCAAGAACCACGCTGCTTTAGAGATGTGATTATATACAGGATTGCACAAATAAATTTGGTGGTGTCCTTACATGACCACATTTGTTCCTGTGAATATTTCCACTCTGAACCCAGTGTTTCCAGGAGCATACACACAGCTGACTAAACTGGGAATTTGTGCTGTTACTTTGCACCCTTTTCCCCACCCTGAGTACATCCTAAACTTACTGGACAGTACAAGCCAAGCTCTTAATTCTCCTAATACAGGCGTGGGAGCAAATATGGATACGTAATGCGTAGCAGATAGTACCTCTGACATAGCACCCAGAACAAGGCTCACTTCTGTGCACTGTACCTTTAAGGGTGCACGGTGTGTTACTGCCACCCAGGCGGCTCTGGCAGCAGGCGGCCAGCAGCGCTCTTGTCCTGGAGCCTTCCCTCTCGGAAGCCAAGTCACACTGGTCTCAGCAACAACAAGGATACTCAGTGCTGAGCCTGAACCAAAGCTCACAAATGGCTATGAGCTCCATCTTTTGCTTCCTCGGGAAGAACAGTCGCAAACTGACTCGCAGCTCTGCCCTGCAGGGAAGCAGCTTCCTCCTGCTGTTGAGCGTACTGCAGACAAGTCACGATCACTGCTGCCCTTCTGCAATACTCACCCAGTTGCACTGCTGGGAAATTTTCTCTTTTGTTGAGCTGCATTCAAGTGCATGAACAGGCAAACCTCGGAGGTGTTGTGAAATAATAGTGGGTGTATTTCGTCTGCAGTGCCAAAATGCCACACATCCAGTGCGTGGGGTTGTTTCTGTACACCTTCAACAGTATTTTTGTAGACTGTTTATCTGTCCTGTCTTCTGTTACTTGCCTCCAGAACAACTTTTTACAGTTCTCAGTGCATACCAAACGGCCAAAGAATGCCACCGTGCCAGTGAATCTACTGGCAAAGTAAAACCAGTGTGTTAACGGCAGTGTTCCTTTGACTCCATTTAGGCGTAAGGATTGGTTAGGTTCAACGTAATCGTAATGAGAATTTCATCACTTGCGGTGCGCGATCTGTGAAGGCAGAGATCAGTCTGTTTTACTACAGTACAATGCTCCCTCCAGTGCCCGAACTGTGAGTTGCAGCTATAGTAATTAATGCAATGTAATTTCTCCGTTCAAACTGAATCATAGAATCAACCAGATTGGAAGAGACCTCCAAGATCATCCAGTCCAATCTATCCAACCAAGATCATCCAGTCCAGCCCTATCCAGTCACCTAGACCATGGCACTAAGTGCCTCATCCAGGCTTTTCTTGAACACCTCCAGGGATGGCAACTCCACCACCTCTCTGAGCAGCCCATTCCAATGGCAAATCACTCTCTCTGTGAAGAACTTCCTCCTAATATCAAGCCTATACCTCCCTTGGCACAACTTGAGACTGTGTCCCCTTATTCTGTTGCTGGTTGCCTGGACTGCACCTAGGAAAACCACAAGCAAAGCAATGCATCTCTATCTCTCATACTTCTAAAGGAGTGTGTAGTACAGACTACTTGAGGACAGAAATGTTAAAGCCTTATAGTTTGGAAGTCTTCAAATAACTACTCCTTGGGTAACTATCACCTCTCTTTAGTATAGACAGTAAGAGACTAACAGACAAAGGAGATAACCTGCAGGGGGAAAAAAATCTACTACCTTCAGAAATGATCCAAACTTTATAAAACTGTACAAGAAAGGTTAATAGGGAATTAAGATTTGTCTGTGCAGAGGGAGTATGTAGTTGCTTTGCCCAACAAAATAAGCTATTCAGCTGCTTTGAATTCTGGGCACTTGTTACACTATGCTCTGTTCCCTGAGCAACTCCTAGCTTGAAGACAGACAATAAAAAGCAGCAGGGAGTTTTTACAGCTCTGAGAGATTCAGGCTTATGGTGCTCTCAGTCACCCAGGAGCATAAGCAAGTAACAAAGTTTTGTTCCATAGTTCAGATAAAGTTCATTTGGTGGAAAACACTGGAAAATCCTAGCTAAATGCACTGCTGACCTGCAGAGCTGTGATCCTGTGATTACATTCTGAATGATACTATCTCACAGCATGCCCTGTCTGCAGTTTTTATAATGAATAGGCACCTATGTCCTACTTAACCTGCTGGCTGGTTCTGTCATCCCCAAAGTAGGCTTGTTTACCTGGTATGCAACTGCAAATACGCACACAGAGAGGAAGCATTTTACTTATGAGAACTGTGCAAAGCCAGGAGCTAGGTGGTATTCCACAGGCATAGCTCTACCCAGTTACAAAGGTTCACACGTTTATGCAAGCTTCATTATCATACTCCTCCTGTCTGCACATATCTATTGTTATTGTGATTCTTGATTGGTTTGTGGCACCCACAAAGTTAGAAGTACATGCTCTGGGAGTAGTGGTCTTGTATGTAAGCGGCTACTCAGCTCAAGGGAGTGTGTGTTTTAGCATGGTGATTGATGGGACTGAGATAGAATGTGTCTTTAGAAATGAAGATGCTGCTAGATGAAACTTGAGATAACAAAGAGAGGACCAGGCTAGGAATATCAGCAAATGGACCTTATCTTTGTTACCTGCAAGACAACATAGAGTCTCTGGATCTTCAACACTTACCTTCCCAAGGGTCTTGCCCTAATTACCAAGATGTCCTTCAAAAACAAAAGAAACCAGGACAAGCTAGACACAGCCTGAACTTTTGCACTTTCAGGATAACGCACAATCTTAATAGGCTACTGAACATTAACTTCTCCACCTAGGGAAGTGTAAAGCCTAATTTTAATGAACATGGGATGTATGATGCAGAGAGGTGTACATGTAAAGGGGAAACAGGTAGCAGGCAGATCAGGAAGCCTGTACCTTCTGGGTACCTCAGCCAATGGGGAAAAGAAGAAGGTCACTTGTGGATTTAGGATAATGTAGTGGTTTGGGTGTTCCCTGCCCCTCCACACTTTAGAAATCACCCAGATTAGACTCAGCCAGCTCTGGAAATATGAATGAAGCTTATATTTACAGCTAGCACAATATACAAGCAGATATTTACAGTATATACAGTTATAGACAGAAATATACAAAGTAAAAGGTAACACAGAAACACAACTCCCCTCCCAGAAACCTGAGTCCCCAGGAGGGGCTCTCAACCGCCCCTTCACCTTCCCCCTACCCCTCTCAACCTTACCCCAGTTCCAAGGAAGAATAAAGGTTCAGCCAGGGAAGCAAAGTGGATTAGTCCAAAATGGAGGGTGAGGTTAGAGAGTAAGATGCAGCTCAGCCAGTTCCCCAGTCCCAAGCGAGACTCACGAGTGGAGTGATTATCTACGTTTTGCTTTTTGTTTTTATACATCTCAGCAAGCCTATGAGTGAAGTAGACATCACCATTGTTTTCCTTTCACAGCCTGTAATCTAGTTCTTCTCACCAAAACATTCTAGCTAGGCTCAAACTGGCACAGATAAAAGGAGACTGCACCCTCCAGCAATTTGAGAGACCCCATAGGGATCTGCCCCTCAGACTCTCCCTTTATTCAAAGAAGGTTTTACAGGACTCCTATCTTTTGTGAACATTAATCTCTAGGGATGATTTTTTCCTTACATATTGATATATAATAAGTAAAGTTCACTTATTAGGAACGTAAGTTACAAAGCTTTAAAATCCTCGTAGTTTGCTAATAAAAGTTTCTTGCATTGATGAGTTCTTTCTTCAGGTCTTGATGTCATTGGTGTCTTACAGCCTTTTTTTACTTTGATGGGAATTTCCAGCATAAGCCAGCTACCGTCAATCTTCTGGCTCCTCTTCAAGTCCACAGTCCCTAGCAGGGCATGCATTGTTTATACAGAGTGACCAGCTTTACACCACAAAGCCTCAAACAGTGTCACTGTAACCTAGGTGTTTATTCAGTTTCACTTACATAACCTTCTCATAAAACACTACCATCTGTGCTGCTCTTTTCTCCTCAGGCTTTTCCTCTGCTTCACTGTGAGGTCACTCCTATATTCTTCAAGAAGGACCTGGACAGGCTGGAAAGTTGCACTGAGGAGAATCTCATGAAGTTCAATAACACACAAAGTGTAGGGTCCTGCACTCAGGTCAGGGCAATCCTAGATATCAAAACAGGCTGAGGGATGATAAAATTGAGAGCAGCCCTGCAGAAAAGGACTTCAGGGTGCTGGTGGATGAGAAGCTGGACATAAGCCAACAGTATGTGCTTGCAGCTCAGAAGGCAAATCACATCCTAGAATGCATCAAAAGACATGTGGGCAGCATATCGAGAGACAGCCACTCTGGTTTCCACTAGTCAGATCTCACATGGAGTACTGTATCCAGCTGTGGATCCCTCAACACAGGAAGGACACGGACCTGAAGAAACAGGTCCACAGGACAGCCATGAAAATGATCAGGAGGATGGAACGCCTTTTCTACTAGGACAGAATGAGGGGGCTGAGGTTGTTCAGGCTGGGGAAGAAAAGGCTCTGAGGAGACCTAATAGCAGCCTTCCAGTATGTGATGAGGGCCTATGAGAAGGCTAGAGAGGGACTGTTTACAAAGGCCTGCAGTGATAGGGCAAGGGACAATGGCTTAAAACTAGAGAAGAGCAGATTTAGACTTGATGTTCAGAACAAGTTCTTTACTATGAGGGTGTTAGAACACTGGAACAGGTTGCCCAGGAAGGTAGTTGAGGCTGCATCCCTGGAGATACTCAAGATCAGGCTCAACAAGGCTCTGGGCAACCTGATCTAGCAGAGAATGTCCTTGCACAATGCAGGGCAGTTGGGCTAGATGACTTGTGGAGGTTGCTACCAACCCAAACCACTCCATGATGCTGTGATCTCCACAGGTGTAGTCTTTCAGGAATACACTGCTCCAGCATGGGGTTATCTGGGGGTCAAAGGTCCTACCAGAGAACCTACTCTACCATTAACATTCATGGCCTGCAGAGGAACAATCTGCATCACCATCATCTCCACCATATGCTGTAGGGGAATCTCTGCTTCAGGGACACCTTCTTTGGTATCTGCAGAGTTACTTCTCACAGTTTCTCACCTTTTATCACTGACAGCTGGTACACGGTGTTTTTTTTTACCCTTTCCTATGGCTTCACAGAGGTACCATCATCTTGGCTCCTGGGCCCGGCTGTGTCCTGCAACCCGTCTGCTGGAGCTGGCTGGAATCTGCTGTGACTGCCACAGTGCGGCTCTGGCCTCTCGTTACTGAGGGCTTTGCAGGTTTCCTGCCAGCACCTGGGCGCTGACACTCGGTACAGCTTGCACAGACAGAGAGGCAAAATCGGAGGGGAGGCCGGGGGAAGCTAGTGTATTTCACATTGTTTGATCTAATGTACGCCCACAACCAGGAAAGCAATAGCTGAAAACAGTGACTTGCATTTGGAAATAAATTTCAAAAATTACACAACATAGGATTAACGTAAAATAAGTCAATGTAGGTTAAGTTTAAAGAGGTGTGACGTCTACATTCAGGCAGCCTTGTCCTGAAATCCATCCTACCGAGCTGATGGCTGCTTAGACGCCTGTGATGTCTTGTCTGTCTGCGATGGAGCAAGACAGACGAGATTGCCTATCAAAACCCCTCTATTTCACAAGCAGCTTGCGGGGCAGGCGCTCGCAAGCCGCTGCCTGCCCTGCCCCGGAACCCTGCTCCGCCCTCCCCGTGTGGGACGCCGCCGCAAGCCGGGCTACGCCCCACGGCGGCGGCAGTGGCGCGTGCGCAGTTAAACGCCTCGCTCCGCCCTCGCCGCCCTGCCTGCTCGTATCCCCTCAGCAGGGGCCGAGCCGGTGAGCAGTGCACTAGAGCGTAGCGGCATGGCGGAAGGCTTGAGGTTTGACGGGCGAGTGGTGCTGGTGACCGGCGCTGGAGGAGGTGAGCAGCGCCGTCCCAGCCTAGGGTGCGGTGTGACAGGGATTTCGTCTCCTTGGGAGGCGTCTGGGTCTGTGGCGGAGCTTCCCGCGGAATGTCGAGCCTCGCAGTCGTCGCTGCCCTGACAGATGTCACCGCTTCCTGGGGTGACAGCCATGAATATCTGAAAAGGCCTCACTCGTGAAAAGCGGCCCCCTCGGAATAGAGGGATGCCGATTGCCTCCCGCGGGGGAGGCCTGGCCCAGCGGCGGCCCTGTCAGGTGCCGGTCCTGGCCCATCAAGCGTGCCACGTCGGTGCCAAGGCTGTACAGGGGTTACCGTCGTGTTTCTTGCAGCGCTTTGGAGCTAGTGCAGTTTGATCTGCGTCCCGTTACTGCGAAAAAGTAGCACGTTAGTACTGCCTCGGAGTGCGCCCTTTCTGTTCTTTAAATACAAGGGCGGAGTAACGCTGCTTCACACCAGTCAGTAATAGATGTCCTATACCACGTACTGTTTTGGTGTCCTAACTGCTCTGGACGTAGTAAACGGCACTTGTAACCTACGGTGTGTGGCATGGTGTTGTTCCGTCTGAGGTTTGACATGTACCAGCGCTGCCGCAGAAAGCAGTCTCTGTCTTGCTGCTGCCTTCCCTGACCTCCTGGGAAGCAGCCCAGAAGCTCAAGAAAGAAGGCAGCAGAGAGGTGGAAGGGTGGGGGAAGGTCTTCTTCAACAGCAGGGGTGGCCTGTGCTGTTGGTGGGCTGCGCGCCTGGCCTCTCCGGGGAGGTAGTTTTGCAGTGGAATTCTTGGTTTTGCCAGGAATTGTTCTTGCACTTGCTGTTGTGGTTTGGGGTTGGGTGAAGTTTGGGTGTGTTATTTTTTTCCTCTTTTGAGTGCGTGCTTTGACTTTAGCCTGCTCTGGTAGTTCCAACAAAGATAAGTGCTGTTAGTGTGGACAAGAGTGAGACAAAATTTGTAGGTATGGTGAGCTAATGGAGGAGCTTGTTCTACTATCCTCAGAGATGATGAGCTAATGAAGGAGCTTGTTCTGCTATGCTCGGAGAAGGTTCTGCATTCCCATAGTGAACTTTTTACTTTTTTTTTTTTTTTTTTTGGTGGAGCTTCACATCCATATGAGTAATTTTAAAGGCCTGAATGTGATGTCTTGCTGAGAGGGACCAAGAATGTGAGATTTTATGGAAAGGACTGAACAGTCCACTCACATCGCCCAAAGCCTGAGAGTAACAGAGTCTAGATCTTCATATGGTGCTTTTCAGCTTTTACTAGACCAATATTTGTATGCTCTTCTCTGTGTAATAAATCTCACTGAAGAACAGGTTAAGACAGAAGATACTTTGGCAATAGTAAACCTTCTAAAACACATTGCATGGAACAAAATTGCTCATCATAAGTGTGGGTGAAGTGATCTTTGTACTTCTAGTATAAAACTGTTTGAAAATGGTTTGTTAACAGATAAAGCTGCCCTTGGAAGATTTATTTCACAATAATTTTAATGAGAGGTTGATTACATTTAAGCCAAGGTACAGGGAAGGCCTGTTCCTATTCTTGTTTTGCTTTTGTTTAGCTTACAGCACTGTACTTAGAGTTTACTTCTAATAGCATTGTCATAATCGATTTTTTTTTTTTAATTGGATGGTGGTAAACAGATCAAAGTTCTAAAACATTGGAGTTACTAATTTGTTTTAAAGTAAGACCTGTTTTCACATCCATGGGCATGTAAGAATATGGTGGCATTTCCCACTGGGACAGTCTCTTGTGAAGTATAGTTCCTGCCTGTCTTGTCACATTTTCACTGTTCATGCAGTTCAAGCTAGTTTCTAATATATTTATTTTTCTTCCAGGTCAGTTTTGAACCTTAAGGGTCAATCCTTGCTTGCCAGTTGAGAATACTAGCATACATAACATGGTCTGGGTTTTGTGCACATCTCAGTTGTGTGGCTTTTGGACTTGGATTGCATCAGGCCATGGACATATGTGTATTTTTCATGGGATTACTGAGGCTCACCAAATTGTTGGTGTGTTTTAGAACTGTCTATACAAAACACCCTCTCCACCTCCATTTTCTTCCCCTGCACTTTTTCATTTGAGAGCTGTCTTAGGATGTTTAGGTGAGGGACAGAGGTACTGTTGCACTCTGAGAAACTTTTGACTGTTCATCTTTCAAATCTTACTTTCTTTTATAATAAAAAAGAATCATGGTTGTTTTAAATAACTTCTGACTGGCACAGTGGATAATGTCTCTGTAAATCATTTGTTGCAACAAATAACTAATGTATAACACACCTCGAGTTTGAACTAGGGTAAAGGTGCCAGAATCTTGCTTTTGTATATGAGGCAAAACTGACAGTCATCTGTTGTGATAGATGAAGTATAGATGGATTTCATTAACTGTAGTAATAAATCATTCTTTTGCATCCAAGTATATAGAGGTTATTTTTCAGTATATCCTCATTTATAGTTGATTTTTTCCTTTAAAAGTTTTTTCTTCAAAAGTTTTTTCTTCAAATCTTAAAGACTTACTTAGATTGTAATTAATTAACTTGAAGCATTCCCTCCTCCTCCAAGTTTGCATCAAAACATTAAACCTTGTTTCATACAAATGTATTTTTCTGTCACAAGCGCAAACTCAGCATCAGACAGCTTTCAATGATGGTTCTGTTGAGTGCAGTATCACGGAGTAAGCGTGGTTTGTTTTTATTTCTCTTGAGTGGAGATTTTGTCTACAGTTTATCTGTTTGTTTACTTAAAAGTTTCAAGTAAGTTTAAAACTTGTAACTTGTAGGGGAAATATTGTTACTTTGAATTTTGGGGTGTTTGCAGATTTGGTGCATTTTTATTAATGTTATTAGTTTTAATAATTAATATTAGTTTTAATATTATTAGTTTTTGTGCAGCATTTTCTCTGACCCAGGATCCAAGAAACTCCCTTTTTAACTTTTTTTCCCTCTCTTGTTTCGAAACTAGGTTTGGGCAGAGCATATGCTCTGGCTTTTGCTGAAAGAGGAGCTTCAGTAGTTGGTAAGTTTATGTTAACTACTTTGATCTAGACAATGACCTTCGCCTTTCCACATAGCTCACGTTTTACAATCCATGCCCTTTTAGACAGTAACCTTTGTTATTTAATGGTTTTCTCTCTTATCTTTTGCTGTTTAGATTTTGCTTCTAAGCTTTATTTTCTTATGAAATAAGTTCCCCAAATTTGTCCAAGGGCATGTCTTTCCTGGAAAACCAGTTTGAATCAGATAATTTCCTGGACCTGACTTTGTTCCACATATATCAATCTGTACTGTGAGTTGTGGCCAGAGGAAGTGTTGTCGTGTGTGGATACTGTTCAGTAACTTTTAATATGGCCCTTTGAAAATGAGAATATGTTATTCCCCAGTACCTTCTTCCAGGAAAAATGTACTGGAATGTAATGCAGTATCAGTAGTCCCAGAAAAAATACTCAAAGTGCACTGCATTGTTTCCTTTTGCTGTGTGTTGCAGGAAAGAGCCATCTGATGTCAATGACAATTCCAAATATTCCTCGTTAAAGTATTTCTGTATCACAGGCTAATTCTGAAGGTTGTGTTCTTGGGCATGCTCTGGCAGTTGGCTTTGCCATTTTACTGCCTATAAATTAATTTGTGCAGATATTGTTGGTGACTTCTAGATTAAACGCCTAAACAGGCTATAGGTGAGAACTTACTAACTTACTGATTCTTCGTGTCTTTCTAATGAAAATCCCACTTGCAGCTTACAAATGTCACAAAAATTGTGTGAGTTTACTTTGTGGACTAAATATGAGAAGTCTTTTGTGGCGACAACTTGAAAATAGATCTAGGTTGTGTGTGTTTTGTTTTGTTTTGTTTTTTTCCTGGTAGTTGCCCCTTTAATACTTATTCACTAGAAATATGAGTTCTTTTTTGTTAAGTAAGAACTTGAAATGAAGTAATCACGAAAGCAGCCCAAATACTTAGTTGTACTAACTCTCTGTAGCTAGATCTCTGACTTGCCAGAAGGAAGACATACTGCCTGATCACAGCTAATGCACCTTTATTGCATGACTTTTTTGTACAACAGTATGTGAAACTTCTTGTTTTCCTCTGGAAACAACCTCACTTCGCCTCTTCCTGTAGTAATGCTGTGCACTTGCCTCTGCATGCTTGTATTTAGTTTTCTTGCTTTTGTTGTTTTCTGAATCTGATTTCAAAGATTTGAGAAGTTACTTGTGTATTTTTTTTATTTTAACAAAAGAGATAGGAGACTTTTATATCTTTAAAACAAATTCCCTTTAACTTACGGACATGAAGGTTCATTGTAGGAACAGTGATCAAATGCTCTAGCTGGAGGAGTAGCAGTGGTTCCCAACATGGGAGCTTTTTCCATCCAGTTCCACATCTGTCTCTGTTTATAACCTTCTGTTAAGTTGCTGTTGGAGTGGCTAGATTGGCCAGTGTGACCCAAGGGGAACTCGCTTTTTTTCTTATAACCCAAAGACTGCTTGCTACCACTTTTTTTTTTTTGGGTCATGCTTCATTCATCAAAAAAAGTTAACAGCAGGAAGAACGGCATGCTTTGTTTTTGTCTTGCAACCTTTGTGTGTCCAGACCCTACTGTTTCTTCAGTTTGCCTGGAAGATCTTCTGTCTTGCTGTTTTAGTTTATATTAATTCCTTTCATATTTTTCCTGATTTGTGTAATTTTGGTTTTGTTTGCATTGTGGGATGATATTGAAGTGCATGAATGGAGTTCCTTTGAAAACTAAACTGAAAGGTACAATTTTGATGTATACCTTAATTGTTTGGTTTGTGGCACAAGATGATGGGAAGAAATGAGCACTTTTTTAAAAAACTGTAGAATGTCAGGTCCTCAGCACAAACAGCTTCACTCTACACATTTGCTTCTACTTTCTGATAATGTACATGTAGCCTTAATTCTTCTTTATGGTTCAGACTGTAACCATGCTCTGTCACTTCCGCTTCAGTCTCTGGCTTGTTTCTGCTAAATGTTTCCACAGCAAATTACATGATGTAAAGCTTGATTTTAAAATAATTTATTCATTGTTTTATTTTGGGTTTGATAACTTTATCACACTTGTGGAATTGTTTTATAATTTTAAAAACCTAGAATAACTCCATTCTTGTGCACATCCTTTTCCTTAACTCAAGTTAGTGTTTGCATTCAGCTGGAAGTGGTTTGCTGCCTCTGAAAGTTTTTTTCCAAATATTTAATTAAACTCTTGTCAGCAAATTACTATTGAAGTGAAAGATAGTAAGATATAAGCATATTTTTGGCAGAGAATCGTAGTCTTAACAAAACTAACAATCCTTTTATATAAATGTTTACCACAAAGTCATCCCCTCTTCTTTCCCAGGACAGATAAGATATTCTCATGCTGTTCCTGACTTGCTTTTCTGTTTTATCGTATTGAAAACCTTTGATATTGCAGACAGAACAGTCTGACCATGTTGCCTATTGTAACACTTGACTACACTTGGAAATTTTCCCTAATGCTTGCTCTTTATTTTGCTAGCTGCATGTTCAAACTGTTAGATACTGATCTGTTTAGCTTGGAGATTTTATTTGCTTTCTAGTTTGCATCAGTCTGTTAGTGTTCTTGAGCGTATCATCATGTTCTGCCTTAATTCTTCCTGCTCCATGCCAGGCAGTTCTTGGTATGGTTTTGTTTCTTTGCCATTCTTGACTCACTTCTGGGCTTACACATTCTCATTTACTCATATGGGTTTTCTGCAGTATTTGCGTATTTCTTTTAAGTGGTGCTCATCAAGTTGAATACAGGATTCCAGAAAAGACTTGCTTGATCTGTGTAATAAAGAACCTGTGTTCTGCAAGCTGTGTTCCTCTTTACTGGAGATTAAAAAAGAAGAGGCTTAGGTTTAATTCATTTTGTGATAGTACAGCAGACTTACAATTACAGGACCAGTGAGAATATCGTGCCTGTTTTGTAAATTTCTCTGACTGGCTTCTTGAAGACTTTAAAGTGTTGGAAGGTAGAGTTCACCAGAGCAAAAGGCTGCTTAGCAAACTACCAATGTTGAATGTATATTCACAGTCACTTCTGGTTTTCTTACCATTTCATTTTGCAGCCATGTAAACATTCTTCCTGCTATTACTAATTTTTAATTCTTTGTCCAGATATGATGGATAGTTGTTTTTTGGGTTTGGTGTTTTGTTGGGGTTTTTTTTTGAGAGAATGCTTTTGTTCCTGAAACTTTGGACCATGCAAATGTGGCAATGTAGCACACTGTGGTGATAATATAGGGCAACTATTGTTAATGATGCATGGCTCAGTACAGAAAGCAGCCTGGAAACAAAGCAGCTGTCTGTGTCAAGTGGTCCTCTTACTCCACAGGAGCTGTACCTGAAATGCCAGAGAAGGCTCTTCTGCCTTTTTTCAGAGGGCTTCATTTGTTCTACAGTGAGGTTTACTAGCAACATTTCAGCTACTCTGTTAAACAGAAACAAAGTCTTCTCCATCTTGTTTACACTTCATGCAGCAGATGTAGCAGTTTGGCAGGAGGCCACAATTAATAGCCTGTGATTCTTATGTAATCTTGATCTTAATCTTTGAACTATAATAATGCAATTATAGAGGTAGGCTGGGCAGAGAAATCTAGCTGAATACATGGTGGAGTTAAGAAATACAGTTCTGTTTCTATGGCATGTGTGTGTATATGTGTGTGTGTGTGTGTGTATATGTGTATAGATATATATAAAGATGTATGCTCTTCTGCTTCTGAAGCTAAAAAACCCTAATGTGACCTACTGTTCTCTAATCATCTGAGATCTTCAGTGGGATCCAAATACAGCAGATTTTGTTAATATTCCATATAATGTCCAGTGTGATAATGAGACAAAGAGGCCATGAAGTCTCAGTGTTAACAATGAAAAATTAATTTCTTTGTGGTGCACAGTGAATGATCTTGGAGGTGATTTCAAGGGATATGGCAAGAGCTCCTCAGCTGCTGACAAAGTTGTCAATGAAATCAGAGCAAAAGGAGGGAAAGCAGTACCCAATTATGGTATGTTATTTTTCCAGGTTAGTATAATGCTTTACCTATAAGGAATAGTGGACTTGTTGAATATAAAGTTGACAGTGCTTAACAAAGACCTGCTGCCAGCTTACCAGTACCATATAAATTAAATAGGTGTAATGTAATGTGGAGTAGAGAGACACGGATGATAAAGGCAAGCACATAATTGTTTTAAAAATTAATACTCATCTAATAATGACTGTTCGTTTCGTATGATTTCTTAACAGTGAAATACTAAGAATTTATTGTGTATTGAGGTTCTATACAATTTATTTTTCTTATCTTCATGGAATTATTTGTTGATATTCTGGATTTGCAGTGAATCCAGTTAATTTGGCTTGAAAATTAATACTTTTTTTCCTGCAGATTCAGTGGAAGATGGTGAAAAGCTTGTGAAGACAGCACTTGAGGCTTTTGGCAGGATAGGTACAGTTGCTTAATTCTTGTTTGTACTTGTTTGCAAGGGCAGAGCCATTATAAATAGTGTAACTGACAAGTGTCATAACAGTAGAACTTGCCAGCCCTTGATGTCCTTAGTGAAACCTGAATCAGTGGATTTCCACTTATCTGTGCTTTTCATACTTTATAGCAGAAGTTTAAATTTCAATACATGATTCTTGTTTTCCTGCCCTTCAGAATTTTGATATTTAAATAGTGGTTAATGATTTGTGTCTCATGCAATTCATTAAGTGTTATAACTAGCTGCATAAAGTTAAGGTAAATGATGTTGCTGAAAAGTTGGAGATGCCCTAGCGTGTTTTGAGAGCTCGTTTGCCTATATGAAGATCAAAATTCTTAAACTTAAAAAAAAAAAAAAAAAAAGAATATTGAGGTATTTTATCTAATGGGTAATGTGCTTCTTTACCATATGATTACCACTGTTTAATTGTAAAGTTTTGATTTTTAACTCAGGGTTAGGTGGCTGTATGTACACATGATCAAAGCCTACAGGAGCCACTAAATATTTGACAAAAAATTATGATGATTCAAGTTGCTTTAGTGACTGTGAGTTTGTGGTTCTTCCAGAAGTTAGTGCAACAAAGATAGTGGCACAAACTGCATTATTAGAAGCTTTCTGAAATTCAGAGCAAGCTGCAAAACTATGTGTTCTGCAGATACTGTGTTCCTAGGTCACCTGTACTTCTCAGATATACCTCACTGTCATACTTTGGCCCATTGGAAGGCCAAGACTTGCCTGTACTGAAGTATTTTGTCTTCTCTGTTGTCCAGTTGTTGGGTTTCACTATTCAGGACAAGAAGCTGTAGAATAGCAATATCATGTATGTGTACAGTGTTCTTGCCTGTATATATTTATAAAGGTGGGAGAAAAATAGAAACAAGCTTGTATTTTGTCAGTGCATTCACTTAGTGTATACTTAGTGTATTTTTTTTTTTTTTTAATTTCAGATATTGTTATAAACAATGCTGGGTGAGTAAATCTGAAGGTTTGCTTGTGGGCTGTCACTTTTTTATAAACATATATCCGTTTTTATTCTTATTTGTTTTATTTTGTTTTCCTAATGATGCATTTTAGGATTCTAAGAGACCGTTCATTTGTTCGGATAAGTGATGAAGACTGGGGTGAGTTAATAGAAAGTACATTCTAAAGTTTATGTGAAGGGTAATGAGCATATCCCTCCCATTGCTACAGGGAAGAAGAGAAAGCAGGGAAGGCGGTCTGTGCCAGATCAGGGAATAATATTTTGCCATGAAAGTTTAGTGGTAATCTCCTTGCGTTTAGCTGCCTCGTGTTCTTGCAAAATAGATCTGTGCTGCAATTCATGGTAGGTGTATGTAAGTCCAAAGGGAAAGAAAGGAGGCTCAGGCTATAAATCCCGAGTTGTCTGAGTGGAACATAAAAAAAGGGTTGTGAAACACACAAGTTCTTGTGATCAGAAACCATTCCTAGTGCCAGCAATCACTAGGTGAATACTAAATAGGGTTAAAAGATGCAGAACTAACAACAGAGGAGAGGAAGCTGCTGTCTCAAAGGCCATAAGAACTGGGGGAATCTTCAGTGAGATGGTTGAGCAGACTTGCAAAAATGGTCTGTAGTCCTTAAGTTCAGGACTGTCCTTAAGTGCAGGAATTTTGAATGCTTATGAATACTATACAGGAGACCCTCATCCAGGAGGTGGAAGAGATGATCAGTGTATGTTCAGGCAAGCACTTCCAAATAACCTATAAAAAAAACAACCACAAAAATGAAAGCTCATCATTTTTTTTTTTTTTAAATAGCAGTTTGAGAATGTGAAGAGGTGCAGTTTTTGTCATGAAAGAAAAGCAGTGGGTGTAGTTTGGATGCAAAATCTTGGAATCATTAAACCAACTTAATTTGTTTCTAGATATAATTCATAGAATTCATTTGAGGGGATCATTCCTGGTCACCCGAGCTGCATGGAATCATATGAAAAACCAGAAATTTGGCAGGTAATTTTTTTTCTTTTCTTCCCCTCCTTTTCAGTACAGTGTAACAGACTGATATGTGCCCTAACAGTGAAGGAGGACTCTTGCTGCCTCCTTTTGTTTCACTGTCACTGGAATGAAACAAAATCAGTGCAAATGCTCTTAGGCTTTCAGTCTTGCCCCTTCTCTATCTCTCCAACCAAATGTTTAAAGCTTTTTTCAATGTAGATGCAAATATCATAGACAGGAATTACAGGGTTATACCATTTCTTTTCATGAGGACTGGTTTGAAAAGTGTGTTAGTTCTGTTACTGCAAGTCTGAGACACTCTTCTCTGCTGCTTCCTATTCAAGTAACAGGTACATGCAATTCTGCTTGTGGATATTACTTTTGGGTTGTTGATTTCCTTCCCTCCTCCACCCTCTTTCGGTTTGTCTTATTGTTAATGGAGAGTGAAGTGAATTCAGACCTTGAATTTTTTTTCGCTTTAGGTGTTTTTCCTAATCAAAACACTGACATGATTCTGTTAGTTGTAGCAACCATATTCACATGTTGAAAACTGTATGAACTTCTTTGTTGTTCTGTGACCAGACTGATGTTCATTTTTACCCAGTGAATTGAATGGTAGGGAAAAGGGAAGAGATCAGCAAGCAGAATACACCAGTGGAGTCTAGGGATTGCATCCATTTACAAAGTTCTTCCATAGGCTCGTTTTCAATATTTGGTCACATAAAAATGATGATAAATACTTCTTGTTTTCTGTATAGATGTATATCATCTGCAAAATGCCTGCTTTGTATAGATTTTGTAGCTTTTATCATCTTGATTACACTCAGCCAGTACTTGCAGCACATCTCTATATTAAAAACTTCGGGTTATTTTCATTGGGACAGATAATAATAGACTAGGTTTTGATCCCAGCTGTGCAGTGTGTTTATGGTAGGTTAGAATAGGTTGTGATAAAGCTTGTTTTAAAAGTGAAGGTGTAGGCTCTTTTTCCCTTTTGAATTCAAGTCTATGAGAAGACATACATAAGAATATTTCACAATGTTGTATTGCCTCAAACCATCTGTGACCTGCAGTGGTTTTAGACGCTCTTTGTGAGCAGTTCAGTCATCTCTGCGGCAATATTGTGAAAGGACAGCAGGAGGCAAGACTTTGCTATCTTCTTGCCTCATGTGTGTAATGCACATTAGGATTCTTTGAATGTGAGTTCTGTAAGAATCCGTCTTCTCATGTTACCAAGTGAGTATTAAAGTGAAGTAACTTAAAGTAAAATAATTTTCTTCTATCTGAAACCATTTTTTAGTTACAAGAATAACATCACTACAAGTCCAGTTAGAACAGGAAAAGAAAAGACATTTCTCTATATTGTATCTTGTCATTAGAGGTTGTTTCTATTCTACCTTTGTAGTATAACTCAAAAAGGCACATGACTTTATTAGTTTCTGCTACTTTGACAATACTTCAGGAGTTGTCAGATGTTTTCTGTCAATAAAATACAAAAAAAGGTATATATTTATTAGTGAAACCCACAAATAGTGTCTTATTTGCATACTTTTATTTTGTGGAGTATGGGGAATATTATGCCATCTGGAAAAAGCTTTTGTATAGAATTATGCAACTTGAGGAAAACATGGAACCTTTGTTTTGTTTCACTTGTTTGTTTTTTTTTCTTCTCTGTCCTAAGAATAATTATGACTTCTTCAGCTGCTGGAATATATGGAAACTTTGGTCAAGCAAACTACAGTGCTGCAAAACTTGGCCTCTTGGGTCTTGCAAACACGATTGCAATTGAAGGCCGGAAGTATAACATCCACTGCAACACAATTGCTCCTACTGCTGGTTCTAGACTGACCCAGACTGTCATGCCACAAGGTGAATCATTTAATGTCTGCCTCTATTGATACTTTTCTCAAAGTCAAGCACAGGTGGCTTTTGTATCCCTTAAAAATGCAAATCCTTTACACTCCCTACACTATTCTCTTTTTGTGTCTGAACTGTCAACTTACTTTGTCTGTTGTAAGGAATTCCAATTTTCTGCTGCAAGATAGGAGGCAATTTTTGTAATTCATGAAGGCAATTTCATCTCTTCATTTTAATCTCTTCTAAGATCCTCCTGTAATAGAAGAAAGGCTTATTTTTTTTCATCAGATGTGGAATTGAGTGTTAGACCTTGTTATATTGTCTAATTGCAAAATAGTGTGTTTTGCAAAACATGTCATGTGTGTACTTCTTTGTTCCCTGATCCGCAGGAGATGGTAATGGACTGAATTGCCCAATACATTCTGGTTTTCTTTATTGCAGTCACTAAATCTTTGAATGCTTGAACAGAGAACACTGCAGTGAGAAATCAGTATAAAGAACGTGGTAGAGTAGGGAAATAAAAAGTGTCTTTAGAACAAAATTGGTCTCAGAAAGTCCTGTTTAATTTCCTTTCCACTCTTCCTTAGTGATCAGGAGATTTCAAAGCCAGGAGAACCACTAAATATTTCAGGTGCTTATGCAAGATACTGAATGTATTTTATACAGTTACATGTGGGTTGAATGCATGATTTCATTTTACTTACTAAGTTCTGTGTAAAGTATCCTGATTTAGTTCTAAATAATCTAAGTGATCTAGAAATTCAGCACCCCTGTGGGTTGTTCATTCCAAGGACTTGGTCCACTTACATAAAGAAGAGTAAAATGCATTCAACTTGCTGCCATGAGTTCCTGAAACATAAAGTGGGATCCAGTAGCTGGAATTTACTGAAAATATTTACACAGAGCAAAAAAAGCACATCCTAATTTTCTTTGTTACTTAAAGAAGAGTATGATGCTCTGGTTCTACTTTTAAGTTTGTTAAAGCTCTGATAATTTATTTCCCATTTTGCTCCTTCCCTCCCTGTCCGGTTTTTCTTAAAAGGTTTGGACAACAGACCTTTAAAAACATTTTCATATGTCTTATCAAATTATCTTTGTTGTCTTAGTGTTTTCCTGTTCATCTTTACGTATCTGCAAGCACTTGTGCTTTAGCATTGCCCCAGCTATGTGCGTTCAGCTTGGCTCACTTAGCTGTTCTTGCTATAGTCTAAATGTAGTTTGTACCTTTTCTATTCTTTTTTAAACTTTACCAATTGTCTCTTAATGAATTTAGTGATGGATTAATAGCATTAGTGGTAACAATCTAGTGCTAATTTTTGAGACTAAATAGTGTGTAGCATGAAGCTGAGTATTTTAGAAAAGCCTAATGGTTTTGTTAGGCATTTAACACATACCAGTGCCTAACACCATGGTTTTCAGTTACATACTACTTTTGTGGAACTTCTGAAAATAAACTTTGGTTGTTTCAGTTTGGCTATTAAAGAAGTACCTGTGACGCTAAACTTTCCCAGCTCTTCATCTGTCAGCATACGTCTAAAATTGCATGTTGAGCTTTAGGTGAGAACCAACTAGGTGTTTGTTGCTGTTGAAGGAAGGATACTCTAATAGCTGAAAAAGGAAATTAAACTAGTTTGTGGGGGTTTTTTTTTGTTTGTTTTGTTTTTTAGACAGTGTATAGAATTTATGGTAAGAGCTGCCTGCACAACCAGACTTCAGTGTGTTTTTAGATTATCCTCTGGTACAAGAGAAAACTATGAAAATGCCCTAATAAATGATACATGTAGCAGGGCTGATAATTCTTAATATCTTGTTTGGAAATGTTAGCATTTTCAAATGGGATATTTCTCAAATATTTACAGGTGCAATTTTTTTATATTGTCTTTTCCTTGTAACTGACTAGCAAATTAAAAGAGAAATTTGCTCAGATATATCTCCATCAGGAATGTCTAACTGGCTTCTTGTTTCTGGCTGTCTGTCAGATAGAAATTTAGGAAGACAGTGACATTGCAGTCTGCATATTGCAGTGTTCCAAATATTTAGATAGTCCTTCATCAGTCTGAAAAACAGTGCCATTGAGTTTGGAGGCATATACACATCTCAGGAGTTGTTTGCTTTAATGGATCTTCAAATGTTTCATTTTGTATGTCCTTTCTTTTCATGGCAGAACATTACTGTTTAAATTCTCTCTGTCTCTACTGTTCATCAGAGGCACTAATAGTAGTAATTTGTTGAAATCAGACAACATTTCTGTTATCTCCTCCAATTTGTTCTAGATCTGATCGATGCCTTCAAACCAGAATATGTGGCTCCCTTAGTTGTTTGGCTTTGTCACGAGAGCTGTGTAGAGAATGGCAGTCTGTTTGAGGTATTTTTTTATTTTCCCTTTCATCCTCCTCTTAGCCTCATTCTGCCCCTTCCCCGAAATTGATCACTTGCATTATTCTGTGTGCTCTTAACTTTTCGTCTGAAACTGAATTACTGTGCGAGATACTAGAGTGTAGTCAGAAGAAGTGCTGACCCTGTTGTGCTGTATGACAAGTGTATCAGGCAGTTACAGCCTTTTCAGATTCTGGTTTGTGCTGACCATGCTTCTGATCTGATTATTACATTTCTTACTGTGCACTTGTAAGAGTGAAAGGTACCAAAACAACTACTTCAAAAGAATGTTTTGTTTCATAAATCATTTAAACACAAAAAGCAACTTGAAGGAAGAATTAATTACTTAGTAATGGAATACCTTATAGGTGTTGTCATCAGACTGCTAACTCATAGATTGGTTGGAAGCTGTTATCTTGTTCTTACAGTTTTATGTTGCTTACATTCTAGTGCCTAACTAAATTGTTAAATACAACCGACAATAGTTCAGAAATCTTTGTTATGTTTGGTTTGTTTTGATGTGTATTTTTTTTTCCCTACATGACCAAAATATGACTTTGTAACATGGTAAGCTGATGGACTTTGTTTTTTGTCTTGGTAGGTGGGAGCTGGATGGATAGGAAAATGTAAGTACTTTGTGTTGCAAGATTGACAACAGAAGTGTGCAGATTGTCTTTGCAGTTAACATCTACTCAAGAAGTTTTTATTTGGAGACTGAAGATTAGCAAAAGCCTAGGGTTCTGATGAAGCTACTTATTTTAAGTAAAAATCACAAATTTCACTAAACATGAGGGAAACTAGTAACCTTCCTCAAGGACTTGAGTTTTAATGCATCCAAAATCTACGGCTTCTCTCTGGTCAAAAGGAAATAACACTTTTCATCACTATAATGGCTACTGCTGATATCTTTAAAATGAAGCTGGGTTGTTAATGAGGATCCAGTATAACTTTATTCATTGTTTATTACTAATCAGGAGTGAAACCCACTTGACAGGTTAAGGATTAGATTCAAATCAAGAAGTCTATGTCCTTTCAGAACTGATTTGACATTAGCCTTATAATTTTCTCTCAAGCTGTAGCATTGAAATAAATCTTCACGGACCATTCAGATATGTAACTGCTGATATATTAACATTCTTTCTGGCTAACAAGTAATTTTCACATTTCCACTGTAGTTTCCCAAGGGTTTTAGAAGATTGTTAAGCGTTTATAGCAAAAATTGTGTTGGAAGGCAATGTATATGAGCAGTGAGCCCCTTTAGGCCATCTTGAAGTACTTGCTACTTTCAGGTTTTGTGCACCTTCTTGAAAGTAGTGGCCTAGATGAAAGTGATCTCAGTGAATTAAAAGTTTGTTTGTTACTTGAACTTTCTGGCTCATGTTTTTCATTAGTGCGTTGGGAACGATCCTTGGGTGCTATTGTCAGAGGGAAGAATCAGCCTATGACACCTGAATCAGTGAGAGACAAATGGGAGAAGGTCTGTGACTTTGATAATGCCAGCAAACCCAGAAGTATCCAAGGTAAAGGACACTTTGATAATGTGGGTAGTTTGGGCAAGCAAAGCTTACTGGAGAACACTTTTATGTCAGATATTTACTGAAAATTGCTCCACTAATATACAGAACCAGTGAGTTCTTTTGTAAACATGTAACATTAATCGTTTCAGTACAGACTTTCTAAGGAAGCTTTCGTATGCTCACGTATTGAGTGAGGACAGTTTTATTAGTCTTAAGTGCTTCCAGGGAAATAATATCACTGTCATTCTATGTCTTACAGCCTGAGTAACGGTATTTTTTTTTATTTAGTTGCACCTACATATAGGTAGTAGAGAGAGTGGGAGTTTTTAAATTTTTTGTTCTTTTTTTTTTCCCTGTGTCCTGAGATTTTTGGGTTTGGTAGGTATTTCTGTACCAAGTAGCTCTCTGGTTAAGTCATTTGGTGTAACACAGAAAAGAAGTTCTTCCATACTGCCTTGTATTCCTGGGTAACATCACCAAAAATTGCAGTCTCATTCAGTGTTTTGTTTGCTTTCTTTGTTTCTTTCCATAAGTTTTTTTTAGGATTTTTTTCACCAAGATTACTCTGACCTTTCCTGCTCCATACTTTCTTCTCTTCCATCTTTCAGCTTTCTTTTTTGTCTTGTGTCTCTATTTAGATCCGTAGTTGTCATAGTTCATAAATGAATGGCTCTGACTGATTTTCCTGACTGCTTTCCAAGATTTCTCAAGATGTTAGCCTTTAGGTTGTCACTGTGAGTTACATGTGCTAAGTATCGCTGATGGCTGCTTCATTATTATGCATATTGTTATTCAGGTCAAAGAGTATTTGTCAAATTAAGAAATGCGAACATGTAAGTGTTTGGTGGAGATCGAAAGAGACATTCTTCTCTACAATGCCAGTTGAATCTCAGAAGTACTTGAATGCACAGTAGATGTTAAAGCTGTTGATCCTGAAATCCATTACAGCATGTAATTAAAACCACAGGGACACGATTTTAGACCAAAACCAGATACAGGCCAGTCTTTGTCCCTTCCCTCAGATCTTGATAGGGGAATATAATTGACCATACAGAGTTCTGTGTCACCTTACTGATGTGTTTTCAATGATCTTTGGCTTACGTATGTCCCGTTTTCAAATGTGTGTCAGTTTATAAATGTTCTCTGTCCTGCTATGGCATAGTCTTTATAACAGCTTAATTCCAGCTTTATAGCTTCATATCTGTTCTCCAGCCTCTCAGATGTACTGTGTTATTTTTACGGGCTGCTGGCAGAAAAAAATCTTGCAGAAAAGTGTTGTAGATTTGGATTTGTTCTTAATGGTGCTTTAGCATTATGTATGATATTCCACATCTGCCTCTGGATGCTGTTGGGAGTAAAAAAAAAAAAGACAAGATTTTGCACTACTGGAGTAGATTCCTACAGTCAGAAAACTGTAACTGTCATGTTATTGTGTCTTCCATACAGTGTACTTAGCTTAACTTCTGTTTTGTTAGAGACCTAGCCAAAATACACCGTTGTCCTTTCAGAGACACCGAGACATAGATACTGTCAGGCTAAATGAAAATGCTTGCATTATTTTGTTGTATGTGAGAATTAGCAGAAGAGTTGAAGAAATTCTGAACTAAGCAGACATCAATTCTATATTTAAGGCTTTTCTCCTCCATATTACTTGAAGGTATTCAACTGTTAAATACGGGAAAGCAATTAATGCTTGCATTAAAAATGTAAAACTGTAATACCTAATATCTGCGTGTTAAAGCTCTTTCAAAGAAACTCATTAATTTGAGTAATTTGATGCTGTGAAGAGCAATCGGGTACTAACTACTATGTATAATTATTTTAAAAATACCAATTAAATAGAGTATTTGCTTCTAATACAGTAGAAAATTCCTTAATCAGAGATGTTAATCTTGTTTCATAATTTGAGCATACTGGTAAGTGCAGCTTGACTTTATTTGGCCTATATTAGAAAAAAAGGTAGAAGAGTTGTCTGTTGATTTTTTTTTGATGTTGGTTTATTGAATGTATTTTTTCCTACGTGTCTCACAGTCATACATAACTCAATATTTGCATTCACATTGTACTTTTGTCTTTACTTAGAATTCTTATTTTTTGCAAGGATGAGGTCATTGAAAGATGGGCCTTTTTACAAGGGCTTGTAGTGATATGATGAGGGGGAATGGAATTGAAGCTCAAGGAGGGCAAATTCAGGCTAGATACTAGGAAGAAATGCTTTATGGTGAGGGTGGACTGGAGCAGGTTGCTCAGGGAGGTTGTGGAAGTCTTGAGCAGCCTAGTCTAGTGGAAGGTGGCCCTTGCCCATGGCAGGAGGTTTGGAGCTAGATGAACTTCAAGGTGCCTTCCAACCCAAAACGTTCTACGAATCTATGAATAAATTAACCCAAATGCTGCATAGCTAATATTCGAATGATCATGCCCAGCAAAGCACTCATTTGATGTTCACCTAGACCACATTCATAACTGTATTTTAGGTAGTATTGTTCTGCTGGAGTTGTTGAACTCTTGAAGACTAAATGGCAGTGCTGTCTCATCTGTTTTAGGAGCAGTGTTGTAAGAGCTGAGAAAATGTTTTTTTTTGTTGTTGAGGCCAGTTAAAGTAAAAATATCTCATTTTTTTCCATTGCTTTTTTTTTTTTTATTTCTAAAAAAGCACTTTTTTAGCTTGTAGGCTTAAATTGTTCTTCTTGCACATAAAATCAAGCAAAAATACTCTTTTTAGTGTAACAGAATATGCTTTTTTGGGGGGGGGTTATGCAATTTTAATTAATAGGAGATAGCTAACTGTCACTTGATTTAGCAGTTGATGTTGATTTGGTAACTCACTGAACTTTCTCAGACATCACAGTAATGTGCTGAGTAAAGCAATTTTCTTGGTAGATGCCCTTCATATTTCTAGACGAGCAGCTGCTGATTGTACAGTACAGCCTTTTACCTGGACTCCTCCCCTTACCCCAAAAGCCATCTGACACAATCAGTGTAACTGACTATGCCTGCCTTTTCACTTTCCTTTTAATGCCTCAGGTGTCTTCGGATGTTCTCTGTAGTTATTCCCTAAGCTTTATAGTAGTCCTTAATGCATGTGGAGAAGTTCTGGCAGTTCCTCTCTACTCCCACACAGTTTTAAGGTCTAGTCCTGTTAACCAGCAAAAGATAGGATTACTTGTGCATTCATGACACAGTGTCTTTTTAGCAACAGAAAAAATATGAGAAGAGACTTTTCCCTTTTTTTTGTGTTTTTCTGTTTTTTTAAGAAGCTGTGCTAAAATGTAGGCCTTAGGAAGTTGAAGTGAAAAGTATAATTTTACTGTCTTGTGTTCTGCATTCCATTTATGAGGAATGAAAGGTAACCACCTATTTAACACAGTATGAAAATGTCACTGCCTCCAGGGCAGCAGTGAATCTGCAGCTGACTTATGTGTTCGACCTTTTTCCTAATTTACATGATGATGTTACTTTCTTACCAGTGATTAAATTGAAGTAATAGTTTCAGCTTACTTTATACCACTTCAGAACAAACTAGAAATATTTCAAGAAGATAAGCAGGGCATAATCAGAGCCTTGAGGTTAGGATGCAGCATCAACTTATTGTACATCAGTGCATCACTGTGTGGCCTTAGGCAGTTTGAGTTGCAGAACGGTGCAACTTGGGTTAACTAGAAAAGAATTGCTCAGGCTGTTGTTTGTAGCTGAATCTAGTGAGCTGACATGCTTGTCGTGATTAAGACAAGCCTGTGTTTTGAGATGCTGAGAGGTCCTGTGCTGCTGCACCTGTCTGTAGGCAGTAACACCAAATTATATACAGAATTGATAGAGAAGCTTCTGAACATGTTGTGCTTGTGCATTAGGTCACAGTGGCACATTGCACTGATCAAGGGAGGTGATTCTCACTCTCTGCTCCTCACTGGTGTGACCATACTTGGAGTATAGTGTACAGATCTGGAGCCCTCAGCACAAGAAGTGGTAGAGAGTGTCACAGAATGTTCAAAGGGCTGGAACACTTCTATGAGGACAAGCTGAGAGAGTTGGAGTTTATTGCAGAGAAGAGGCTGCGTCTTCTTGTAGCAGCACCCCTCCCCAGAAGTGTTCAAGGTCAGAATAGATGAGGCTGTAAGCAATTAGATCTATTTAAAGATGTTCCTCCTCACTGCACAGTTGTTGGACTAGATGACCTTTAAAGACCCATTCCAACACAAACCATTCTATAATCTTCTTAGTGTTTAGACGAAGACAGTTGGCACCAATTTTAGTCTTATGATAGATATTATGGAAAAGGTACTCACTGAAAAGGAAATTGAAGCATTCTGCGCTGTAACATTAAATTACACATTGCCTTTGAACTCTTTGTCTTAATGACGTTTTTGCATGTGAATTACATGTTGGCAATCTTTTCACATTTCACCATTGAGAACAATAGTTATTTTTCCTGCATGGAAATGAGTTTCGCACTTGTAAACGTGAATGTTTCCTCAGCTTTTCTTGAATGTGAAAGCTGCACTTTACCTGAAGATTTTAAAGCAATGTGAAAGCCTCTCTTCAGTTCATACGGGAAAGTAGAAATAGTCTGTTGTTTATTCCAGCTCCAGCAGCACAGTACTACTTTTCTTTCATTCATTCTTATAAATTACAAATCTTAATTTGCACATTTCCACATTGCATAAATGTCATTACCTCATGTCATATTATGACACTGCTTGCACTGAGACATAAAGAGATTTTGTTTTGTAGATGTTCGTTTTTCTTTGTGAGATTCAAGCCACAAATAAACAGTGGAAGTGAGACTGAGAAGCAAGAATTAGTTTAGGAAATTGTGATTCTGCAAGAGGGTATGCAGCCAACTTGCAGGATATTTAGCGGAGGGCTGTGTAATGCAGCAACATGTTAGTCTGAGCAGCAGTGCAAATTGAATCATAGAATCAATCAGGGTTGGAAGAGACCACAAGGATCATCTAGCTCCAACTCGCCCTGCCATGGCCAGGGACACCCTACCCTAGATCAGGCTGGCCAGAGCCCCATCCAGCCTGGCCTTAAACGCCTCCAGGGATGGGGCCTCAACCACCTCCCTGGACAACCCATTTCAGGGTCTCACTACTCTCGTGGTGAAGAACTTCCTCCTCACATCCAGCCTGAACCTACCCACCTCCAGCTTTGCTCCATTACCCCTAGTCCTGTCACTCCCTGATATCCTGAAAAGTCCTTCCCCAGCTTTTTTGTAGGTCCCCTTCAGATACTGAAAGGCTGCAATAAGGTCACCTCAGAGCCTCCTCTTCTCCAGACTGAACAGCCCCAACTCCCTCAGTCTGTCCTCATAGAAGAGGTGCTGCAGCCTTCTGATCATCCCAATAGCCCTTCTCTGGATACTCTCCAGCATGTCCACATCCTTTTTGTAATGGGATCTCCAGAACTAGATGCAGTACTCCAGGTGGGGTCTCAACAGAGTGGAGTAGAAGGGGAGAATCACTTTCCTCAACCTGCTGGCTACACTGGTATGGGTACAGGAGTTTTGGAGGAGAGCAGAGTAGCTCCGGAGTAAAGGTACTTAAGTAACAATCACAGAATGTTAGAGGCTGGAAGGGCCTTAAAAGCCAGAGCAGGATCACCTAGAGCTCCTCTGATTTTAACATTTCCTTTATTTTTCTGTGCTTGTTTCTCATTTCTTTTTGTTTGAGTCTTTCTAATACACGCATGTTTAATACAGTTCTAGGATGTTGAGTTTGCTCTTATAGATGGACTGCCATTACTGTAACTGAATTCTCTGTCTCTGCCGTGCCTCATCTGTCTTGTAATCTTGGCATTGTTCAAGCCGCAGATGTATTTATTTGTTTATCAGTGTGGATTGTGGCTTGAATGGTGGTGTTACTGTGTTTCAGACTGCTGGGTGCAGAACTGCAGGGACTATTGCAGAGATCACTTATCAACTGTTGTGTAGTTTCCTGTAAAATGAAACACTGTACTCAATTTGCATATGTGTGTTTACTGTGTTTGAAAATGAATTGAGAGGTACCAGGCTATATCTCCTTTGCTGACGTGCTTGTTGTATGTGTAACCAGAATGGGTCATTTATGGCTATTTATAAGTGTTTGTTTTTTTTTTTCGAATCCTTGTTGTAGAGTCCATAAATGTATTGAGTGATGCTCTAAGTCAGATAGAGTCTCAAGGGAACATTTCTATGAATTCAGCAAGCTCCAGATCAGCAGTTTCTTCATCTGTTGACACAGTGAGTATCTCCGTCTACCAAATGCATTCAGAGTCAGGTGGAAACCATGAGTGGAGAGACTTGTGTTACTGATCAACTTCTACTCTGTCTCACCATCTGCGAAAAAAGGAAGGTTGGTTCTAAGCTGAAGTGAGGAAGCAGAGTAAAAACCATATTCAGATTCCACTTTATTTTTTCTTTCTGATGTTGGGAAAACTTAGGGCTAAATAGACTGGATAAAGCATACTGCTGTAAATTCTGTAAGCCTGTGTTGTTAACGTGTTGTTCAGGAAAGAGACAGGAAACAAGTCTTTGGCAACATAGTTTTGCTCTGCCTCCTCTATAGATAGGTAATTTAAACTCATTTCAGTCTTATAGTGTTAATTATTTTTGGTTTATAGTAGAAAAAATGTACTGCTAGGAGTGGAGTTCTGTGAAGTTACACTACTTTTACTTTGCTGCAAGCAATTTGCTTTGAGAATAATATATTACATTAAGTTTGCTTGTACTGCAACAAATGCATTTGTATTTTATGGTCTGTTCATATTCACACTTGTCTATAGTGAAAATGCTCAAACGTGAACTTTTTTGAAAAGAGAATTATAGAAGGAATATGAAATATTAGCTATTACAAATTTCTATTTTAGACTGATTTTATTTTTTTTCATACTGACTTCCAATTTCTAGGCAAGCATTGTTGGCCGAAAGTTGTCTACCAATGTGTATACGTATACTCACTTAGAGCCTATTCTGTATGCCCTTGGTGTGGGAATGTCAACTAAGGATCCAGATCACCTAAAATTTCTCTTTGAAGGAAGTGAAGAGTTCTGCTGTTTACCTAGTTTTGGAGTAATTCCTGCTCAGACTTCAATGTTTGATGGCGTTCCTTCTCTTCCAGGACTAAATATCGATCTCACAAAGGTATAGATATAGAAGAGTTACATAACCTAGATTTGCTTGTGCTTTATATAAAAATAAATTACTAATTAGTATATTTGTAATATTATTAAGTTCTCTTTATTGCAGAAAAGTTAGATTAAGTATTTTGTATTGTTACCGTCTATGAAATGATGTCACTTATGTCATTTATGTAACTTATATAACCTGTGTTTACCTCAGATTGTATGAACGATGAGTTTTCTGTTAAATTTTCTATGATTTTGTTAAACTACAAAGGTTTTAAACTTTCTTTGAAAATATTTCCTGTTGGGGATGAAATTGGAAAAACAAAGCAAAAAACTTTGGAGTTCACACTTCATAAAATAACTGTATTATTTCCTTGAAATTGTGATGTATGAAGCAATAGAATATATTGATTGTTGGTATCCATTCTTTATGTAGATGCTACATGGTGAGCAATATCTGGAACTGTATAAACCATTGCCAACCTCAGGTCAGTCCTTTTGTGTTTCTGATTGCTTTTGATTATGACAGCAGGTCGTGTAGACATAATTTGAAATAGGGAAGCTCTATTTCCAAATGGATTTTTCCATATTTCCACAAGTCATGAGGGAAGAGAGAGGTAACCTGTTGCATTATTGGGGGTATTCTGAAACTGTGTTCTTGGATTCAGATGTTGTTTTTCTGTAGCATATGCTACATGCTGGTATATTACTCATATAATTTGATACTAACTAGCAAACTTTTAATTATTTCTGTAAGTTTGTACTATAGAACTTTAGAGATGCTTACTTAGGAGTTCTTCAATGTTGGTTGTGTCTGTGTGCCTGTAAGAGCATAAGATTTAAATTAGTTAGAGGAGGAATGGACATCTTAATGAGAAGGCTACAAACTAATTATTTTTCTTCCTGTCAAAGTTCTCAAGATATTGATTGCTGCAATAGCAAGCTCTTTTTGCTAATGGCAGTTTTCCCAGATAACAAATTGAGAGGTGTTTTTAAGACTCATTCAGGACTTGCATGCATGTGCCTGGGTTTCTTTATTAGTATTTTTTTTAAATAAGTTTTACAGTCTGTAGAGGAGAAAAAAGTAATCTTGCAAACCACAGATAAATAGCAGAATTTCTTGTTGAAACAAACAAGAGATGTGTGAATGTTGCACGAACTTCAGAGAAGTCTAATCATGATGGATTGCCAGGACTTTAAAAAACTTTATATTTCTCCATTTCATAGACTGATTATGTAAACACAGATGATTACATGCCTCTCTAGACCAATAACCTTTTTAGAGGCAAACTTTATAAACCTGCAGATCCAGGCCCTGAGCTGAGCTTTAATTCTGTAGAACTATAGTTGTCACAGCCCTCTTGGAATATGTGGACAGGTGATTGGAACTGTCTTTGAACTTAGTGATGTGTTTCAGTCTGAGACTTTATTTGTGTTTAAACCTGAATAGGTAAACTATAGCAACATTCTGTTAAAAATACACCAAAAACTTAGGGAAAAAAATATTCCTCATATCAGCAAACAAATATTTGCAAAGATGCCCAGACACTTTGATTATAATCATGATGTGATTACTATGACTGTTACTGTCCTCTAGTGAGGACAGGCTGAAAGTTGGGATTGTTCAGTTTGGAGAAGAGGAGGCTCTGAGGAGACCTTATTATGGCCTTCCAGCTTTCTTATAGGCCCTCATCAGATACTGGTGAGGGACTTTTAGGGTCTAGGGTAGTGGTAGGACTAGAAGGAATGGATCCAAGCTAGAGGAGGGTAGATTTAGATTAGATGTTAGGACAAGTTCTTCACTATAAGGGTGGTGAGACACTGCAACAGGTTGCCCAAAGAGGTTTGCCTGTTTTGCCAAACAGGTTTCCCTGTTTGTGGTTCTGGGTACCTGATCTAGTGAGAGGTGTCTCTGCCCATGGTGTGGAGGCTGGAACTAAATTATCCTCGAAGTCACTTCCAGTCCTGACAGTTCTGTGATTCTTTGATTGTTACCATTATTGTTACTGTGCGAAGTGATTGTTGTATAAGTGTGAAGTGATCTGTGGACTTCATTCTTGAAGGAAAACTTTAAAATAATGTATATGTTCTTCCTTCCTTACAGGACAACTGACTTCAGTTTCAACCATTGCTGATATTCTCGACAAAGGATCAGGAGCAGTCTTGCTGATAGATGGTAAGAAGGTTTATAATTTTTGGAGAGAATGCAGTAAAAGTTGACAGGGTCAGCTTTTAACTACCTGTACCAATAACTGCCAGCCTTTTCACAATAAAGGATCTTATATTATCCAATTTTGCTGAGAAATGAGCTAACTAGCAATTGCTGTGTAATGTAAAGTGGTTTTGTTCTTAGCCAGCTGAGATACAGAAATAACACTATCTTTGGAAAAGGATTTCAGAGGAGATTAGGTTTATTCTTATGTAGGTGGAACAGTGCATGAGGCAAACCAAACAAAATTCTATTAATAACAGCACCTAGTCCTATTTTAGATTTTACGAGCATTCAGAAAGGGGATATGTGTTTTGAAGAGGGGCTTTGTGAAAGTTAGTCATGTTTATGTTGTGTAGACATCTGCAAAGCAGCTATCTTTAAGAACAAGTCCTGGCATTCTTTTTTATCTGTATTTTTGCTGTTCTAAATAGAACAAACCAAAACCCCATTTCCTTCACATTGCATCCAAGTGAAATGATCAAAATGTCCCCTAAAGTTGATAAGTTGTCATTTTCAGAATTTTTGATATCTTCAGATGTGGTCATACCAAGATCCCTTGGGAAATTAGTCTGGAAGTGTAGGTTAATAGGCAGTGAACCCCTAAACATTTTTGAGCTTTTATTCCTTAAGTGTACAAATAAATTTCTAAACAGGTCATTACTGTCCCTTTGTTGACATAAAATCTGCTTGTTTCTCCAACGTCCATTTCTCTGTCAGCAGTCATAGGGGTTTTTAAATTTCTTTTGGAACTGGAAATGAACATTGCTAACAGTACTGTAAATTTCAGTCGTAGATGTAGAGCAGTGGAATAGGAAGTAGGAAGCTGAATATTAATTCAGTTTCAGAAGTACAGCTTCTATAAAAGAAGGAACTGGTGACCTTAAACTAAAGCCTGCTCTAGAACCCTTTTCTTAGAGTATTGCTACGGCTTTTTGTATGAGTTAGTAACGTGCTTTACATAGATGGAATCGTTAATAGCTCCAAATTGAGCATATTTTATGCTTTTTATGCTGGAATTTTATAATACTTAAATGAATTGCTAATTCAATTTGAGATGCCAAAATAAATTCTAATTTCAACATCCTTTGAAATATCTTTAGCACCTTGAATATCAGCAGCATTTTGATAGCTCACTTCAAAATTTTAATGCTTTATCTATATGAAAGCTGGTGATTATGTTACTTGAAACGGATCGTAAGTCTTCGCTAGTGAGAAAGTTATTAGCAGCAGTGCAGCTTGGAAATGTTGACCCTTTCAGGTATTAAAATGAACTTTGTCATGTTGTAGGCCGAACTTTTCTTCTGTAACAGCACATTCAGGCTCTTTCTCTTTTGTTGTCTTTCAGTGAATACCTATTGTGGAAAGGACCTAGTGTGCTATAATCAGTTTTCTTTGTTTTTCGTTGGAGCTGGAGGATTTGGTGGAAAACGGACATCAGAAAAGGCAAAGGTAAGTTCATGCATATGCATTTTGAAAACCCCACAAGCTTCCATCAGCATGGCAAGAAACATTGAAGGAATAAACTGTTTGAGCAGTGTGGGAGTACAAACTCAAATGGCATTTAAATATTTTTGTTCATGAAGGAGCTTGAGTGAAAAAGTATTCTTCAGGGAGCCCAATGATTTAGTTCTGACAATTAGGGAGCAATGTGAGTTTTTAAACATGCAGTTGATCAGACATTTCTACACTGAAATATTTGAAAATACAAATACAAAATGTCCTAATGGTAAACAGAATAGGGAGATTCACTGAAAAAAGTTTAGAATCTAGATTATTTGGACTTAAAATTAGAAAATTGTCTGAGACTAAGCCAAGATTGAAACTAATGTTAAATACATGATGTAGAAAAAAATGCACCTGTAGAGAATTTTGTTTAGACGTTTCAGAAAGCAGTCTTAAAGTTGACACTGTGGCAGGCTGTAATCTTACCCAGTTAGTTCCACAGAAGTGATAAAATCTGCTCCATGTACTTTGTGCTGTGCTAAATTACTTTGAATCTTTCTTTGGTAGGTCTTTAGACTTTCCAGTTTGGCAAGAGTCTTATTGACTGTTTTAGGAAGCTGAGCTGTAAACTGTACAAACAAAAGAAACTTTGCATGTTTTGATACTATGTTTTTATGTATTGCCACTCATGATGATGAAAGTAATTTCATGTTAAAGGCCAGCTTGGGAAAGGTTTTATTTTGTTAATCCGCTTTGTTAATCTGAGAAGATTTTAGAGACTTAGCTCAGAACAGGAACAGAGAAGTAGCTTTTATTTATTAATCTTGTTTCTCCTCAAGTTGATTTGGGGATCTTTACCTTTCTTCTGTGTGTAGTTTCAAGAGCAGTTTTTCCTGGCTGCCCTTGTTTGGGTATGGACAGGAAGGAGAGTGGCTGAAAAGTTGAGCTTTCAGATGCTTTGTCTGAGGGCCTGCTATTGAATTGTTGCCTTGTGCTAGCTAGACTCCTAACAAAGTACTGATTTAAGCCTGTCTCATTTCTGCTGTCATGACTACATTTAAATTTCTGCCTCTGTGCTCCAATTGAGGATGTTGTCTGTGCAATATCAGTGTGGCATTACAGTGTGTTTTATTACTCCAGCTCAGAGATTTCCTTTTACACCTTCTGTTTAAGGTGATATATATTTTAAAATAAATTGATAATTTTAATTTCATGTGTGTGTATACAAAGCGTTCATGTTCCCTTTAGCAACTTGTTTTTCACATATTAAATTTCTGCTAATAGGTATGATCATATGTTAATACTGCAAGATGTTGCTCTGTTAAAAAGACTAGCTTGGTAAAAAGCTGAAAAGTACTCAGATGTGTGGTGTTATGTTTCAACTTGTAATTTCTAGAAGAGATCTCTAGGTGTAGCTGTATATAAATCAATGTATTTAGGAGAAAGAGGTTTGGAAAGCATAGAAAGAAAAAGAGAGAAGCAGTTTCTTACTAACAATGAAACTCCTACATTTTGGAAGCAACTTAGCAGATGGAAAACAGTGGATGTCACATGAATGCACGGTGTTTGTCCAGATACATGAAGTAGCTGTTCATGGACCTGACATGTAATTGTTGTCTTCTTCAATACCATGTTTCAAGCTAAGTTGTGACTGAAAGTTTTTATTGTGAACTAAAGTTTTGAATCACTGTAGTAATATAGTCAATTACAAAATACTTAAGCTCGGTATTTTTTGACATTTATAATGAATGGTTTTATATATCTGCAATACTATATACTTTTATATATCTGCAATACTATAGGTAGTGTTCTTTGGGATATTTGTGTTGTTTTGTTGTTTTTTTTTTTTTTTTTTCACTTAAATCTACATCAATTTATGTAGTTTTCCCAGATGTAACTTTACAAATCAAATCTTTTAATGCCTGCTTCTTGAAAGAGAAATGGGAAACGCCTCTGTATATTTTAAAAATTCACAAAATATCTATTGCATATAATTGTAAAAGTTTTTGATGGAACCCTTAGTTATTCCATAATCAGATTTTAAAATAGTGCATGTGGAAAAAAAAAAAGGCAGTTTATAGGAAGTGTTGCTAATCTGTAGTGAGTACAACATAGTGCCCTGGCATTTTTTAGTTAAGCATTGCAGTTTAAGCAACTGCAACTTCTTCACACTAGAGAAGTATGAAAATGCTATATAAATGAGGCAACAATCCTTCTTGTCATAGAAGAAAACATAATGTGGTCTAGGTAAGACAACACAATGATAGCAACTTAAACAGAGGCCTCTGCATACAAGAGGCCAGTTGCAAAGATAAATTTTCTTGTTTGCAAACACAAAGCTATTTTAAAAAGATTTTGCATCCCTCTATGCCAGAAAGAAATCCCAAGCTGATCAGAAGTATTTTACAATGTGTAATTTTGGTGCTTTACACATTTACTGTATCTGCAGACCATGGAGAATGGACTTGTAGGTTGAGGTCTGTAATGCCGACACATGTAAGTCATGTCTCTTTTCTTGACCTACCGGCAGAGGAATTTCCTTAATTATTCATGTGTTGGCAAGTTGTAGTGTCATAATGATTCAGTAGGTCAGGTTGAGTTACTTTAAGCCAGCTGCATAAAGATGGCCAAGACGTTATTGTTTTTAAAGCATTTTAGTTAGTGTCGTTGTTGCCAGGCTGTTAAAGGCGTAAGTCTGTTGTGGGTCTCTGAAGTGACAGAAGCAGGAATTATATCAAGTTTTCCATTCAAAAGGTGGCTTTGCTCTGCTGTTAGTGAACAGAAAAGAGCATTTGCTGTTATTAGATATGAAACTACACAGAACTTGTTTTTTGTGGGTTTCTTTTGGGTTTGTTTTTTCTTATTTCTATTTTCTTCGGTAAAGAGCTTACACAAGCTAGCATCAGGTAGAATTCTGACATGTGAGAGTCAACTTGCTTTCTTTTATTTTAGAAATTTTCAGTTTCACCTTGTTTGGGCCTTTTGCTTGTTTTGAGAAAAGAAGAGGGGAAAAATTATTTCAGCTCCTGTAATAATTTTGAATTGGTTGTGGTGCTGTTTATCATGATCTAAGATGTTCTCTGTTTAGTCTATTGATAAAGTTTATATCTGAAGCTGTAAATTGCACAAGGAACAGCTTTTGTACAATAATGTGGGGCTTAATCTGCAGCATGTCATTGTCAGAACAAAAGAAAAAAGTGCAGTAGTGGAAAAAAAAAACCACCAGGAGGCTTTTAGAAACCAGAAGTGGTATAGTCCGTAAGTGAGGTAGTAAATACTTTTGTACTGCATTGTGCTTTTTGGAGTATCTCTTTAAAACCTTTTTGTGTTCCAAAACATTAATGTTCTCTAAGACAAGTGTTTTGTTTGCTGGAGTGAATGTTTGTTGCTTGAGTTTTTTTGGGCAGGAGGAGCCTTATGAACTTTGTAAATGCTGCTTCATTTTATACATATCTGGCACATTCTGGCATGGGTACAGATAAAACATTTTTTTTCAGTGAAATATTAATACTATTATTTTTACTTTAGGTAACAGTGAATCCACCCAAGAGACCCCCTGATGCTGTAATTTCTGATGTCACAACAGCTGATCAGGTAAAGTTTTGTGTGCTCTAGGTGCAGAAATGTTTGGTTTGTTGGAGAAAGAAGTCTTGATGTTTACTTGTTCAAATTTGCTGCTATACCTCAGTCATTTATGTATGTTTATTTGTGTGTGTATGTATCTGTGTCTATGTGTACATTGTGAAGCTAAAATTTGTGCTAGATTGTGTGTTCACTGTTGCAGTTCTGTGAAATTAACAACAAATGGTTTAAGCAAACACATCATGATCAAAAGGGAAAAAAAAGTTCATTCTTTTGAAAAAGCTAAATTACCTTTAGTCAGGTAAACCTGTGATATTGCCAGACATCTGTCTGGTTATGCTGCTGTCTGCAGTCTCACTGAGTCATGAGCATTTACTTTCTGTCAAGTAAAAACTTGAGTAGATGTGTCCTCCTCTAAAGGTAAACATATGCAGATGTCAGACGAGTAAGATGGAAGTTTATGGACTTACCAACGTTAAGACTCTGAGTAGTATTTTCAAAGGCACCATAGTCATGGCAGAGGGCTGTAGCTTCTGGTGATGCACTTACTATGTTGAGCATCTGCTGAACTGTGGTAACTGTGATGTCTGCTTATATTTTGATTATATATGGCATAACTAAAAAGTCTCATCCACTTATTTGTGTGTTTGAAATTCGACTTAGCCGTGTCCACATAAACCAGAAAAGAAAGCTTAGATCAGCATTTCTATCACTGATATACTTACTGCATCCTAAAATTCACGTCAGTGCAGGACTTATAGATGTCTAGTTCTTCTGAACGAGCTTTATTGAAAGTTGACAAGGTGAGTGCTTTGATCCATCCTCAGAGTAAAGCCTCACTGGAGGCTACTTAGGGATTGCTGAGGAGTGAGATGAGGCAAACTGACATCAGACTGTCTAGAATGATTACAGATTTATTCATTACATATTCGTGCAGATCACATGCTGCTCTTGTGTTGACATAGATACATTAGAACCCCAGTCGTTCTTGGGGCACCCACACATGATGTTATAGTGGTTGCTGAATGGTGAATGCCCCCAGTATTCCAGGTGATCTCTGCTTCACCTTTTGTTTGTGCAGACTGTTGTGAAGGTGGCACTAACTGCCTTAAGCTGGCACAAGTATAAGCACCCAAGTGGTGTCTGAACCACAACATCCTGTTCCAGGAACAGGCTGCCACATTTACTTGAATATAAAGAAAGGGGAGCAGGGAAGTGGTTTGTTTTTGATGGGCATCTGTGGTAATGCAGCTTCCACAGTGAGCAAGGAGCAAGAAACTTTGAGAGTGTGCTTTGTTCCTGGGAGGTGAATAAATGTAGTGTAAAGTGGTCTCTAGCAGCTGTCACTTTATAAAATAAGATACAGCAATCCTAATGACCCAGTAATTTCTAGTCTTTACTTTGAATTTTGGAATGTTCATATTCTCTGCATGATTATATTGAAATTGATAGGTGGTCCATTGATTTTCAAATGACGTTTGTGATCACCTTGTTCATAAGGTAATCTTTGTTTCTCAGCATTAAACTCTTAGGTTAGGGAATTGTTACTGTGTATAAAATGCTAAGTTCCTGAGATATATGGTAATAAACCTCTAATGCAGAGGTAGGGAAACTTTGATAGTGCAAAATTCATTTTTGGAAATGAAGGAAATGGTGCAGAGGTGCCACTACCTTCTTTTATTTTAACATCTACTGTGACAGGTAGACAGATAAAAAGAATTCCTCTCCAATTAGATTTTGCAGGAGCCGCAGATAGCAAGAATCATGAGAAGGCTTATCTGCCAGATTGCTCGTTTGCATCTGTGCTTAAGTGATGATGCTTGTGTACGGGAAGAACAACATGTAGAACTCAGGAACTTTGTGTGGGAATACAGACTTTGACATGGAGGATAGCTTGGGGAAATGTTACCAAAATTTTACAGTTATGTGGCTGTGAATGACAAGTGACTGCCTAAAATCCATTGTAAAATGGAAACAGACAAACAAGTTTAATTGAAGTTCCTGAAACAATTTTTTTCTTAAGTCTTTAAACAAAGAAGGTGTTGGCAGAAGATAATGTTGCCATTCAGCTTCTGGATTAGTAAAGAGTGAGAGACAGACTGAAAGAGTCAATTTGCAAGTGGCATTTGAATTCACTTGGACTGTCTTGATTTCCAGTGATAGTTGTGACATTCACCGCTCAAGAGTTTTGTGTTACCACAATTACGTGGCTAAACTGCTCTTCATAAGTAGCATTGTTTTTCCTTAATTTTTGTGCTAGTTTGAGCCTAGCTAGAATGTTTTGGTGACAAGGACTAGATCATAGGCTGTAAAATGAAAACAGTGGTGATGTCTACTTCGCTCACAGCCTTGCTGGGATGTGTAAAGAAGAAAAGCAAAGCAAAAGATAAGGTCACTTCCATCTTGCTCACTTCGCTCTGGGCTTTCCTCTGGGCTCTTCACCTGCTGGGGANTGGGGCGCGGGGGACACCCAAACCACCACAATTTTTCATAGTATGCCAATGTAGTAAGCTTCCTGATGAGTAGACCATCATGTGTATTTTTAAAATGCTTGCAGTGATTATTCTGATATTTAATTGGATCAATGTCTGTAGTTATCTTGAAAGTTGTATTCAATTCTAACTCAGCTACACTGGGTTCATTTTTTTTTTGCAAGAGGAAAAATGCTTTAAATGTTTTCAGACAGGAGGAAGCACTATTTAGTGAAGAAGATACTGTAAACAGAGAGCTAATGACCATTTTTATCCTTCTCCATGTGTTCAGTGGAACACAGGAGGGTACAACTACCTGCAGTTCCTTGAAAAGAAATGTGTTGTGTCAGTGACTGCTGATGGAACAAACTAATCCTCTTGGTTTGTGGTATCAAAGACTAATAGCAGGTACTAATGACTGTTTACTCCTTTCAAATATGTTCCTATTCCTGAAACGTTCTTTAAAAATACAAGTGGTGTTTGTGAATGAGTTGCTGTACCATGGTTTAAACTGCTTAGAGATGAAAAATGGTTAAGAAACATTTAGAAGTAGTATTCGACCTTCTAAAAGGCATTAAGGCTTAAAATTTGCATCCTCCTGAAGAAGGACATAAGAGGCTTCTTATGTGTTCATGAATTTTTCCACAAAGAACTAGGTGACTTTTTCTGTGTCTTGCCCTGTAAAGGTGCAGAAGTTCTGTGGCAGTTTTTTAGCTTGTTCTTTGTCTGTACCCTGAGCTATGCTGTACTACGTATACTGCCATAAATCCTTTGAATAAAATAGACCTTTTGACAGAAGGTCAAGAAAACTAGAAAGTGTTTGACTATTAGCTGTTTAGCAAGAAATGTATCATTCAATTTAGCCCTGTAGGGCATATGTAATGTAGTTACAGAGGTTCAGTATTACCAAGCTACTTTTGTCCCATTAGTTATCAAATCAGGGACTTAAATTAATCGAACAAATTTTGCTTGATAGTTCATAATGCAGTTGAGAATCACAAGCAGCGAACAACCTGTATCTCTGTAGAGCTTTCTTATCACTTCATTCCCAAATGCCTTGCTTTTTTTTTTTTTGGAATTCATTTTCTGATGACACACAAAATAAGCTTCATTGAGTTTTAAAATGGGTGATGTCCAAGTAATAGAGGCAGTTTTTGAGGAAGGAGATAAATACAAATTCTTGAGCTTCTTGAGGGCTTTCTGTCTGTGTTTTGTTTGTTTTGTTGCAGAAAAACAGGATTCTGATCTTGTGCAAGTTACCTCCCAAGAAATTAACTGTTCTCTATCTCTAAATTAATATTGAGAATACGTAATGTTGTGACAATAAGTGAATAGTGTAACAGTAGCCCATAAGATTGAATTTTTCAGAAAGTTACTGAATTTTTACTATCCCGTGTTCCCCTTGCTCCCTGCTGAAAGCTACTTGTCCTGTTTGCTCGTATGGAAAAAATAAAATTATAACATGGAGTTTGCAAGATTTCCAAATATTTGTTAGTATTCGTTAATTTCAGTATTATGTTTAACTTTTCTAAGGAATATTACCATTTAAAAAATTATCTTATTCTCTTGCAACAGTATTATTTATTTCACCAAATCATTCTCCTACTGTAACTTCTGACTCTGTGTTTGTTACTTACATTTATAAAAGGAGAAATAGACATTTTTTAAAAAAGGTAGATAAGTTAGATTTTAGAAAACATGATGTCTCATCCTGCTGTTCAGCTGTTCTTCCTGTAAGTCTCTGCAGGGCAGTGCCATGTGAGTTTTTGCAAGAGCTATTTTACCATGCAATCTGAGCATCTCAAGCATGTGATACTCTGCTGAGTGGTTTCCAGGGTCAGGAGAATTTGCCATCCTTGCTTTCGTGAACTTTTAAATTCCTTGTTGGAGGCAATGAAATGGAGACTGTTACTAGTCTGTTGGAGGAACAGCATTTTGATATGCTGTAGTTTTTAAGTTGCTTTCCTTTTGGAAAACTAAGCTACTGTTTTAAATATTTCAGCATCTCTAAAAAGAGAAAAATTCCAAATAGAGCTTGCTTTGTTTGTGGTTTTAATAATTACCCTTTGTATCCAATGGTCTCCAATACAGTTTTCAGTCATGCAGATATTAAGTGATGAGTTCTGTTTCCTTCAAGAACTCATTCCACAGGCAAAGAGAGGGCTCTAGACATAAGATGAGATAGTGTAGGATTTAAGATTTCCTATGTTATTTGTTGCAAGATATTGTATTCTGAGAAAAACAATGAGAGGAAAATGATTTTGGGATTAGTTACTTGAGCTGCAGTTTTTGAAGATGGATTTTCTTTGCTTCGTCCACAAAATTCTTATGGCCTGTGGGCAGCTGTTACCCAGATATCCCAAAGTACTCAGGCATGGGTGTTCCTTTATCACAATCACTGTCATAGGAGAGGATGAGATGATGGAGTTAGGAAGATGAAATTTGGGATTAGAACCAGCAGGAGGAGGGTCTATGAGAATCACAGGCTGAAAATTAAATTCATAGCAGGTCTGTACTGAATTTGTACAGTACATAATGTGATGCACTTTGAAAAACTAGGTCTTCAGTTGTTACACTGGAGATCTGGAATTGGTTTGTGCTGTTGACAGTAACAACCTTTTCTGCAGTCTTACATTTTCCAGTCTACAAAGTAAGGGTGTTTATAAATGTTTGAAACATTTAAAATTGCAGTACTTAAGAGAGTGGCATATAGTGCCCAGTGGTGGCATTTGAGAATGTGATTCAGTAAGTAGCATTAAAAAAAAGCCAGTTTAGGGACTATAAAGATGTTTTAATAGTTCAGAGAAATTTAAATAAATTCAGAAAGTTCACACCTAGATTAATCTGATAGGATTTAAAATACACAAGGTATGTAAAGCCTTCTGTTCCAGGTGTAAATCAGGCATTGACTGACAGAATGTAACAAAATTGCTGCTATTTAGTGGTGTGGGCTTTTTTAAAAAAAAATGTGGTTATTTTCTCAGAAAAAAGGATAAAATAATTGGCACCTGCCATGTTTCAAACAGCATCATCAGCACTCAATGACTAACACTGCAGAGTGTCCTTCCCAACCTGAATCATTCTCATTCCTGCAGTCCTCTTGCTCATACTGTTTTAATTAGCTACCAGAGTTTGCTTTTTTACTACTTCAAGCTCAGCTATTGCAGTTCTTAATGTAACTGGAAACAATTCTGAAGACAGTTCTGCACAAACCTAGTTTGTGGTGAAGGAGTGGACTTTGCAATAAAAACTTTTTAAAAACACATCTTGGAAAGTAAAGAAGTGCATGCTTGATGTTTAACAGCCTAATAAATTACTAAACTAAAACTTGCTATAAAATGTTTTCTGCCTGTTGTCAGCAGGTTCAGAACAATCAGTCAGTGCTTTACTTTGAGGATGCTAGGACTCTTGTAAGCTTCTGTGTAATTGGGAAAGTCAAAATCCTTTATTCTACAGAGATTTAACGTGTTTTTATTTTAAGTGTATGTGAATGTGTGTGTCTTTAAGATAATGTATCTGTAGTTAGAATAAGTAATCTTTAACCATTTTTTCTTCAATCTAATGCTGTTTCTGGCTTTATTTGTTTCCTTGGAGGATTTTGATGCTTATTTTAAACAAATCAGATTTTTTAAAAAAATGGTAAGAAGGTGGTTTGAGCTAAGGTCGTTTTATGAATGAGTGTGATAAAGTCATGTGAGAGAAGGTGATGAAAATATGTGCAGGGATGGGGAAGATACAGGACAAATGGGGGTTTTATGTCCTGCTTTGTAAAGATTGTAGTACAGTGTTGCCTGAAAACATGTAAATTTAAATTAACTTCAGAGAATAGCAGAGAGCCTTCTGAGAGCCTCAGGTGATTTTTCTTCTGTTTGTAGCATAAATAATTTGTGTCATGATAGAGATAATGAAGTGCTGCAGTGGATTCACAGATAAGGAAAGCATGCCAAGAAAAAGAGTGCTTAGCAACAAAGAACAATGGAAAACAAAGGGACGCAAAGCCATTGCAAGGATTTGGTGCTGTTTTCCTAATTTTTGTAGAGATTCCAGTATGCAGTTCTTACTTGCCAAACTCTTGACATATTGAGTGAGCAAATGTAATAGAGATTACTTTAAAAGTTTGCTACATGTTATAATGCTCATTTCAAGATTACACAACAACTCTGCCCCCGTACTTTCTCCATTTATATTCTGTTTGGCAAGATCAAAATATAATTTTCTAATTTTTTCAGTTTTGAAAAGTGATTGAGAGCTTAGATGATACTAAAATTTTGCATGTTAATATGGTGAAAGAAGAAAAGGTACTAGCTTGGCAGTCATTTCATTTAAACAAGTGGTCTTCATTACTCCCTATCCTTCGTAAAGAAAATAACAATTGTTATTCCACTTGAAGTTCTCCAGACCAAAGCAGTTTGTTCTTTTTGATTGAGAAGCTCTTAAAGGAAAGCCTTCTTGTACTTTTGCCATGCTACTGAAAAATGGGTAATGTTCCATGGAGCCTGCACCAGAATATATAAGTTGATTTTAGGTTTGAAAAATATGCAATAGGGATAAAGAGTAAAGACGTGAATAATGTAGAGCAAGGAAGGACAGTAGTATGTTTTTATACCTAAGAAATGCTTGTTATAGATGTGTATGTGAAGGTGTTTTAATAGAATGCTTTAGGAATTCTTGTGTGAACCAAAGTTAGGATGGGAAGGTAGTGTTTGGGTAAGGACGTACAACTTCAAATTATTCTAGGAAATTACACACTTGTATTTCTTAATTACAGTTTTGCTTAAAACCAGAATCATGTGTGTGATCCAGATTTCCAGAAAATATATATATAGGCATTTGAAACTATTATGAATAACTCAAACTGCCAATTTTGTTTATTTTCTGCATACACCTACTTTGAGAACAATGGTTGGCTATCTGGAGGAACAAATGAACCCTTTTGTCTTTCTGTTTGTTGATTTCTAGCAATCACTCTTTCCTAATATGTCTCCTTACCCCTACAGAGATAATCAAATAAATAAGAAGGTATGGCAAATGGCAGTCAAAGAGTAGCTTCTTAATTTTAAGTACAGTGAATTACTTAAGTACTGTGCTAAACTGAGCCCTTGAAGTGTCAGTAGTGCCAGTTTAACTGGAAATGCTCATTGTTCTAATGTAAATCAGAGCTTATAGAAATCATAGAATCATAGAATGGTTTAGGTGGGAAAGGACCTCAAAGGTCATCTAGTTCCAACCCCCTGCCATAGCCAGGGACACCTCTCACTAGAACAAGTCATTCAAGGCCTCATCCAACCAAGCCTTGAACACCTCCAGGTAGGGAGCATCCACAGCCTCCCTGGGCAACCTGTTCCAGTGTTTCACCACCCTCACTGTAAAGAACTTCTTCCTAACATCGAGTTTAAATCTCCTCTCTTTGAGTTTAAACCCATTGCTTCTTGTCCTGTCATCACGAGACCTTGTGAATAGTCCCTCCCCAGTCTTCCTGTAAGCCCCCTTCAGATACTGGAAGGGTACTACAAAGTCTCCTACTAGCCTTCCCTTCTCCAGGCTGAAGAGCCCCAACTCTCATAGCCTGTCCTCATAGCAGAGGTGCTCCACCCTCTGATCATCTTCATGGCCCTCCTGGACTCACTCCAACAGTTCAATGTCATCCTTGTGTTGGAGGCTCCAGAACTGTACAGAGTACTCCAGGTGAGGTCTCATGAGAGCAGAGTAAAGGGGGAGAATCATCTTCCTTGCCCTGCTGACCATACGTCTCCTGATGCAGCCCAGGACATGGTTGGCTGTCTGGGCTGAAATTTGTGGTTTTTTTTTTTTTTTTCTTTGAGATTGCCTTGACTGCTTGCTCTTACTTAAGTAAGTTATTAAAGTACATGTATGTTCAGGTGCACACACATGTCCACATTTACATTTGTACATATAGACTTCGTAGGATAGATTCTTCTGCTCCCCAGTTAGAAGGGTAAATATATGAATAGTTGGCTTCCTTTTTTGTTATCTTTATCACTGACCTTTACTGCACTCTGCAGGCAAGACTGAAATATTGGCAGAGACAGGTTGGATATCGCCTTTTCTTTTGTGGTCTGGCAGAAGTCCTAAATTGTTAGGAAATGAGACTTGACAGTTTGTGTTATTAATTGGAGAATAATCTAACCATATTATGACTGACTTCAGTCTGATGCTTCACATCAGTTGACTGTTGTCATCCTCCAAGGATGCATCCTTTTTCATATTTTTGGGGGGGTTATTTTTTTAGGTTTTGGTTGTTTTTTGTTCTTAATTCTATTACTCAAGACTTCAGGAAATGCCATTATTCAAGGAATATAGAAAGTAGAGCCAACAAGGCTTTAAAACAATTCTCTTCTCACATGGAATATAATTTATGTGATGAAGTAATACCAAAGACTGTGGTAAATGAAAATAAGTTTGTTGACAGACCTGACTTGACTGCACTGGATCTAAAATAACCTGCTGTGTAATTGTTTTATTCAGTTCAGCTTGTGTGTGTTCTACTTATGACCAGTGACATTCTAGTTGTTGAAAGTACAAAAAGAGAAGTTTTGTCACCAGGCTTCTATTGAGATACGTTGATCCCACATAATTCCCTGAATGTAATTATCTCCTAAATGCTACATTTATTTTGTTCACAAAGGACAAGTACCTTTTACTATAGAAATCTCAAAATGCATTTAGTGGAAATCTTGTCTCCCAAGTAGAGCTTATTATCACTCTAAATAAATGGCTTGTTCTTATTACAGCTTTAGTAAGTAACAGCTGTATAGCTAGATTTGAGATTTGAGCTTAAAACATAAATTTGTCTTTTTTTTTGCCCTACATAAATACAGCTTTCCAGTACTACAACTGTTATTTAGTTTGAATTAAGATTTATTATAGCAGCTCCTTTTAAAAAAAATAGCCTCCTGATAGCTTTGATAAAAATAAAAATTAATGGAAAATGAAAGTGAGAGCTTGTAATTTTAATCTAGTTTTCAAGT
>WAAF01009594.1:1380-15948 GCA_013400475.1 Tricholaema leucomelas | reverse complement strand
GATTTCTAAAGTGTGAGGGGGGCAGGGGATACCCAAACCATTAAATGAATATACTAGGAGGTGGCTTTAATCATGAGCATCTCTTAAATATGTGCAACTTTGGGCACCAAGCAGGAGGGTCATCTCCTCTCTGCCCAGATTTAGATCACTTGAGTTGGTTTGTGCAGCAATGCATCAGATCCTGTCTTTTGGTTCTTGACATTAGATACCTGGTATACTGAGCCTGGCTCATGTGGTCTTGCAATAGGGAAGAACACAAAGTTGCCCTGGCATTGATGGCACAGGGACTCCTTTTTTAAACTTCTTAATCTTCATTGCTTAACATAGCAGGGTCCATGTTTTGACAAAAACATTGGAAATTTATTTGAGGACTAATACTGTCTCTGTAAGAAAGAAAAGACCTGAGTGACACTAAACAGGCGTACCATCCTGCATTTCAAATCTAGAAGGGAATAAACATTCTAGTTATGACAGTTTTTTCTCAGGGCTCCATGGCAAACTGCAGTCAGAATGGGTGAATCAGTCTGCCAGGGGAACACAGCTCTGGCTCTGGAGAAATGTTTTTTGAAACTAAGGGTCTTATTTTAAGCCATATTCAATAAATGGTGGCAATATTTCTCTTTTTGATGATGGTGAAAATTGAAGGTGTCCAGTAAAGCAGTTGTAATTGTTTTTAGTGCTGAAACAACGAACCTAGTTAAGATTGTTTGCTCTTCCCCTTTATTCTTTCCTTCCAGTAATAAATGGTTAATTACCAGTTTCAAAGGCTCAGAGAAATTAATCAGCTCACAGAAATTGCAGTGATCACCATATTGCCAGAAAGAATTGTGATCCCATTGTTCTTCCAGAGGAAACTATTTATTCTTTTACAGAAAATGCTAAGCAATCTCCTTACTTGAACTATCAAGGCACAGCCTTACTCCTCCTTGATGGCAGAGATGGGAGCTGACAAGACTGCTGCGTGCCATGAACACAAGTTCCACAGTGCAGCCTTATTCTCTGTGTTGGCATCTGTCGTGATAGGACTAAATAGGCCAAAATAAGCTTATACATGTACTGGCTTGCCCAGACATGTTTTTCTGCTTCCCTTCCTTCTATTCTGGGGAGAAGCAACCACGGGAAAGAAGAGAAAAGAACCTGGAGCCACTAAGTCTAAGGACTTTGGCCTGCCCAGACTTGTGTTGGTACTGTGGTAAACAAGGTACACACACTTGGCTTGTGCCTACCTTGGTCAAGGCCTATGCTTTTCCCAATTTTGGGTAAAGCAAGCCTATGGTTTTACCTAATACGGTCACGCTTGGATAACTGCCATTCTGGTTGGTTATTCTGTGTCCAAAGGCCCATTAATCTCAGGCTGTATTGATAAAAGAGATGAGCAGGTAATACAGTGTACTCTGCCATTGTATTTGTGGCTGTTGCTGCCTGCTGCTACTGCTCTCTACCTCTGGAAGTGATTCTGCCATTGCATTCTGCAGCATTATGCTTTGCTAAACTATAAGTTAGCTCTTGTGAACTGCCTGGAAACTGTCTGCGTCAAGTTTACCAGGAACAGGATCTAAATGCCTCCATGCAATCAGCCTGCATAGCCAGAGAGCCATTGTGCTAAGACTGCACATCTCAAGACATCCTACCTACACCTGAAAGTCTCCCACCAAGACTGGAAGTCCTGGAGATACACAGATCATGCAGAGGAGCCAGGACCAGGTCAGAGATTGTCTGCCTTCTTTTGTCGGCACACTGTCAAGCCTGGGAAGAATCAGAAGTCTCAGTGGCTGATAAAACAGTAACAGATTTTCCTGAAAGTGTTTGGCTATTGTCTGAAACTGTAGCTAGCCTCGCGAGATCTAGATGTTTCCAAGACTGTGCGAAGAACCGATAATTATTAAAATTAGTGGTCAGGAGGCAAGTCTCTTGAATATGGAAAATTAATTAATAAACAATATTACTTTTGGAAAAATACTATCTCACATTAATTAATTATCCCTCCATAACAGCATATGTGTGACTCCTTTTCCTATGCCTCCATTAGGAGGTACCTGGCAGGACAAAAGTTTAGCACCAGACTTGTCCTATTATTATGAGCAAGTAGAGCCTCTCAGCAAAATTCTTCATTTGAGACTTCATCTGAGGTGTCTTGTAGCACAATTTACTTTATCAATATTGTAATTGCCCAAAGTCCCAAACTCCACAAACCTAAAGCCATTCAAACCCAAAGCCATTCAAACCCAGTCTGATAGATATTTGTGTCTCTTGTAGAAATGACCAATAGCTGATCACCAGTGGGTGACTGGGCTGAGATGTTCCCTTTGCTCCAAGAATTGATTCCTGCATTATGGAAAAGACTATTTTAACAAGCCATTGAAAAACCACAGTTCATTTGCTATTGCCTATGTTTAAAGTGTTCAGTAAGGTAACCTCTTCCTTGACATTTTCACAATTTGGGCAAGTATTCTAGCTGCATATATGGTTGTTGACTACAGTATATGTTTCAGACTCAATTTATGTGTGCATCACAGTTAGGATTTCTTTGTTCCTTTATTCATTAGGGATGCAGACACAGCCCCGGTTTGTAAAATGAAATAAAGGATATCAGTGTTGTACTCTTGCTGCCACTATGTTACTCATTAAGACTTCCTACAAGCAGCAGTAACTGCTGATTCTCAGAGCCAAAGATACCGTAAGCACACAACTCACAGCATCTTGCCATGTAAATCGAGTGCACTAATAATAGATCATAGTATTCATCTATTCTGTTTTACTACGTGCCACTCTGAAACTCCAGGTGTTTTAAAACTATGAATGAAATGTACGATGATTAAAACAAACACAAAAAAAAAAAAAAAGAAAAAGTCTGAGGAGTCAGAGTAGAGCATAGAAAAATGACAGCACAATTTCCATTTTGTAGCCTGTTTTTCTTAAATTCAAGCTCCATGTTTCCTTAAGGATGTAATCTGCTAACTGGGATCATTACCCACAACAGCTTCCTCACATATAACAATCTTCTCACTGCATGACAAGGCAAGGAAAGGATATGTCCCTATAACTGGGAAATCTGTGTCAGAATCAAGAGAGATGTTTATCTGCTGAGCCTGTAACTTTGCTGCACAAGAACTATATGTGCAAAAGGCATTTGCATCTTTTCTCTGCTCCTTAGAGGTCATGCTCATAAAACAATTAAATTGCATTTTTCACCTTGCAACTGAAAAATACACAAGTTCCTGGTAACAGTGAACACAAAGGTTACTTAGGTCCTCTCAGTCTTTTTCTTGTTCCATTCATTCCCTGACCTATCATTCTATTTATTCCCTGTTTGTATATAGAAAGCAAGGCATGTTTCTCTCAGGGAATAAATTTTATTTGTAGTCTTTTTTTCATAATTAAAACTCCTAAAGAGCCCCAAAGTGCACTCCAAATGCATTTGGGTTTTAATTACACTGCCCAAGTTACAGAACATAAAAGCAGGAACTAGGAAAATGAAATTTGTACCGTGATCAACATGCTGGAGGGAAGGAACACCATCCTGATGCAGTCCCAAGGAGGACTTGAGAGTGGTGGCTGATGAGAAGCTCAATATGAGCCAGTAGTGTGTGCTTGCACCTCACAAAACCAACCACGTACCTGGTTGCATCAAAAGAAGTGTGGCTATCAGGTTGAGGGAAATGATTCTCACACACACACTCTACTCTTGTGAGACCCCACTGAGAGTGCTGTATCCATCTCCAGAGCTCCCAAGACAAGGACAAGAAATTGTTTGAACAGATCCAGAGGAGGGTCTTTGTCTCTCAGGCCTGAGACAGAGCCTGTTGGTAACCAGGGACAATTTTATACTAATTCTGATGTGGTTTGGATTAGGCAGTAAACTATTGTAGTTAGGGTCTGGCCTTCTGAAGATGGTGTGCTGTGACGGAAAGATAGGGCTCCTCTCTATGCTCTCTATGATCTCTAAGATTAATAACATTCTGTCTGTGACATATGTGTTGTGGAGGGCCCATAGGCCCAAAAATAGACTTGCATATGCCTTGCCTTGCCTGGACATGTTTTTCCTGCTTCTTAATCAGGGGTGAGCACAGGGCCAGCACAGAGGGGCACAACAGGCCTGGTGCCATGTGGAGTCTGGTCTGCCCAGGCTTTAGGTTGTGTAAGCCCCCACATGCTCAGCTCACGCTTGCTGGGTCCTAGGCCCATGTGAGCCCCATATTTGGAAATTCCAGGCCTGTGGCTCCTTGCCTATTATGGCAAGGTTGGCTGACTGCAAGCCTGATTGGTTACTGGTGGCCAACGAGACCATTGATCTCGGCCCACAGTTAATAAATAGATGTGCATTCATGTGCCAGCATTCCTCTTTTGCTCGCCAGTGCATTCATTCACTTAAGCCTGTCATTACGGGGCCCAGACTCCCCATGCAGCTGTGCATCTCACTGCACGCCCACTGCTTTATTGCCTGGTGTGTGCCATCGCCACGAGTCACCAGGTGCAGACTCACTTGTCTGCACAGGATCGTCTTCCCTCTGACCCGCCAGCAAATCCTGCCTACGAGTTCCCTGGATGCAGCAGCTGGAGGGATCCAGCAGCTACGGGGGGAGACTATTGCCCCTGAAGCCGGGAGTATTCCAGCCTCAGAGTCCACGGGCGGAGACCCTAAGGAGTTGGACGTTTTATATAGGCTGCGACATAGCCCGGAGGGTGATTTATAATTAATCAAATTGTGAGTAAATGCTTCTCTAATTCCTATTGTGCCTGCCATAGAGCAGAAAGCTTTCAGCCCACCCTGCTGGGCAAATAATATATAGACCCCAAGCGGCACTAGCCGTGGGGAAAACTCTCTCTGTTTAATAGTTATGTTAGTTACTGTAACATAGTTATTAATAAGTGGTTTATTGTGATATTTCCTTATTTGTGATAAGGTTCTCCATGACTGTGAATTGAATCATATTTAATATAGTGATTGGGGGCGTCGAGAGTTAAGAATGTTGAGTTTAATAAATATATTTTTATATAAAATTATCTCACGCCGATTGATTTCTCCCCTTCGCCACAAACCAGCATAGGCGGCAGAATTCCCCTCCAGGAAAATATGAAGATGGAAGTGATGCTGTTACCTATCCTATATAACCCTGTGCTACACGTTAATAAATGCCATTTGCTGTCCACCACATTGGTGCCTGCATGCTAATGACCACATGCTGCCACTTCTGAACCAGGCCATTGTGCGCCGAACGGCGCCAAGTGGTGCCGAAATCCGGGAAGGGAAAGGCCTGGGGAAACCCAGGATGACTGCCCAGGGTCTGGGAGATTAGCCTGGAAGGGAGATCGGCAGCAGTATCACCCCAGGAGGAAAGGGAGTGCTCCTGAGGACCAACAAGGAGGACGGAAGCCCTTGTGAAGGTCATATTACAGATTCATAAGCAGTGGGGTATTGATTGCAAATCTAAGGATTTTACTCTCGCCATTGCGAGGCTCTTAGAAACCGGGGTCATTAATGAGCCGGTAGATATTCTCCACCCTATGGTGTGGGACACTTGTACCAAAGCTCTGGCCAAAGAAGCTATGTCCTCGGGCACTGGGAAACATCTTAAATCATGGGGAAAGGTGATGCAAGCCTTGAAAAAGGCTAGCAAGAGCAGCAGATGTGGAAAGCAGTGAGGAACTGCCTGCAGATTACTCCTAAATTAGGAGTTGGGGCGGCTACGCAGACCTCGCCTCCAAGCGATTATGATCTCGCTATATCTGATGATCTAAGCGATACGCCTCCCAAATCCCTGCCTTCCCATCCCTCTGTCACCACTCACAGCAACAACAACAGCAGCTGCGGCAGTGCAGCCCCGTCAGTGCCTCTGCGCATGGCACCGGCTCCCACTTCTCCGGCTCCCACTCCAGCCCAGCCACAGAACCCTGTCCCAACCATGGAGGGACATGGGCAAGTTAAATTGCTTTACAGTGGCTTACTTGAGGAGATTAGGAGCGTGGAGGGGAGAGCGCGGACAGAAAATTTCCGGATCGAACCTCTGCCCTGTTTGCCCAAAGATGGTGCCAGGCAGGCAGGGCAGGGGCGGGGCGAGAGCTCCTTTGTTGAGCACAGAGGAGGGACAAATAAGACAGAGGAGGATCTTGGGAGTGGTCATAAAGATGCAGGGAGCATGGGTGAGAGGCGTAACACCACCCAAACTGCCCACCCACAGAGATGCCTCTATACGGTAGACATCCTGCCTGCAAGAGGGTGGAGCAGGCAGGAGACAAAGAAAGAGCCTGCCCACGAGGGGCATGGGTGGAACCGAAGTTCGAGCAGAAGGTGGAGAGAGCCAAGAAGGGGAGAGCCTTCCTGCAAAGGAGGGCGGGGTCGGAGCCCAACGAAAAGGTACAGACATCCAGAAGCAGGCAGTCAGTCAACTTCCGGCTGAGGCTCAGACAACTCCGACACCACCTCGGACACTGGCTCAGATGACTGGCTCTCAGTGGATCCATACACCGAGGAGGAAGAAGAGGAAGAAGACAGACTTAAAAACCAAATTATCCCTATCCAATCAGCAAAGAAATGCAAGGGGAACAGATCCCTCTCACGGATTGGAGAAAAATAAATATAAAATGTGCCAACTGGGCTGAGTCAGTCCTGCTGGCATTCCCAGTCCGATTCATGGACGGGGATCAGAGAGTCTATTCGCCAGTAAATCCTAAAGATATACTAATGGTTGTCAAAGCAATCGCTGAGAAAGGCATTAATTCTGCCATGGTGTCGACCCTCATCGACAGTCTTTTCGGGGGGGATGACATGCTCCCATTTGACATAAAGCAGACTTGCAGGCTGATCCTCGGTGGCTTGGGGATGATTGCAGGAGAAAGGTGAAATCCAGCGTATTACACAGAGAAATCTAACCTTAGCGGAGAGAGTTTAAATTCAGCGTGTATAATACAAGCTGTTAGGAGTTTTCTGTTCTAGGTACCATCGGCGTCCAACAACGAAAGAACCTATGAGAGAATCTCCAGTACATGAGCATGAACCCAACGTCACCTGGGAGTCCCTGTTCTTGTCTCATCTGTGAGGAGACAAACTGTACTGAGCTATTGAATCACCTACATCTGAGATAGCTGGAATGAAGTGTGAACTGAACTTGTGATATTCATTAGTATAAATATTATTTCAGATTAGGTTAGATAGTTCTCAGCAATCCTCTGAGTGAAGTAGACAGGGGTGGATTGTGCTACTTTGAGCCTAGCTGGGATGTTTTGATGAGAAGAATTAGATCATAGGCTGAGAAATTAAAACAATGGTGAGGTCTACTTCCCTCACAGTCTTGCTGAGATGTGTAAAGAAGAAAAGCAAAACAAAAGATAAAGTCACTTGCTTGCTCTCTTCGCTGGGAGCTTTGCCTGCTGGGGAGAGCTGAGGCTGCTAGCTGAACTCCATCTTGCTTTCTAACCTCACCCTCCATTTGCTTTTGCTGATTTCACCTTTGCTTCTTAATCCTCTTGGCCAAACCTCCATTCTTCCTTGGGACTGGGGTAAGGTTGAGAGGGGTAGGGGGAAGGTGAGGGGTGGTTGAGAGCCCCTCCTGGGGACTCAGGTTTCTGGGAGGGGAGTTGTGTTTCTGTATTACCTTTTTACCTTGTATATTTCTGTATATATCTGTATATACTGTAAATATCTGCTTGTAAATTGTGCCAGCTGTAAATATAAGCTTCATTCAAATTTCCAGAGCCGGCTGAGTCTAGTCTGGGTGATTTCTAAAGTATGGGGGGGCGGGGGACTCCCAAACCGTCACAATGGGAAACGGCAGAGGGAGAGGGCACATGGGTCACACCCAGCCTTCTCCCAATTGGAACATGAAGGGGCCCAGTTACATCTATCCCAGGGGGAATGAAGCATACCGGAACCCACCATCCAGTCGACAAGCAACCAATTTCGTGGCTCAACCAGTGGCCCAGTCAACGGCTCAGCCACAGTTGCCCACCCAGGGACAACAAGCTCTACAACTTGGGAGCACTATCCCAGGGTTGCTCTATTAATAAAGTGTGATGAACGACCAATAGTCTGGGGTACTTGTTTCCTTTACAACTCTCCAGACAATATTATCATTAGTATTCCTTTTCTGATCGACACAGGCGCAGATGTCACAGTCATTCCAGAATCAAGGTGGCCACCACATTGGAAACTGACAAATGCCCCTGTGGGAAAAATTTTCTCCCTAGCAGGCATGAGCTGTAAACATCAGAGCTCATGCTAGGAAACTGTCCTTGGGCTGTCTTGGGCTCAGGAAATCAAGCTGTAAATAATGAGCACCCCAAACACAGATGCAGGGGGCTGAGCTTGCCATCCCTCAGGGGTGGGCATCAGCCATTGTTGATTCTGTGTGACCTATCTCTACCTTGCTCATAACTTTAAGCCAATCCGACAGAACCACGCTGGCAGTAGCCTATCAGAGGGTATAAATTGTGCTGTGCTGCAAATAAACTTTGGAGTCTATTCTATCAACTCATATTGAGTGTTGCCTCTTGCCCCCTCCCTGGGGCTTGAACCCTGTCGGTATTGTCGGACCAATCCCTCGTGGGCAAAACTTCCTGGCATGCCCCCATGGTGGGAGGAATAGGAGGAGCATCACGAGCTCGAGAGAGCATCGGACAGGTAGCAACAACACTCCACACAGAGAGAGGCTCAGAGAAAACTATTGCTTTTCATCCATATGTGGTACCAAGAGTCCCGCCCTTATTGGGTAGGGATGCCCTAGTCTTACTAAAAGCCACGGTGACAAATTTACCACGAGGGCTACTGCCATTTTCCCACACTCTCCAATTAAGCTCACATGGAAATCATCTGATCCAGTGTGGGTCGAGCAGTGGCCCCTGTCAAAGCCTCGATTGGATATTCTCTGCCAGCTAGTGGAGCGTGAGCTGCAACTAGGCCACATAGAACCTTCTACTAGCCCATGGAACACTCTAGTCTTCGTGATATGCAAACAAAACACCTTCTCTGTGACCTACGGGAAGTGAACAAGATGATTCAACCCATGGACCCTGTCCAAATGATGTTACCCATGAACTCTGTGATACCAAAAGAACAACCTTGTGCCATCCTTGACATCAAAGACTGCTTCTTCGCAATACCACTACATGAGGAAGACAAGGAACAATTTGCATTTTCAGTTGTGTTTCCAAACGGCCAATGTCCCAATCTGCGCTTCCAATGGAAAGTACTGCCCCAAGGCATGATCAATTCACCTACTATTTGTCCAATCACAGTAGACAGAGCTCTGGCACCAATTCGGCAAGACAATCCAACAGTGACTATAGTCCAATACGTGGACGATATCCTAATAGCAGCACCATCAGAAGATCAGGTGGACCAATTGGTGTCCCGGATCACAGAAACTTTGAAATCAAATGAATTCGAAATCGTGAGCGCAAAGATCAAAAAAGGATCACATGTCAGCTTCCTAGGAATGGGAATCACAGGCTCTTATGTAATCCCTCCTTGAGTGAAAATTTGCTGAGACATCAAAACGCTTCATGATGTCCAACACTTGGTAGGATCCCTACAGTGGATTCGCAACATCGTTCTAATTCCTCCAGAAGTCATGGCTCCCTTGTACGATCTCTTGAAAGAAAAGCACCCATGGGAGCAGAAGACTCTCTCAGCAGAAGCTATGAGCTCTCTCAATTTCATCGAGCGACAGGTATCATCGAGTACACTCACCAGGTGGGACCCAAACACACCACTAGACCTATATGTCCACTTGGGTAGTCCTAGGAAAGGTGTCGCGTGCATTCTCACCAGGAGTTGAATGCATAGGCAACCTCATCATGAAAGGCAGAAAGCTTGCCTTAAGACATCTAGGCATCGAACCTGCCAAGATATATCTACCCTTCCGCAACAACTTCCTACAGAGTCAGTAGCGATGTCAGAATACCTGGCCATAGCTCTTGTGGGATTCGGCAGAGAAATCAGATACGCAGTAAAATCCCCTTGGACTCACATGTTAGTGATTGTGGACATTGACCTTCCACAGAAAATCAAAGATTGACCACAAGAGGGACCGACGGTGTTCACAGACGCTTCCTCAACGACTTCTACAGCAGCAGCAGTGTGGCAATTGGGAGAGGAATGGCACTGTGTCAAAATGACTGACAGCACGCTCTCAGTCTGGCAGCTAGAAGTAGCAGCTGTAGAACTGGCACACCTCAACATTGTGACCGACTCAATGTTCGTGGCAAGACTCTGCTTGGCCATGTCAGGACCAGGTGTATCAACATCCCCATCAGTGCTGATGCTGGAAAAAGCACTTTTTTTCCCGAAAAGGCACCATATCAGTCATCCATGTTGACAGCCACAACCCAATTAAAGGATTTTTTCAAATTGGCAATGATAGAGCAGATGCAGCAGCAAAAGGGCTGTGGACACTAAGGGATGCTCGAGAGCTGCATGAATCTCTTCACATCGGAGCCAAAGCACTAGCAAAGAAGTGTGACATCTCGATCACTGATGTGAAGCACATAGTAGCCACCTGCCCTCATTGCCAAAAAACACCACTGTGGTCCAGCGGAGTCAACCCAAGAGACCTTAAAGCCTCAGAAATATGGCAGACAGACTTCACGCTGTGTCAACTATTGAAACCACTAGCATGGTTGGCAGTAACTGTAGATGCCTACAGCAGAATGATAGTAGCCACACAACACCTCAGAACAAATTCCAAAGCAACCATTCCACATTGGTTAACAGCCATGGCATGGCTTGGTGTCCCTAATCAGATTAAAACAGACAGTGGCCCAAACTTTGTCTCTAAGTCTATCCAGACATTTGTCTCAAAATGGGACATCACCTTAATTCATGGTATACCTTACAACGGCACAGGTCAAGCAATAGTTGAACAAGCAAATCAAACCTTGAAAACCAAATTAGAGGTGTTAGCAAAATCAGAAGGGCTTGGCAATGCCATTCCCTCAAGAGATCAAGCGTGTTTGTTAGCAACTGCCCTGCTAGCACTAAACAAATTCCCTAGAGGAGAGGAGGCAAATAGCCCCTCCCAAAAAAATTGGGCTACTCAGGCACTAGAAAAGGGTCCATCAATCATAGTTAGAAATGAGCTGGGAACCAGGATGGGAATTAGTCTTGACAGGAAGAGGATATGCAGCAGTCAGAAAAGACGGCAAAATCAAATGGTGTCCACCTAAGTCCATTAAACCAGATCTACAGAATGAAACTAATGAAAACTGTGAGTTTCTGTCCACAGGAACAGCTGATCGGACACCCTCATAACACTTGCATACCAGTGCCGAAGGAGGATAAACCAACAAGCATTCCATCGGCATCTAAGAGTGTCGAAACAGCGAGGCCTAAGCGACAACAAGATGGCCCACGAAGGGGAGGGCTACAATGTCTTTGTGTGATTCTGATCCTGGGAATGGTAAGACCCTCTGATGGCTCTTATAGCCATCAATCAAGGGAATGGATACTGATGAGATGGAAAGATCGACAGGTAATACAAAAAAGAGTCACATCAGGGGCTCCTACTTTCTATGTTCCAATATGCAAATTAGCCCCAGTTGATCACTGCTATCATTATGCAATCTTTTATATTTGTCCCAGCCATAACCCAGGTAGACCTCATTGTAACTTTCGAGATGACTTATTTTGTCCCTATTGGGGATGTGAAACTATAGCCACAGATTGGGTACCAGGGGCAGGACCAGACAAATATCTAATGGTTCAGCATGCATGTGCTGTCGCTCCAGAACACAGCATCGAATGGAGACTTTCAGGGTCTCATGGAAAAATCAGAAAACGATGCGGTATTCTTGCGCTAAAGGTAACCAGAGAGAAGGACCCGGGATGGACCATTGGTAGGACTTGGGGTCTAAGGTACTGGGAATCAGGTACAGATAGGGGAGGTCTATTCCTTATTAAAAAATGGGAAATAAAGATCAGTACAGCGATTGGCCCCAATACAGTAATTAAAAGTGACATTCAACGTAGCAAAGAAAACCTAGCCCACATTCCTTCCTACACTGAGCCTCAAATCACTATATAAACGTCTACTAACAAAGCAGACATAGAACCCTACTCTTCACATTGCAAGCCATTCTTTGATGTGTTAAATGCAACCTTTAGGTTGATAAACCAATCTAACCTGAAGCTTACAGATTCCTGTTGGCTATGTTACGATTTGTACCCTCCTTTCTATGAAGGTGTTGCCTTCAATGTGTCTTTCATCTATTCATTTGATGATGATCCAGCCATGTGCGAATGGAACACACCCAAGAAAGGACTCACTCTAAGTCAAGTTAGAGGCCAAGGCACATGTTTCGGTAACACCACACTGATTAAGTGGGGGGGGGGGGAGGGGAATGTTTGTGTGAATACTGTTAAGATCAGTAAACATTACAAATGGGCAATCCCGTCTACACCTGTAATGTGGATTTGCCATCAGTTAGGAGTGACACCTTGTGTGTCTCTTAGACATTTTGATGCCTCTCATGATTTTTGTGTTCAGATTTTAATTGTCCCCAGGATCCTATGGCACCCAGAAGAAGAGATGTACTACTATTGGGGAGAGGATAACAACAGGATTCAGAAGAGGGAGGTGATAATGGTGATAATGATAGCAGCATTACTTGGCCTAGGAGTAACCGGAAAAGCTACAAAGGTAACCACTCCGGTAAAACAAGAAGACCTATCCAACTTACAGTCTGCCATCGATGAAGATCTACAGAGACTGGATGATTCTACAACCTCCCTGGAAGAATCTCTCTCATCTCTCTCGGAAGTTGTCTTACAAAATAGGCGAGGCTTGGACCCCATGTTTATGCAATTGGGAGGCCTTTGTGCCGCTCTGAAGGAGGAATGTTGTTTTTATGCAGATTATACAGGAGTAGTGAGAGATTCGATGGCTAAGTTGAAGGAGAGATTAGCTCAGAGGAAAAAAGATAGGGAAGCTCAGCAAGGATAGTTCAAAATGTGGTTCGATTGCTCTCCATGGTTAACCACCCTGATATCTACTCTGATAGGACCAATTGCAATGATCCTGGCAGCATTAATTTTTGGACCCTGTATATTGAACAGGCTCGTGGCATTCATCAGGAGCAGACTAGAGGCAATTAATGTCATGTTTGTAGAACAGCAGAAATTACTTTAGAATATCCTCAGTATTATTATATTACTGTTACGCTGTATGCAGTATGCACTCTATCAAAGTTTACATATTTTGAGCACTATGAATTTGTATCGAGAATAGATTAAGGGAAGGTTAACGTCACATTAGTAGATCATTAACAATCACTTTAAGAATGTATTTGATAAGAACTACCTCTATCATCACTTAGTCATTCACTGGATCCAGTTATTTCAACCACCACTTGCCTCATATATATATTTTATATTTACAAAGAGTGCCTTATGTTTAGATTTTGTGATATAGATTTTTGATACTTTTATACTTTTATATTTTTATATTTTTATACTCCAGTTAAGTCAATCTAGGTCACATTAAGTTTAGTCACATTAAGTTATATTAAGTTAAGCTAGGTCACGATAAGATAGGTTAAGTTTAGTTCAATTAAGTTTAGTCACATTAAGCTAAGTAAGAATTAATTAAGTACTTATAAGTTTAATATTTTAGTCTAATTAAGCATGAGGGGGGGAGATGTTGTAGTTAGGGTCTGGCGTTCGGAAGATGGTGTGCTGTGACAGAAAGATAGGGCTCCTCTCTATGCTCTCTGTGATCTCTATGATTAATAACATCCTGTCTGTGACATATGCAGATGGAAGTGATGCTGTTACCTATCCTATATAACCCTGTTATATAGGCGTTAGTAAACGCCATTTGCTGTCCACCACATTGGTGCCTGCATGCTAATGACCACGTGCTGCCACTCCTGAACCAGGCCATTGTGCGCCAAACAACGACACATTTCTGCACTCATTCCTCTGTGTTACTCTGTCAAACAGGTGGAAATATCATGTTTTTAAAAATCAATAGTTCTTAGAGAAGAAAAGTAATAAATCAAACCTAAGCCTTAAGTTTGGAGACATGTAGAAAGATTTTGAAGATACTGACTAACAGATCAGTCTTTCCCTCTGGGTTTCTGTCACTGAAATCCAGATGGTACCTGAGCGTCTCAGATGCTGGAGTCAAAGACTCTTAGCACAGACAGACGATTCATCACAGTCCAGAGTGGGGACTGGCTGCACTGAGGAGGGTGTCTGTTACCATGTTGCTACAGCTGCTTCCTGCAGAAGGCTGTTACATGCCCATTGCTCTGCTAAAGGTTAAGTCATGCTGGGAAGTTTTAATTGTCTATTATCTACCCAGAAGGACCTATCTTAAATAGACGACAGCAAAGCCTTCTTTTTTCTGGCCTTGAATATTTTTGAAAGAAATTTGTACATTAGTGTCATGGAGAGGCTGTAGGCCCAAAAGTATAGGCTTTTTTCTTTTTCTTTCTCTGCCGGGCATGCCTAAACATGTTCCTCCCCTGACCTGGGGTAAACGCATTAAAGGCACATTGCGAGGACAAAGAGCCCGGCGCCAAGGAGTCTGGCCCTGTGCAGGCCTGTGCGGTAAATAAGTTGCACAAGCTTAT
>WAAF01009593.1:378-31229 GCA_013400475.1 Tricholaema leucomelas | reverse complement strand
CTAAACCATTCTATGATTCCATGATTTCTTTTCCATACTATTTCCCCTCTATTTTCTCCTTCAGTGGCTTGACCTGTACATATGTACAAGACAAAACACTCTATGGAGGAAAATAACTCACTTGAGGCTGGCACCTTGTCGTGTTCGGCCTGGATAGGCCAACATAGGCTTATCCATGTCCTGGCTTGATCAGAAATGTTTTTCTACTCTCCCTCCTTCTGTTTTGTGGAAATGCAACCCCAGGAAAGAGGACAAAGAACCTGGAGCAACTGAATCTGAGGATTCTGGCTTGCCCAGACATGTTCTCCTGCCCCCCTCCTTCCGTGCTGGGGGAAGCAACCACAGGAAACAAAAACAAAAGCCCTGGCTTCACCTAATACAGTCAAGCTTGGCAAAGTGCCATTCTGATTGGCTAATCTATGTCCAAAGGCCCATTAGTGTTGGGCTGTATTAATAAAAAGAGATGAGCAGGTAACACAACATGCTCAGTGGTTGAATTCGTGCTTGCTTGCTGCTTACTACTGCCCGCTGCCATTGCTCACTGCCTCACTGCATCCTGAACTGCCTGGAAACTGCCTGCCTTGAGTTTACCAGGAACAGGCTCTACCTCCATGCGATGAGCCTGCACAGCCAGTATGACACTGTGCCAAGACTGCACATTGCAAGACATCCTGCCTACACTTGCCAAGATGAGGAGCCCTGGAAGGGAGACAGAGATCATCCAGAGATGCCAGGATCAGGTCAGAGATAGACTGCCACCTTTCCGCAGCACCCTGGCAAGAATCACAAGTCTCAGTAGCTGCCAAGACAGTAACAGAATTCCCTGAAAGCATTTGGGTACTGTCTGAAGCCATAGCTTCACAGAGAGATAATTTTTGTGAGTAAATATATGTAGCCTCTTGTAATTCACTGATTGCCTTCTGCCAGAAGCAGAAACAAGCTTCCTGAGTCCATTTAGTGGATAAGCAGTATAACTGACCACAAGCAGTGTGTTGACTGCAAGAACCTTCTCTTCCAGTATGTTTGCATTTGCCAGTTATTTCTTAAAGTTTTACCTGTTTCCTATGTGTATAAATATCCAAACCAAGCATTTCAAACCTGGCAAGTAAGTTTTCTGTTGAGATTTAATGTTAATAAAGAGTTTTCGTAGTTATTAACAATAACTGGATATCAAAATTAGTATTTATTGCTTGGATAGCAAAACTAATATTTGCCTGGATATCAAAAATAATATTGATTATTAATTTTGCATAATTTGTAACATACCTGATCTTTCTAAACAAAAACTTTTAACATACCTGATAGAATAGAACAGAATCAACCAGGTTGGAAGAGACCTCCAAGGTCATCCAGTCCAACCTAGCACCCAGCCCTAGCCAGTCAACTAGATCTTTCTAAACAAAAACCTTTTGATGGAAGCTCAACCAAAAGCACATCAATCAAGACAGAACTGTAAAGGTACGTACTGAGAAGTAATGGCTTTGCTTCATATCTGACCCACTGACATTTCTGGTATCCTCTCAGCAAACAGACTTCTCACCACTGAAACAATGACTAAAATTTGTGAGTGCTCATGTAGAACTTTATTTTCCTTTGAAGACCATAACTGCTGTTATAAGCAGGAATGTTCCATGTTACAAGAAAAAAAAACCCTCATCAAACCTCTCTAAAACTTTTCCTCAGAGAAATAATACTTTAAGAGGCATAACTACACATATTAGAAAGATCCTTCTCCAGCTGAGCAACATTGAGGCTGTTTTCCCTGAGGCATGAATCAATTCGAGGAAGCATCCATCAATTTGGAGAAGCAGGTGTGCAAATGAGGAAGAGGAACACCTGCAGAGATGTAAACTGCTCTACAGACTTCTATCATTTCCAGCTACAAAAAAAAAGTCTGGTTTATGTCATTACAAAGTATTTAAGAACTATTATTCTGTAACTTTAAATTCTAGAAACAAAACTATAGAGAAAACTATGCAAGCCCCACAATTCCTTGAGGATGCCACATATAAATTACATATGAAAAAGCAACTTCAGAGTATGTGAAGGTTATCACACTGCATAGTTTCATCTTCACATGCCAATTAAGTTGTATTTCATTTCAAAGTGCCTATCTGGATTTATATTGTCAGTCTGAAAATAAGAAAAAGGGAAATTATAATGAGGAGAAAATGAAAAACTGACCCAGCTGTTAAACTGCAAGTTAAACAATTCAGCATGTCCATTTTTAACTGGATTGGCTTTTTGGAATTCAATATTCATTCAAGCAAAAACTGCCTATAAATAGCATCATGGAGCTTAATAATTAGGTGTAATAAATTGAAGACAACTGTTTTTAAAAGAAACATATTTAAATAAGAGGAGACTGTCTTTCACCCACATAGTTTTCTATAAGAGCACTGCAAATTGATTACATCTGATATGTCAAGAAGAAAACTGTATTTCACTGCTTCATTACTATTTGGTCTTTGAAACAGATGTGGCGGTTTGGGTGTTCCCTGCTCCCCCACACTTTGGAAATCACCCAGACTAGACTCAGACAGCTCTGGAAATTTGAATGAAGCTTGATGTTTACAGCTTAGCACAATATACAAGCAGATATTTACAGTATATACAGTTATAGACAGAAATAGACAAGGTAAAAGATAATACAGGAACACAACAGCCCTCCCAGAAACCTGAGTCCCCAGGAGGGGCTCCCAACNCCAATTTGAAAATGCTACTAATAAAAAAATACTATTCATGCATAAATTAATATTTATAATTAATAACTATTATTAATTTCCAATACAGTGGGTTACTTTCTGTATTGACAAAGCAATGGAGTTGCACTAGTTCTCCACATGAAAGGAAATTAAACTCATTCCTCTGCTACTGTTCCTTCACTGATGTCCTGAAATATAGAAGTAACAGAGCAGTAGGCTGTGTGCATGAGCAGCTGCCACCTTTTAGTTGTGTTTTATTAATAGAGCAATAGCATCAATTCATTATTAACTTTATTTTACCATTGCTATTCACCACGCATTCACCTTTAAGCATGTATTCAGCTACTTCTTAAGTTATTCTTATGGAGTGTTTGAACTTACAGAACCATAGAATCAACCAGGTTGGAAAAGACCTCCAAGATCATCCAGTCCAACCTAGCACCCAGCCCTAGACAATCAAACAGACCATGGCACTAAGTGCCTCAGCCAGGCTTTTCTTCAACACCTCCAGGGACGGCGACTCCACCACCTCCCAGGGCAGACCATTCCAATGCCAATCACTCTCTCTGCCAACAACTTCCTCCTAACATACATCCCCTGGCACAACTTGAGACTGTGTCCTCTTGTCCTGTTGCTGGTTGCCTGGCAGAAGAGACCAACCCCACCTGGCTACAGCCTCCCTTCACGTACTGGTAGACAGCAATGAGGTCTGCCCTGATCCTCCTCTTCTGCAGCCTGCACATCCCCAGCAGCCTCTCCTCACAGGGCTGTGTTCCAGGCCCCTCACCAGCTTGAAAACTTACAATATCACAAAAATATCCATATCAACAATAACAGAGACTTAAAAATTTTTCATAGACACAGCACATGGAACAACTGAGTATAAATGGTTACATTTAAGCAGAAAATTAGCCTGATCCAAATGACATTTGTGTATGTGTGTGCTTCATATAAAAGCAGCCTCTCCTCACACAAGTAAAAGCAGGATGTTCAGTGTGAAAAACCTGTATGTCTGCAGCAGAATGAGAAATTAAATTCTCAAGGCAAATTAGTTATGGAAATTGTAGAGAAAGACCAAGTAAAGTCTAGTATACATTAGAGCAGTCTATATCGAAGAAGTCAATCAATAAGCAGGTATTTGCTAACCTCAGCTGACTGAAAATATCATTAGTGTGCTAGCTTGAAGCTAGCTAGAATGTTTTGGTGAGAAGAATTAGATTACAGGCTGTGAAAAGGAAACAGTGGTGATGGCTGCTGCACTCACAGGCTTGCTGAGATGTATAAGAACGAGAACATAAATATAGATAACAGAGTTGCTCTCTGGGCTTTGGGCTGAACTTCTCTCTCTAACCTAACCTGCCGTCTGTGTGACTGATCCATCTGCTTCCTAGCCCCCCTGGCTGACCCTTCAATCTTCCTTGGGCATAAAGCAAGATCTTGGATAAGGTAGAGGAGTGGGAGGAAGGTGGAATGGTGGTTATGAGCCTCTCCTGGGGACTCAGGTTTCTGGGAGGGCTGTTGTGTTTCTGTATTACTTTTTAACTTGTATGTTTCTGTACATACTGTAACTATCTGCTTGTACATTGTGCTAAGCTGTAAATATAAACCTTCATTCAATTTCCAGATCTGCTGAGTCTAATCTGGGTAATTTTCCAAAGTGAGGGGGGGCAGGGAACACCCAAACCATCACAGTTAGTGACAAAATTGAACAGAAAAATGAAAAAAAAAAAAACAACAAAACTTAAAAGGGAACAAGCAGTTAGCAGATGATCATTAAAAATGTATTGCACATGATCCATGCCCCTTCTAAGAACAGAACAGATATTTCACTAAGTTTAGTAGCTACAATTTCCAGCAAGTCCCTCACAAAATTAATCCCCATCTCTAACCTCTGCTGCTTTTTCTAGAAGTATTTAAAACACCCAACAAATAGATTTTAGATACAGAATACCTAAGACTGCTGCAACTGCTTCAACTCTCTCTTCAACTCCCACCACCACATCCCACCCTAGTCTTACTATGAGTATAGAATGGTCTGCTTTGTAAGCCCTTAAGTAGTTGCGTTGTGTTCAGTTCTGGGCCCCCCAGGTTAGAAGGGACATTGAGATGCTTGAACGTGTCCAGAGAAGGGCGACGAGGCTGGTGAGAGGCCTTGAGCACAGCCCTACAAGGAGAGGCTGAGGGAGCTGGGATTGTTTAGCCTGGAGAAGAGGAGGCTCAGGGCAGACCTTATTGCTGTCTACAACTACCTGAGGGGTGGCTGTAGCCAGGAGGAGGTGGCTCTCTTCTCTCAGGCAGCCAGCACCAGAACAAGAGGACACAGCCTCAAGCTACGCCAGGGGAAATTTAGGCTTGAGGTGAGGAGAAAGTTCTTCACTGAGAGAGTCATTGGCTACTGGAATGGGCTGCCCAGGGAGGTGGTGGAGTCGCCGTCCCTGGAGCTGTTCAAGGCAGGATTGGACGTGGCACTTGGTGCCATGGTCTAGCCTTGAGCTCTGTGGTAACAGGATGGACTGGAAGATCTATGAGGTCTCTTCCAACCTTGGTGATACTGTGAGACTGTGATTTTCGCAGAGGCAAGGCTGACAATTTGATCTATTCATCAAACTCGGAGCAATCTTGGAGGTCTCTTCCAAGCTGGTTGATTCTATGCAGCCATTTTACCTAGTTACTAGAAAATCAATCAGTAATTCTAGCAAAAAGACAAATACCAAGCAAGATGTTAAAATATTTAACTTATTCTTAAGGCATTTTAGAAATAAACACTAGGTGATTAGGCCAGAGTTCTCCCTGAGGGTTAAGAGATCTGTACACTGTCCCTGCTTTAAAAACCTTGATGACAGTTGTCAGTATTCAAAATGATCCTTGCTTCAAACTGATGGAACTGTGTTGCTAGCACTATCGTTTACTACTTGCTTACTGCCTGATCTAGGGTAGGGTGTCCTGATCTAGGGTAGGGTGTCTAGTTGGAACTAGATGATCCTTATGGTCCCTTCCAACCCTGACGGATTCTATGATTCTACTTCTGTGACTGTGTCTTCATAAACCAAATGAGAAGGTCATACTGTGCTAGTTTGAGCCTAGTTAGAATGTTTTGGTGAGAAGAACTAGATCACAGCCTGTGAAAGGGAAACAGTGGTGATGTCTACTTCACTCACAGGCTTGCTGAGAGGTATAAGAACAAGAATCCAAACAGATAAGGCACTTCTTCTGCCTGGGAGCTCTGAGCTGCATTTCTCTCTAGCCTCTCTGCCATCTCTCTGATTAATCCACTTTGCTTCCTAACCTCCTGGCTGAACCTCCATTCTTCCCTGGCACTGGGGTAAGGTTGAGAGGGGTGGGAGAAGGTGGAAGGGCGGTTGGGAGCCCCTCCTGGGGACTCAGGTTTCTGGGAGGGCTGTTGTGTTTCTGTGTTACCTTTTACCTTGTCTATTTCTGTCCGTAACTGTATATACTGTAAATATCTGCTTGTATATTCTGCTAAGCTGTAAATATAAGCTTCATTCAATTTCCAGAGCTGTCTGAGTCTAGTGTGGGTGATTTCCAAAGTGTGGGGGGGCAGGGAACACCCAAACCATCACACATCCACATAAAAAAAAAGTCAATCTATCCTCCCTCTCAGCAGAGCTCTCTCATTAAGACAGACAACTACAGAAGATTCAAAAGAGAATACACTTGCCCAGCAGAGCCCTTAGGCTTATTTTCCATATTAGAAAGCATTGTTAAGACTGTTTTGTCATTTCATGAAAGAGGTGAAGTGCTATGAACTAACACTGTGTATGTCTGCACATGTAAGCACTCACACACATGTACATATGCAGATATTTGAGAGCATTCACTCAAATTGAGACAAATTTGAACAACTAAAGATCTATTTCTACTGGGCTCGTGAAAACAGTTCTTCCAGTAGAAGACAGAACATCCCATTTATGCTCCCAGCTTAGGGAAAAGACAGAGTGAACTGAACACTACATATTTTAATCGGATCTGATAAAGAATACAAACCTTGAGAAAGAAATCATTTTTTTAAACTAGGATTAATTAGTATCTCAGCATGCTGGTAGCACACCAAGAGAGAAATCAACCACACTTTAAAATGAAAAGTACAGTCAATACCACAGTATCACCAAGGTTGGAAGAGACCTCATAGATCATCAAGTCCAACCTGTTACCACAGAGCTCAAGGCTAGACCATGGCACCAAGTGCCACGTCCAATCCTGCCTTGAACAGCTCCAGGGACGGCGACTCCACCACCTCCCTGGGCAGCCCATTCCAGTAGCCAATGACTCTCTCAGGGAAGAACTTTCTCCTCACCTCAAGCCTAAATTTCCCCTGGCACAGCTTGAGGCTGTGTCCTCTTGTTCTGGTGCTGGCTGCCTGAGAGAAGAGAGCAACCTCCTCCTGGCCACAACCACCCCTCAGGTAGTTGTAGACAGCAATAAGGTCACCCCTGAGCCTCCTCTTCTCCAGGCTAAACAACCCCAGCTCCCTCAGCCTCTCCTCGTAGGGCTGTGCTCGAGGCCTCTCCCCAGCCTCGTTGCCCTTCTCTGGACACGCTCAAGCATCTCAATGTCCCTTCTAAACTGGGGGGCCCAGAACTGAACACAGTACTCAAGATGTGGTCTAACCAGTGCAGAGTACAGGGGCAGAATGACCTCCCTGCTCCTGCTGGCCACACCATTCCTGATGCAGGCCAGGATGCCACTGGCTCTCTTGGCCACCTGGGCACACTGCTGGCTCATGTTCAGGCGGGTATCAATCAGCACCCCCAGATCCCTTTCTGTTTGGCTGCTCTCAGCCACTCCGACCCCAGCCTGTAGCTCTGCATGGGGTTGTTGTGGCCAAAGTGCAGCCCCCGGCAGTTGGACTTACTGAATGCCATCCTGTTGGAATGGATGAACTGTGCCTGACTGATGAAACTCAGTGAGTGAAAACACCTTCAGTGGCAGAGCTGCAACACCAAGGATGAACTTAATTTTTATGAAGTGCACCACACATTTACATTTTGAAACCTTTGAATGTGTTGCCAGTACTGTTAGAGAGACATTCCAACAAAAAAAGCAACATTTACAGGAGGTATAAACCAAATCTGTATCTCTCTCCACAAAATGCTGCTCACATTCTCCTTTAATTTCAAATCTCAGCAAATTAGAAACACTACTAATGCCAAACTACACCATTTCTGAAAACAGTTTAGCATCAAGTGGCCAAACTCATGCTCTTCACAGCAGCAATAAAAATCTAATTTGCATTTTACAGGCATTTTATTAAGTCCAGAATAGTACAAACAGTAGCAGTAGAAAAATGGTACTTCACAAAATAGGAAAAGAAACACAGGGCATCCCAAAATACAACAAATAGTATCTACACCACTCCAAAGGATGTGTGTGAGTCAGAGAGAGTCTGAAGTTGCTATCATTGCCCCAAGCAGTAAGGAAAGGAACTCTGGTAGGACAGTCTGAAGTTGCTACCATTGCCCCAAGCAGTAAGGAAAGAAACTCTGGTAGGAGCATCTGAAGGTGCTACCATTGTCCCAGGCAGTAAGGAAAGGAACTCTGGTAGGAGTGTCTGAAGGTGCTACCATTGTCCCAAGCAGTAACAGTAAGCGAAGGAATTCTAGTAGGAGAGAGTCTGGAGTTGCTACCATTGCCCCAAGCAGTAAGGGAAGGCACTCTGGTAGGAGAGTCTGAAGTTGCTACCATTGCCCCAAGCAATAACAGTAAGCGAAGGAATTCTAGTAGGAGAGAGTCTGGAGTTGCTACCATTGCCCCAAGCAGTAACAGTAAGGGAAGGCACTCTGGTAGGGACAGCACATAAACAGTCCTATTCCAAAGAACCATTATATGGAGTGGGAACTCAAACAAAGCATGCTGAGTTCTAACAAATATATGTATGCTCTTTAGCAAACAGATTGTCTAAATTGGAAATTATTTCTCCAACTATGAAAAGAAAAAAGGAAAAAAAAAAGAAATATTTGACACAAACACAAGTTACTGAGGATGGAAGGGACCTCAGGAAGTCATCTAGTCCAATTGCCTCTGCTCCAGCTGGGTCATCTGCTCAAGCTGGGTCATCTGCTCAAGATTGCCTAGCAACACATCCAGACAGCTTTTGAATGTCTGCAAGGATGGAGACTGCACAACTTTCCTGGGCAATCTGTTCCCAGGTCTGGTCACTCCCAGCGTAAAGTGTTTGCTGATGTTCAGACCCTCGTGTATTTCAGCTTGTGCCCACTGCCTCTAGCCTTCTCACTACCATGAAAAGCCTGGCTCCATTTTACACCATCCCTTCAATATTTACACATGTTGCTGAGATTCTCTGAGCCTTCTCCTTTCCAAGCTTTCAGACTTTCTTCAGAGGAGAGATGACAGAATCATAGAATGGTTTAGGCTGGAAGGGACTTCAAGGATCATCCAGCTCCAATCCCCTGCCATAGACAGGGACACCTCCCACTAGAACAGGTCACTCAAGGCCTCATCCAACCTGGCCTTGAACACCTCTAGGGAGGGAGCAGCCACAACCTCCCTGGGCAACCTGTGCCAGTGTCTCACCTCCCTCACTGCAAAGAATCCTTTCCTAACACCTAGTTTGAATCTCCCCTTTGCCTCTTTAAACCCATTACTCCTTGTCTTGTCATTACAAGCCTTTGTCAATAGTCCCTCCCCAGCCTTCCTGTAGGTCCCCTTCAGATACTAGAAGGCCACTATAAAGTCTCCTCGAAGCCTTCTTTTCTCCAGGCTGCAGAGCCCCAACTCTTGTAGCTTGTCCTCATAGCAGGGATGCTACACTCCCTTCATCACCTTCATGGCCCTTTGTTAGCTTCTCTCTGGTGTGTCTTTCTCTTGTACTAGAGCACACAGCACTGGCCACTGTACTACAGCTGTACACCACTGGCAAAGAGAGGCAAAGGCTCACTCCCCTTGACCAGAACATGCAGCACTGCAGGAGCATAAAAGATGAAATTGACTTACCAGGCATCATCTGTTCTTAATTCTGCAGTATCCTCAAATGAATTAAATTCCTACAGGTCAAGAAAACTTATCAAACAGTCCACAAATCCTTCATTAAAAAGTCTTCTGTCCTTTCTTAATTCTTCATGAATAAAGTGTTTCCGAAAGGCTAGGCTGAAGACTGAGTGCACAAAATCATCAGCACCTTGAGTGCTGTGCCCAGTTCTGGGCTCCTCAATTCAAGAGAGATATTGAGACACTGGAACATGTCCAGAGAAGGGTGATAAAGCTGTTGAGGGGCCTGGAGCACAGCCCTGTGAGGAGAGGCTGAGGGAGCTGGGGGTGTGCAGCCTGCAGAAGAGGAGGCTCAGGGCAGACCTCATTGCTGTCTGCAACTACCTGAAGGGAGGCTGTAGCCAGGTGGGGTTGAGCTCTTGTGCCAGGCAACCAGCAACAGAAGAAGGGGACACAGTCTCAAGTTGTGCCAGGGGAGGTCTAGGCTGGATGTTAGGAGGAAGTTGTTACCAAAGAGAGTGATTGGCATTGGAATGGGCTGCCCAGGGAGGTGGTGGAGTTGGCGTTCCTGGATGATCCTGGAGGTCTCCTCCAATGCAGTTGATTCTATGATTCTAAACTATGCAAACAAGGACATTTATCACTCTTAAATCCAACAGACATTTCTCCTTGCTTTCCTGACACTCTGGCTGTTGTTACAACAACATGATTTTCACCATTTTAAAACTAAATCTGGTAGAATGAAAGGCCTGTCTGGATGTGTTCCTCTGTGATCTGTGTTAGTATTATCCTGCTGTGGCAGGGGGGTTGGACTTGATGATCTCCTTGGGTCCTTTCCAACCCCTAACAGGTCAGAGGATCCTGTGATCACGTCAGAAACAGGACAGTACACTCGCTGAACTCTTCTTAAGTAGTAATGTTATTTTATACTATTATGGACTCAGCCATTAGATACAACTGAACTGGGGAGAGGTCACAAAATGCTCTTCAAAAATGAAGAAATATTTACTTCCCAGTAGCATCAAGTTGTCACTATGTGAGCTTTTCAATCAATGTAGAACAGTTCATACTACACAACAATTGGCAATGGGGTCTAAACATCCAAAATTAGATGTTTGTTTCTGCCCTCGTGGACTGAAAAGCTCCGCATAAGCTGAGGTTATCATCTGCAGCTTTGTTTTTGGAAGCATAATTGCAACCCTCAGTTTAGAATGACTGCCCTGTTAGAAAACAGGAAAAACCTGATAATAAGCAATATAACTCTTCATGAAGAAACTCAGTATGTTTTCCATCACTACTTTGGTTTTCCATCACTTTTTGTGACAGCCTGTGCTAGTTTCAGCCTAGCTAGCATGTTTTGGTGAGAAGAACTACATGACAGGCTGTAAAATGAAAACAATGGTGAGGTCTACTTCCCTCACAGTCTTGCTGGGATGTGTAAAGAAGGAAGGCAAAACAAAGATTAGGTCACTTGCTTCTTCTCTCCCCTGGGGAGCTTTGCCTGCTGGGGAGAAGCTGAGGCTGCTGGCTGGACTCCATCTTGCTTTCTAACCTCACCCTCCCTTTGCTTGGCTGCTTCACCTTGCTTTTTAACCCTCTTGGCCGAACCTCCATTCTTCCTTAGGACTGGGGTAAGGTTGAGAGAGGTAGGGAGAAGGTGAGGGGGTGGTTGAGAACCCCTCCTGGGGACTCAGGTTTCTGGGAGGGGAATTGTGTTTGTATTACTTTTTTTTACCTTGTATATTTCTGTCTATAACTGTATATACTGTAAATATCTGCTTGTAAATTGTGCCAGCTGTAAATATAAGCTTCATTCAAATTTCCAGAGCTGGCTGAGTCTAGTCTGGGTGATTTCTAAAAGTGGGGGGGGGCCGGGGAACACCCAAACCATCACACAGCCTAACAACCATTCAATCAGTAAATACATAAATTGATCACAAAATCCAGGATCTAACAGTATTATCATGTATTAAACATGGCAAAACCCATTACCTGGGCTATCTACTTACACGGTCTAGTAATGTTAGGACGAGGGGGAATGGGTTTAAGCTGGCAGAGGGGAGATTCCGACTGGATATTAGGAGGAAGTTCTTTACAGTGAGGGTGGTAAGACACTGGCACAGGTTGCCCAGGGAGGTTGTGGATGCTTCCTCCCTGGAGGCGTTTAAAGCCAGGCTGGATGAGGCCTTGGGCAACCTGCTCTAGTGGGAGGTGTCCCTGCCTATGGCAGGGGTTTGGAGCTGGATGATCCTTGAGGTCCCTACCAACGTAAACCAATCTATGATTCTATGATTCTATGATCTGCAATATTAAATTGCAATAAAACATGTATGTTTTCCCTTAGATTTCTTCATGGCTGAACTGTCTCCATTTATCACCCAAATAAAGACAGTTCTAACCCTGCAGAGATGTAGTAATGACAGCAAACATACCATACAGAGTCAGAGGCAACAACAGAAATAGTGAGACACAGTCTGTTATTAGCTTTAAATGCTGCATTTATATTGCCAACTCTAAAAGTTGCTGTTTTAACACACAGTGTAACAATCCACCACTATGGAAGTTGTTTACACTCTAAGCACTCACATACCCTGTGGGAATGCAAAGTGAAGAAGGATAATAACAGGTGGATGCTGACCTTGGTTCCCACCAGCTGCTGGCTACCTTATCTCAGAAGGGATAGATAATGGACACCTCGTTACTGAGGAGAACAAGGCGTGGTTTATGCTGATGGAGTGGGTTGTCCTTGACTAATTATGCTGATGTGTAGGCCTGTGCTTTGTGCCCTGAGGGTATATATTGAGAGCCAAATGATCAATAAAGGTCTCTGGCATAATTCACTTTGAATCGTCTGGAGTCCATGTGGCATCGCCTTGATCACAGTGATCTGTGGGGCTTGACCATGTTCCCCCGGCAAGCTAATCAAGGTTTCTGCAACAATACCCCACATGCTGATGATCTTTGCAAATCTGGGAGCAATATTAAGCCATGCATATTCAAGAGTACACATCTACTTTAGCTAGACCAAAGTTATCTGAGCTACACTGACTATTTCTAATCCACTTACTGGAAAAACATATCCTAATGCAAAAATCAACATAAGCAGCTGCCTTTAACAGTTCTTTTCCTGTTGGAATATCAGGTTAAGTTCAATCTTTACTCCAGCTATCAGAGGAAAGAATTTTAAAAGACTAAAAATTTAATAGCAGCTTCATTTCAATATGAGCATTTGAAAAGAGACTTTGTCAAATGCTTTTCAAAGTACAACCAATCTTTCACATGTACAGGCTTCTTATCACAGAATCATAAAGTCAATCAGGTTGGAAGAGCCCTCCAAGATCATCCAGTCCAACCTAGCACCCAGCCCTAGACAATCAACCAGACCATGGCACTAAGTGCCTCATCCAGGCTTTCCTTGAACACCTCCAGAGATGGTGACTCCACCACCTCCCTGGGCAGCCCATTCCAATGCCAATCAGTCTCTCTGCCAACAACTTCCTCCTAACATCCAGCCTATACTTACCCCAGCACAACTTGAGGCTGTGTCCCCTTGTCCTGTTGCTGGTTGCCTGGCAGAAGAGACCAACTTCACCTGGCTACAGCCTCCTGTCTCAGGTAGTTGTAGACAGGAATGAGGTCACCCTGAACCTCTTCTTCTCCAGGCTAAACACTCATTGACCTCAAAGAACTCCAAGAGATTAATGAGCTCCTTGCTTTATAAAAGCTGTACTGACTCTTCCCTAGCACAACACGTTTCCCCATGTTTTATCCCTCAAAACAGTTTCTATCCATTTTCACAGTACAGATGTCTGCCTGTCTGATCTGTAATTTCATGATCTTCCCTGGAAACCTCTTAAAACACTGGCACCACACTATCAACTTCAATAGTCAGTTTTAAGTGAGAGGATACACACAACGATTAGCAGTTTGGATATATCAGCTCTTGAGAAACTTTGAATGAATATTGCCCCTTTCTCAATTATTTTCCTCAGTCATTTCACCTCTCCTATGCAATATCTTCTATTGGCATTTCAGTTAGAGAGGAATTCTCCAATGAATCCTTCCTAAACAAGTGGTTTATGTGAAACTGTAATCTTTGGTGTTGTGGCTTTAATTAATTTCACAGGATGACAGGCTCACAGGATGTTAGGTGCTGGAAGGGACACAAGGAAATCATTGAGTCCAACCCTCCTGTCGGAGCAGGACAATCCTATCTAACACAGATCACAGAGGAACACATCCAGACAGGCCTTGAAAGTCTTCAGAGAAGGAGACTCCACAATCTCTCTGGGCAGCCTGTTCCAGTGCTCTGGGACCCTTACAGTAAAGAAGTTCCCCCTTGTGTTGAGGCAGAACCTCCTGTGATGCAACTTACACCCATAGCTCCTTGTCCTATCCCAGGGAACAGTGAGCAGAGCCTGCCCCCCTGCTCCTGGCAGCCTTCAGATACTTATAAATATTTATCAAATCCCCTCTTCTCGTTTCCAGACTAAACAGCCCCAGGTCCCTCAGCCTCTCCTCATAAGCCATGCCCTCCAGTCCCCTAATCATCCTCATAGCCCTCTGCTGGACCCTGTCCAGCAGATCCCTGTCCCTCTTAAATTGGGGAACCCAAAACTGAACACAGTATTCAGATGAGGTCTCACCAGGGCAGAGTAGAGGGGGAGGAGAACCTCCCTTGATCTGCTGGACACACTCTTCAATGAGGTAAACCTGACTTAAACTTACTATAGAGCTCCTAATGATCAGTGGTTTAAATGAACCAACAATGAGGTAAACCTGACTTAAACTTACTATAGAGCTCCTAATGATCAGTGGCTTAAATGAGCCAACAATGAGGTAAACCTGACTTAAACTTACTACAGAACTCCTAATGATCAGCGGTTTAAATGAGCCAACAATGAGGTAAACCTGACTTAAGCTTACTACAGAGCTCCTAATGATCAATCCCACGGTGTTTTCCAGTTTACTAGCTTTGCTTTATTTTATTACCACTTGTTTTCATCATCTCACACCCCCCCAGTAAACACAGCATGGTTCTCAAGTCTATCAGTACAGTGTGCATACAGAATCTGATTAGATTTGGATCAAATACAGTCCTCCTATACTGTAGTAGTCTGCAGACATTTTAAATTACAACACAACCTCAACATGAAAAGCACCCAAGACCATACCATCAGAAACTGAAAAAAAAAACCCTGATCTAGCAGCATTATTTAATTAATCCTAATTTTCGTTGCAGCATTACTTTATCTTCTTTCACACAACCACAATTCATTGCCTTTTCTGTGTTAGGTTTTCTCTTAGAAGTTAATGCCTGCTTGCAAAGTTCAGAAAAATCTTAACATCACCAAATGGGACACTTCATCCTCCACTATGGTAGACCACAGGCTCACAGGATGTTAGGGGTTGGAAGGGACCCAAGGAGATCATCGAGTCCAACCCCTGTGCCAGAGCAGTCAAGCTCTCAACAATATCTGATTTCATTCGTGCAATCCTCTTTGTATCCTATCTTTGCATTGCTTTTATACTCATCACTGAATAATGCTGCAGACTTAAGATAGTTGGGTTTTTTTTTTGTTGCCATAGCATAGCTTTTGAAAGTTTAGTTACTGCTTATCTTAAAGGTTATAAGACATTAAAAAAACAACCAAACATGCAATGGTGTGGAAGAGGCACTTGCCTTAACTCCAAGCTTCAGTCTGCAGCACTGATCAGTGATGGGTGTGATGACACCAACAGAGTGCATGCTGAAGTATCACATTAAGGCAGCTGAAGTTCATGAACAAGAGGGAAAAATAAAACATTGTTAAACAGTGAAAAAAATGTTAAGGTGAAAACTACTCAGGGGCGTGGAGAAGCTAAAGAAAAACACACAACTTCAACATCTGGAAGAGGGGAGATTCCGACTGGATGTTAGGAGGAAGTTCTTTACAGTGAGGGTGGTAAGACACTGGCACAGGTTGCCCAGGGAGGTTGTGGATGCTTCCTCCCTGGAGGCGTTTAAGGCCAGGCTGGATGAGGCCTTGAGCAGCCTGCTCTAGTGGGAGGTGTCCCTGCTTATGGCAGGGGATTGGAGCTGGATGATCCTTGAGGTCCCTTCCAACCTAAACCATTCTATGATTCTATGATCTTCCTCAAAAATTTCTAGCTGTATCTATTTTCATTTTTCTGAAAAGACATCTCAGCTCTTATAACAGGGATAAAAGCAAAAGATCCTTCTATTTCCTAGGTAAACTTCTGGTTCCAATAATGCTGGTGACAAAAGATCCATTTGAGTAAAAAACAGTGTATTACCCCATGAATAGCACTAGCCTTTATTACTTACAGCTACTCCATTAAGGCTGTAGCAAACACTAACAATTTAAAAACTGTTTATGTGTAAAAGACCCAAATACTAGTGATAATTACACCAATTAACTAATTTACTGCTTCTCTCTTTAAAAAATGTATGTACTTGTGCTACACTGAAGGTATTCCCACCCTTCCACGTCTCTCTGCCCTCTTATTTGTAATGGCCTGCATCAGGAATGGTGTGGCCAGCAGGAGCAGGGAGGTCATTCCGCCCCTGTACTCTGCACTGGTTAGACCACACCTTGAGTACTGTGTCCAGTTCTGAGCCCCCCAGTTTAAGAGGGACATTGAGATGCTTGAGCGTGTCCAGAGAAGGGCAACGAGGCTGGGGAGAGGCCTCGAGCACAGCCCTACGAGGAGAGGCTGAGGGAGCTGGGATTGTTTAGCCTGGAGAAGAGGAGGCTCAGGGGTGACCTTATTGCTGTCTACAACTACCTGAGGGGTGGTTGTAGCCAGGAGGAGGTTGCTCTCTTCTCTCAGGCAGCCAGCACCAGAACGAGAGGACACAGCCTCAGGCTGCGCCAGGGGAAATTTAGGCTTGAGGCGAGGAGAAAGTTCTTCACTGAGAGAGTCATTGGCTACTGGAATGGGCTGCCCAGGGAGGTGGTGGAGTCGCCGTCCCTGGAGCTGTTCAAGGCAGGATTGGACGTGGCATTTGGTGCCATGGTCTAGCCTTGAGCTCTGTGGTAACAGGTTGGACTGGATGATCTGTGAGGTCTCTTCCAACCTTGGTGATACTGTGACTTCAATGTGGACTGACCATCCACTCTAAAGATCTTACCCCTTCTCATTTCACAGAGCACTGATGAGTTCTTTGAGCATTCATGATGTAAACAAATCCTGACTAATTAAAAATCTTGGGCAAATATTGCTTTTTATGTTTATTATCATGTTATAAAAGAGCAGAGTACTTCTGACTAGTAAGAATCCCTTCAATAGCCAAAAAACCTCACAATCCTGAAACAGTACACCTTGAGAACATCCTTCTGTGTGCCACACTGAGAATGCACACAGCCTATGTATTCATAGTGCTAACTAAGGTTTGAATAATAAACATTTACCATGATCTCTGTTGTCAACCTGATTTCATACTTGGAGTATTTGACACAATGGAAGAATTTAGTTATATAATTCAACCTCTAGACAGGCCTAAAATAGCAGAAAAGTAGATAATTATTACTTCAACATCTCTTTCTTAATTTTGGATGTGGCTTTTCATTACTCAGGAGAATGAAAAGTAGATAATTATTACTTCAACATCTCTTTCTTAATTTTGGATGTGGCTTTTCATTACTCAGGAGAATTTTACAGCCACTTGTTAGTTAATCATGTCCAAAAAATCCCTAAGACAAAACCAATCCCCGAGATAAAAGGTGGAATTTTGAGGGCTGACTACATTAATTTGCATGACAGCTACACAGAAAGAACACTACTGGTGACAGTACCCACATCTAAACATGTGCTACTATATCAAGTACGAGCTAAATAGCTTCACATCTCTTCTCCTTGATATGATACCTCCTGCTGTTTCACAATGCACTCCCAGAAACATGAGCTGTCAGTATGGCACCCATGCTTGACTTCATTTTCCAGTACACCCAACAGATTTTGATTGCTTAAAATCTTTTGTCAAACTGGGCAGAGTATTGGCAAGCTCAAGTTTCACAAATTAAACTACAACTCATTATTTTAATTTCCATGTTCTATTGGATTAAAACCATCTTATTTTTTATTTATCCTCAGAATCATTTAGAGCCAGAAGCTCTATCATAATCATGGAATGGTTTGAGTTGGATGGAACCTCCAAAGTCATCTCATCCAATCCCCCTGTAGTGAGCAGGGACATCATCCATTAGATCAGGTTGCCCTGAGACCCACTGAGCCTGACCTTGAATCTTTGCATTTCACTGCAGTTGAGCTTTTATTCTTTAGGGAAGAGTACAGATCTCTAAAGTACATAATTATTCAAATCATGTGTAGACTACAGGATGCAATGAGAAAAGCTGTATGAGAGACACAGACAAACCTGGATTGTAAAGATTTCTAGAGTCAAGAGTCACCTTTAACTGACATTCAAACAAAACATTAAACCAGACTCCTTGAGGTCCCTTCCAACCTTAATAACTAATAACAGACTCAAATAGCTTAATAACTATTACTTCAGATGCTTTAAGTTATAGCTTAATAAGCTTAATAACTAACACAGAATCATAGAATCAACCAGGTTGGAAGAGACCTCCAAGATCATCCACTCCAACCTAGCACCCAGCCCTATCCAGTCAACCAGACCATGGCACTAAGTGCCTCAGCCAGGCTTTTCTTCAACACCTCCAGGGACGGCGACTCCACCACCTCCCTGGGCAGCCCATTCCAATACCAATCACTCTCTCTGGCAACAACTTCCTCCTAACATCCAGCCCATAATTCCCCAAATACAACTTGAGGCTGTGTTCCCTCGTTCTATTGCTGGTTGCCTGGCAGAAGAGCCCAACCCCACCTGGCTACAGCCTCCCTTCAGGTAGTTGTAGACAGCAACGAGGTCTGCCCTGAGCCTCCTCTTCTCCAGCTTATTAACTAATAAGATGTATTATTTCAAATAGCTTAATAACTACTAAGATGTATTACCACATCAGGACTCTGTCAGAGACACCTCCATCAACAAGACAGAACTTCATTACACAGGTATTACAGGTGTAACCACAACAATTAAGCTTGTTTGCATTTTAACTATCCAAAAAGCTACTCTAAGAGGATATATCACTGTATTCTGGGAACTGCTACCATTCAAATCAAATTCTGTTCCATTTATATCATCACTGAAGTATACAACCTTTACCTAAATTGCTAATTACCAACGAGTGCTTTTTGGCCATCAGTCTGGCATTTTTCTCAAGCTAGTTTTTTCTTTAGAAAGAAGTTTAAAAGATGTATATGGGACTGGGTTCATTAGAATCGTAGAATCGACCAGGTTGGAAGAGACCTCCAAGATCATCCAGTCCAACCTAGCACCCAGCCCTATCCAGTCAACCAGACCATGGCATTAAGTGCCTCATCCAGGCTTTTCTTCAACACCTCCAGGGACCGCGACTCCACCACCTCCCTGGGCAGCCCATTCCACTGCAAATCACTCTCTCTGTCAAGAACTTCCTCCTAACATCCAGCCCATACCCCTCCTCCCCGCCACAACTTGAGACTTGTTTCTTTTCCTTCATTTTTTGTCTTCAAACTGCAAGGACTGTTTCTGAAGCAGTGACTTCATCCTGCCAGGTGAGGCAGGATACTAGAGATGATACTAGAGATGTTTACTTTTTGTTAAGCCGTATATCAAATCGAAGAAAGCATTAAATAAAAAGATAAATAAATAGATAAATGCATAATTACTCTGCACCAGATTACTTCAGCTTAAGAACATTACCACCCAAAATATTTTGCTTTTTTTCATAGAGTCATAGAATCAACCAGGTTGGAAGAGACTATAAATTAATGCAATTAATGTAAATCACTATTTCTTGGTGTATTAGTTTTTTCTTCCTTGTTGGAAGAGACTTTAATGCAATTAATGTCAATCAGTATTTCTTGATGTATTAGTTTTTCCTTCCTTGTTGGAAGACTTTAAATTAATGCAATTAATGTAAATCAGTATTTCTTGGTGTATTAGTTTTTCCTTCCTTGTTGCAAAATGTCAAGCTTCCCATCTCTAAAGATAGAGTTTACATATTTACTGATGTATAGGGGCTGAAGTTAACATTACAGCAGCTTACAGAGGTAAAAAATACCCAAGCAAAAGAGATCTAAAAGAAAGATACAGCAAAAGAAAATGAAAAAGCATGTGTAGATTGAACACTTGAAGATGTTTTAGAATAGAATAGAATAGAATAGAATAGAATAGAATCAACCAGGTTGGAAGAGACCTCCAAGATTGTCCAGTCCAACCTAGCACCCAGCCCTAGCCAGTCAACCAGACCACAGCACTAAGTGCCTCATCCAGGCTTTTCTTGAACACCTCCAGGGACGGTGACTCCACCATCTCCCTGGGCAGCCCATTCCTAAAAGCACCTTCCAAGGTTTTTTCTTTTTATTCTGTGTTGACACAAAGCCAAAAGAAATCGAGGTCCATACACTGGGAAACGCAAGCGACAAATTAATGTAAGATATAAATGCACAAAGAGTCTCAAGCTACTGCAAAACAGGTCCATCAATGTGGATGGATTTCTTGCTAACAGAGGACATGAATTGATAAACATGAGCAACCCATGCTGAGGAGTGTCCTTGAGCCCATCCCAGAGGCAGGAACGAAGACAGTGAAGCATACCCCAACACGCAGCTGCCAGGAGGCAGGGTCTGCTGGCTGCAGGAGGCTGAACCTACAAGTTGTTTATGTAAGTTTAACCTATCTGTACTTCACATATAACCTTAAGCCAATCTGTACCCTCCACATGTACCAATCTTAACTAAGCTAGCTATGCATGCCTCTTCCAACTTAGCATATAAGTGGCTGTATCACTGCAATAAATGGGAGAACAATGATATAACCATATTGGTGCTCAAACTGTTACTCTGGGGTGCAACGCTGGCACATCAACGCATCCTCTTGACTTTAAATCCTCTTGATTACAACCACTTTGCCTTCTGAAGTGTACAAACACTTAAGTTTTGCATGCAGTATATTAACCTCTGTGATTTACTCAGTATGAAAACACTATCAGTTGCTGTGCATTCATGGGAATGACTTTCAAGCACGTGCAATGAAGCATGAAATAGGAAGCTGCAGATTAAAACAAACCTTTCAAACCAGACATGGTATCTTATAAAAACATAGTACAAAGAGAAAGTCTTCCAAATAGCATATCAAATAACCACAAAGGACTACTCACCATGTCATAGGCCGTTACAATCTTTTTCAAGACCTCTGGAACAATGCCTTGGAGCTCCATAGTCGGATACTGATCATTGAGATTCAGTACTACCAAGGGTGTATTATCAGGTCCAACCAAGCGCATAGACACTGCCAAAATGCACTGCATAAGATTTGCTACAGGAGAGAGGCCACATAATTCTTTGAATGAAACTACTGCGTTCTGTAAAAAGGAAAGAAAGAGTTTTCTTTACAGTTAAATATAATTTTGAATGTCTCATTCTTTCAGGAAAAAAATACTTCACTGTTATAGTTAAGCTACAATGTGCAATTTCCACAGCTTTTTCCTGAAGAACTCAAAGAGTTTTCCAAAGCAATCAATATCAGACATATATTTCACCAAAAAATGATTAAAAATTCAAGTAATTCACTATCTGCCAGAGGTATTAAGGACAAGTATGTCTGCTCTCTATCACTAGCAAATGTAACCACAGATAGAAACTAATTCTGACCCATACTGATTATATATTTTTTAAAAGTCTAAGCCATTTCAATCTGATTTTTAAGATCTCAACATGAGGAGCAAAGTCTTAGGTGCTGAATGTCCCAAATAGGCAAAGTGAAGTGAAAGCAGGAATTCAGCCCATTTGTAACTTCGAACATACCTGAACTATAGTCCAGACGTGCTGTGGATCTGCTGGCTCCCACTTGGTGTGATTCACAAACCCAGCACTCCACTACGGATGTCATTCCTATCACAGAATCACACTTCAGTGAATTTTAAAGGTACTTCAGTGTGCATATAAATTTGGTACTTTTCCCTAACATTTATTATAGTTATATATTATGTTCAATATGGTAGACTATAAACCCACATATTTAAATTGGAAGAAAATTTCCAGCATTAGATGTAAGATGTGACTCCCAAGTAGCCACAGAAATTCCATGATGGGAATATGCTCAGCACTGTAAAGAATTTAGGATTTTTGTACCAAGTGGGAGCTGGTGATCAGTGAGCAGGTCTGGAATTTGTGTTCCTGTAGGAAAAAAAAACAAAACCACGGTATATTTAAGTTACAAATGTGCTCAGTGCTCCTTTCTCTCACTTCTTACCCAAGAGGGGTATTTGACAGAGATTGTCATTTTAATCAAAACCACTTTCCATTTTTGCTGGCATGGTAAGGTTCATTCACGGGCAAGTTCCTTAGAAAGGCATCATGCCAACCTAAATGCAAATAGGAATCTTAGATGGAGTACTTTGCTGTCATTTTATCAGACAAAATAGCCAAAGCAGGTTTCAAATCATGTACATCTGGCACATTCATGCAATACTGCATGAATACTAAATGATATCTACAGCAGTCACAGTGTACGTAAAGCAAATGTTTAGCAGCATCTAGAAAATGTTCAGGAAACACAAACTGCTGTAATTAACTGGACTACACCTTCATGACACAACAAAAGGCACTGAGAAGTCCATCCAGACAGATTTTGCTTGAGACAAACATAGTAGTTAAGCTATTATGAACAACGATTGCACAAAGAGGTAAACAAGGACCCAGAGAATGGATATATTAATTAATGGCAGGCAGGACAGAACTACAGCTTTAACTCTTGCCTACACACTTCCAACCCTATATCCAGTGACTATCCCCCATGCTGCCAGGCAATTTAAACATGCAACATCACATCCAGTTTATTCATCACATTACACTTTTGCCAGTGATTGATAATTAACAAGTTATGACATCAGCTTTTATCATAGTAATGCATAGTAACCCTAACCAAAAAGAAGCAAAAAGGCTATTTGCACCCAGAGAAAACATTAAACTCACTTTTCTCTTCCTTCATTAAAACAAGAAAAGAGACAATTTTGCCTTTTATAACCTGGCTTGTAGGAGCATTACAATTCACAACATTTTTTTTATAACACAGAATTTCAGGGATATAGAAATGAAACAAATCTCACATTCTCTGACATAGTTGAGCTTCAATCGAGCACATCCTATGACGTCAGCAAAGCTATGTTATTTCCTCGTGTACCAAAAGTACCTTCTTGATAGTATTTTGGCAGGTAATGATGAATTTAGTTGATAGCACAACTTTCAAACTGATAAATACATTAAAATACATTTCAGTATCTCAAGTGTAAAGAAACCATGCTGTGGAGCCTGCTTTCAGTTATAGCAGTTCTGGAGAACACTGCAGCTTATAAAGAATGCAAAGTAGCTACAAAACCTGTATGTTTTCCCTGTTTCCTCAAACTGTAGGTCCATCTCTGTCTTGAAAAGTGTCTTAAAATAGAGTATCCTTTATATGACACAATTCTAGTCTAGGTTAACTACAGGCTAAGTTAAGCAGTTTAATCACTCATGTAATGCTGACAGGACAAAGCAAGGGGATTTAATAGGTCACTTCATTTGAAATTACGACACTTAATTTTATTGATCACTGCTAGTATTCATAGAATCAGTCACAGTTGGAAGGGACCACAAAGATCATCTAGTTCCAAACCCCACTGCCATACACAGGGAGGACACCCTACCTTAGATCAGGCTGCCCACAGCCTCATTCAGCCTGGCCTCAACCACCTCCCTGGGCAACCCATTCCAGCCTCTCACCACTCTCATGCTCAACTTCCTCCTCACGTCCAGCCTTAACCTACCTGTCTCCAGCTTTGCTCCATTCCCCCTGGTCCTGTCACACTCTGATATCCTGAAAAGTCCCTCCCCAGCTTTTTTGTATGCCCTCTTCAGATACCGAAAGGGCACAATAAGGTCACCTGGGAGCCTCCTCCAGACTGAACAGCCCCAACTCTTTCAGTCTGTCCTCATAGGACAGGGTATTCCATCAGAGTTTATAGATAGTTAAAAGCTTTCCTAAATAAAACACTACTTTACAACTCCCTTTATGTCTAAAAGGGTTTAACTGCCTGGAATCTTTACTGAATCATAGAATGACAGAATCAACCAGGTTGGAAGAGACCTCCAAGATCATCCAGTCCAACCTAGCACCCAGCTCTGTCCAATCAACTAGACCATGATACTTAGCACCCCATCCAGTCCCTTCTTGAACACCTCCAGGGATGACAACTCCACTACCTCCCTGGGCAGCCCATTCCAACGGCAAATCACTCTCTCTGTGTCAAGAACTTCCTCCTAACATCCAGCCTATCCCAAACCACACCGAGCTCCAGTGAGATCTCTCATCTTTCACCAAAACAAGCAGCTCGGTCTGTACTTTCTCCTGAAATACTACTTCCTTACTGCAAGTGACATTAAAGGTGAGGTTAATTTCTTCTAGATGATGCCTTCTAACACCTTAGTGCTAATTTCATATATTTCTAACATACTGTTGCTCAGAACTGTCTGGAAAGCAGACAGTCTTTCTGGAAGTGTTGCCCTCTGTTTGAGGATGGGGGAAAAAAAACTCCAAAACCTCTATGAACTAAACATCCTTTCATGTACATGAGGTTTTCCAATAAGGAGTAAAGTCTTCTTCTATCAGCTGCCACAATTTCCTCTAGTGTCTATCCAACATTCAAAGGCAGGACGAGTCAACAGGCTTGAGTTCTGACACCGGAATGATATTTCCAGTTCACATTCAACAAAACAGACTTAGGCATCGAGGCAGTGCGACACAGTATCATCGCTAAGTCAGCTCTGACACAATGTGTATTTAAGGCTGTTCAGCACTAAGACTCAAATAGCATTAAAAACGCAACAAGACTTAAAAACATATATTCCATGTACATCATAATCCAAACCCACACACGAGAACCGTTAAATTCATCGTAAAAAACGGTACCTGCATATTTTCTCTCAAATCCGTGGCATCTCGAATGGGCTGGAGAGCATTCTTGAACACTTCATCTACTGTTTTAATCCACAACGTTCTCATAGAAGCATATTCCCTTGATTTCTTGCCCTTCCTCACAGAGAGGCCCCTCTTATGAGGTTTCCCACCACCCCTTCGATTAGTAATGGCCACATGCACAAACAAGGAAGCATGTGCTAACATTTCACCAGTTAAAGACTGCAGAGGAACGTGCCGATAACCGGTCTGTAGACACTCAAAGGGAATAGTGTACTGCCCGATAAACTCGTCCCCAATGTAATCATCATCCAGTACTACAAACCGCACCATAGCTAGCTCTGGCAAATTTATTTGAAACTCAAAGCTTTCATCAAAAATTGGATTATCTCCATTCTGATGCATAGTTTTCGTCCTTTGCTCTGCACAGTCAGCAGGGATCCCGTGTATTTCCACATAGACGTAAGGATCCACCACGTCACCTTTGGCACCTGAGCCTTTGGGTTTAGGAAAGTTCTGCCCGCTTATGATTTTAATATGAAGCAGCTGAGGTGACACTCCAGGCACGGTGTCTTTTGTGTTTGCACTGAAGAAGGACACTTCCTCTCGCATGATAGCGGGACGAAGGACGTAGCCACAGTTTCCGTTCTGTCGAAACCAACCAATGTTAAGATCCATCATTAAGCCCGGCGTTTGAAAGTTCATCGCTACAATCTGACAACCGCACTTCCAAAAGTCCTGGGGATTCATATTACTAGAATCGATCCTCATAGGACTGGGAAAAACTCTTGCAAGAAAACGTTTGTTGTAATTTACAAAGTCTCCTGGGTTCTCATTGGCATATTTGCTAGCGAGCACTTCGTTAAACGAGCACACTTCCCAGTACTTCTGGAGCTGAAAGGAAACTTGGAATTCTTTGAACTGAACAGACTTACAAATGCTTACCAACTCAGAGAGCTCTTTGCAGAGTTGAAATCGTTTCCCCGTCATCGAGTTTTGCTGTTCTAGCCCCTCTTTCCCTACTCTCTGCGACATTTCTGCTCCTTCATCTTCATCTGTAACATCTCCCTCCAGACCAGAACAATTAGAGGAAAGCTTCTTTGCTTTAATTAGTATTTTCCCTTTAAGTGATTCCGGCGAAGGAAGATAAGACTCTTCAATGTTTGGAGACTGTGTATGCAGTTTGTCCCCCAAAATTTTCTTCATGTGTTGCACCATCACTTTCTGCTGCTTAATAGAACAATGGTTTTCTAAACACAAAATTAGAGGGTACTCTGAAGCAAAAAATGCATACTTGTTAATGATGTCGATCACGCTACGGAAGACAATCTGCGATGTCATTGTGTGCCCTGTGTAAATCACTGGCTCGTTATCTGGCCCATCCCACACGTCCAGCTCCACGCTCCGACAGCCCATTTTGAGAGCGCGAATGTAGCCTGTGATGTCGGAAGGGCCACGAAACTGATCCTCTATCAAGTACGTGTTATGAGATGAATTTATGAAATAATGAGACAAAGGCTGTTTCATATCCTGGCAAACTTTCTTATGTTCTGGATCAAATATGTGGCAGTCTGGTGAAGTAAGGTAATTGGTAAACCCATCTATAGAAAGACAACCCTTCTCCTGGCCCTCTTTGGCTGGCTCGTACTTCTGAATAATTCCAAGGCTTATTTCGTCCGTGACGTGTGCCATACCCTGTTCTGCTTCTAAAAACATCATGAGGTCCTTGGTATCCAAGAACTCTTTATTGCTTGAGAACTGAACCAACAGGAAATAGATTTCAGGTCTGGTACAAAGCTCGTGAAAAACTTCGATAAACTCTTCTTTTGTTACTTCAGTATCAGTTTTTTCCTTGGATCTATGTAACTCTTTGAACTTTAGTTCAATTTTATTAGTTTTTAACCCAGGATTTAAGTCCTTTATAAACTGTACAGCATTACACAGGGGGATGTGTCCTGAATTCTCTACGTCCGATTCACTGAACATTTGTGAAAGCCATGAAGTCCGCATGTTGTGTTGAGTACTTTCTATCATATCTAGAGTGTGCTTTCCGTAGGAAATCAGGTATCTTAAGCCAGTAACCCAAATATTTGCGATGTCTGCTGAGTTAGCAACAAGATCCAGTGACTCATAGTTGTCTCCATATATAATTGAAAACGCAGAGTCTTCTGATATCTGGTCATATATCCCATTGCTGCGAAATATATCGGTGTTTTTGCCCGTTCTCACTTCTTTGATCGATTTAATATCGATCTTTGCTTTCTCAGAATCCTTTTTGGAAGGTTCCCAGCGTAGAGACTGCATATCCGCATCTAAAAGGAAATATCGGTGATAGACTCTGGAGTTGGAGCGAATCTTTTTCAGCTCAGAGCCTTCAACCATGGCGTTTATGCAGTCGCTTGCACTGCTGATCTTCTTCTCGGTTGGCATGCTGCTAAACGACACAGTCTTTTTCCGTTCTCGCTTCTGTTTTGTACCATCCTGGTAAAAGAAGAGGGGAAGCAGAGGGAAAATAAAAAACAAACATGTATTAGTACAAAGTTGTTCAAAATAGAAATAGTTATTAAAGGTGAAAGTTCATAAAGTACTCCAGAACTGTCTAGCATTTGTGCAACGACCAGAAAGAAGGAAATTCTTACCGCAATCATCACAAATAAAAGTAATAACAATGGATTACTATTTGTTCTTGCCTGTATATGCAACCTCCCACAATCTTAATTGTTTGTAATTGAATAAAGCAAGCTTTAAAGGCTAAGGAAATAATAATCCTGTATAAATGCATTTTGTTTTATCAGTCATAATCTGCTTAGAGAGATAATGGGTCCTTTGGCCAAGGTAGTAGGAAGGAAGCTTTCCTCTGAGTCTTTCTGCAGCCCTACAGACCTGGCTGAACTTTGTCAGTACAGAATACAATGCTTTAATATCTTGCTGACAAAATCTTTGTGAACACCAAAGAAACATTAACATACAATTAACTACTTAAAATCTGTTAGACTTGGTCCTAAATCATGGATTGTTCTTCACAGAGAGAGTGATTTGCTATTGGAATGGGCTGCCCAGGGAGGTGGTGGAGTCACTGTCCCTGGAGGTGTTCAAGAAAAGCCTGGATGGGGCACTTAGTGCCATGGTCTAGTTGACTGGATAGGGCTGGGTGCTAGGTTGGACTGGATGATCTTGCTACCTGTGTCTTCCAACCTGGTTGATTCCATGATTCTGTGATCTAGTTGATTCTATGAATCACAAAAACATTCCAGTTGGAAAAGACCCTCAGGATCACAAAGTCCAACCAATAACCTTACTCTACAAGGCGCACCCTAAACCATATCCCCAAGCACCAAACCCAAACAACTTTTAAACACATCCAGGGTTGGTGACTCCACCACCTCCCTTTGCAGCCCATTTCAGTGCCTGACCACTGTTTCCATGAAAATATTTTTCCTAATGTCCAATCTAAACCTGTTGTAGCTTGAGGCCATTCCCTCTTGTTCTATCACTATTTACCTGTGAGAAGAGACCAGCGGCAGCCTCTCTACAACATCATTTCAGGTAGCTATAGTCTGCAATAAGGTCTCCCCTCAGCCTCCTCTGCTTCAAACTAACCATCCCCAGCTCCCTCAGTCTCTTTTCATAACATTTATTCTCCAGGTCCTTCCTCAGCTCCCTTGCCCTCCCCTGCACTCACCCCAGCACCTCAACATCCCTCTGGTACTCTTGTTCAGTACCCAAAACTGAACACAACACTCCAGGTCTGGCCTCACCAGAGCAGAATACAAGGGGACAATCACCTCCCTGCTCCTGCTGGGCACAGCATTTCTAATACAAGCCACTATGCCACTGGCTTTCTTTGCCACATGGGCACACTGCTTGCTCATACTCAGTTGCTTGCGGATTACAACCCCCAGGTCCCTTTCCACCAGGCAGCTTTCCAGCCACACTTCCCCAAGCCTGTAGCATTGCTTGGGGTTGCTGCGACCCCAGCACCCTTGTTGAAGCTCATCCCATTAACACTGGCCCATTAATCCAATCTATCCAAGTCCCTCTGCAGAGCCTCCCTATGCTCATGCACATCAACACTCCCACTTCACTTGGCATCATCTGTGAACTTACTGATGAACACTCTCTATGTCTTCATCAAGATCATCAATGAAGATATTAAAAAGATGTGGTCCAAACACTGAGCCCTGAGGAACACCACTGGTGACCAGCTACCAGCTGGATTTAATTCCATTGACCCTTTGGACCCATTTGCCCAGCCAGTACTTTATCCAGCAGAGCTGTGCTACACATGTACAAGACATGATCAGCATTTACTACGCCGCTGCTCCTGTTCATGTTCTTCCCACAGACTGCCTGGAGCACTGACACACACATCCCACCCCTGCACTAGGAAAACATAGAATCATAGAATCATAGAATCATAGAATGGTTTAGGTTGGAAGGGACCTCAAGGATCATCCAGCTCCAACCCCCTGCCACAGGCAGGGACACCTCCCACTAGAGCAGCTCGCCCAAGGCCTCATCCAGCCTGACCTTAAACACCTCCAGGGAGGAAGCATCCACAACCTCCCTGGGCAATCCGTTCCAGTGTCTTACCACCCTCACTGTAAAGAACTTCCTCCTAACATCCAGTCTAAATCTCCCCTCTTCCAGCTTAAACCCATTCCCCCTCGTCCTAACATTACTAGACCGTGTCAGTAGTCCCTCCCCAGCTTTCCTGTAGGCTCCCTTCAAATACTGGAAGGCCACTATAAGGTCTCCTCGAAGCCTTCTCCTCTCCAGGCTGCAGAGCCCCAACTCTCTCAGCCTGTCCTCATAGCAGAGCTGCTGCAGCCCTCTGAGCATCTTCGTGGCTCTCCTCTGGACCCGCTCCAGCAGTTCCATGTCCTTCTTGTATTGGGGGCTCCAGAACTGCACACAGTACTGCAGGTGGGGTCTGAGGAGAGCAGAGTAAAGGGGGAGAATCCCCTCCCTTGCCCTGCTGCCCACACTTCTCTTGATGCAGCCCAGCACTCGGTTGGCTGTCTGGGCTGCATGTGCACACTGCCGGCTCATGTTGAGCTTCTCGTCGACCCAGACCCCCAGGTCCTTCTCCTCAGGGCTGCTCTCCAGCCATTCATCACCCAGCCTGTATCTGTCCACATTAGTCTTCAGAAGCTCCACTGAAACACCAGCAACCAAACTGGAGCAGATGTAACTCACTGCAACTCCTGAGTTTCAGAAAATACAAATGAGTCAGGAGGGAGCTGTCTGAGAAGAGTAAAGGTTAACTGGTTCCAAGGAAGTTGCATCTCATTAGAAAGAACTTGAATGGCAAAAGCAAGATCTGGTCAGGAAGGGAAGCAACAATGACTCCGTTTTGCTCTTACTGCCATAACCTCACTCGGTGTGCCGGGGTGGGGGGAAAGAGGGTGCCGTTTAGCTACCTCTATTTGCTGTTGGTATTAAGACTACTGCAAATAAATCAGTAACACATGACTTAATTACAATTTCCTGAGAAAGAACTGAATTTGAGAAGCCTGTGTGCTTCCATTATCTGCATTTTCTGATCTGGAAAAAATGCTGTGTATTTTTTTCCTTAAAAGCACTGTAGAGTCTTGATAAGTTTTTACTCTGAAATAGTATTTCCATGAAATAATCTTTTGATGATAGAAGCCCTATTTAGAAGTGTTCTTCTTTTAGTGCTCTTCTTTTAAGGATGCTGAGATGAAGGCTGGACTGGATGATCCCGGTGGTCCTTTCCAATCACAGTGATTCATAGTGATTAGATACTCTAGTACAGCTTTAAAAATTACTTTTCCTGGTTTATATATAGCAAAAAAAGTTCATTTTCCTTCTAATAGTTTTCCATTTCAATCATAGAATCAGTCAGCTGGAAGGGACCACAAAGATCAGCTAGTTCCAGCCCCACTGCCATGCCCAGGGACACCCTACCCTAGATCAGCCTGCCCACAGCCTCATCCAGCCTGCCCTTAAACACCTCCAGGCATGGGGCCTCAACCACCAACCTGGGCAACCCATTCCAGCCTCTCACCACTCTCATGCTCAACAACTTCCTCCTTACTTCCAGTCTGAACCTACCCATCTCCAGCTTTGCTCCATTCCCCCCAGTCCTGTCACTCCCTGATATCCTGAAAAGTCCCTCCCCAGCTTTTTTGTAG
>WAAF01009592.1:0-10169 GCA_013400475.1 Tricholaema leucomelas | reverse complement strand
AAATATATACAGTTATATACAAATTAAAAGTCACAGAGAAACACAATGCCCCTTCCAGAAACAATCAGAGTCCCCAGGAGGGCTTCTGACCCAAACCCCCTTCCCCCTCCCGCTTTCAGAAATAACCAGATCAACCCATGTATATCCACGTGATAAATCTGGAGATCTGAGGCGAGATGTAAAAAATAAAGATGGCAAGGAGGTTAAAGGAAAAAAAAGGGGTTAGCTGGATTAGACAGTTAAAGGCAGAATCAGCCAGAGACCAGACCGCCAGAAAGAAAGCACAGCCCGAAGTGAGAGTGGAGTAGTGTGTGTGTGTGTGTGTGTGAAGTGTCTCATCTATATTTTGACTAGTTGTGTTTCGCAGCAGAAGAATGGTGATATAAGTTACTGGGGTTTTTTACTGTTTTTTTACAGAGATTTAAATTATCTCAGAAAAAAATTAGCGCCAAACCAGCACATAGTGCTTTGGAAGTGTGAAAGGACAGCCAAGCAATGGCTTTGAATACATCCTAATATGGGGCAAAACATACTTTCCTCAGTGAGATAACCATCTACAACTCTCTTTTTCTCTCCTAAAATGAACTCTTTATTTTGAACACATTTATCAGACTGCCATCTTGAACATTGGAATTTTTTTCTGAATTCTCAGTAAATGATAGCATCAAATACTGAAAAGATCACATGACTGAACTGGATTTTTTTTTTTTCCTTCAAAACTCCAGGATCAATTTACCAAAGAGGAAGGGAAAGCAGGAAGAAATAATTTTGTTTATTGATTTTGCAGGTAGCATCACACAAAGGATCTAATGTGGCCTCTTCAGAGGTCACTTCAAGCATTTTTTTTTTTTTGAGAGCATTAGAGACATTAAGAATGCAAACCTGCCTATGTGCAAGACTAAACAGACTGCAAAACACTTTTAGTGTGATTAAATCACAAAACACAGCCTCAACCTTCCTTTAAGTACAATAGTAAATAAGACATAGAACAAGATTTTAATGAAGTCATGTTTTTTTTTTTTTTTCCAGAACCACTGTTTTCTTTAAAAGAATTTATCTGACACCTGTGATTATAACCATAAGTAATACTTCTAACAACCCAGGAAATCTACAACAAGGTGTGCTAATACATCATTATCAGAGGATAGCTAGTATGAATGGCACTCTCTTTCAGTGTGATATGCTTATTTTGGAAGGACTTCAGACATTTTCACCCTCCATAGCTGAACAGCTTTTCACTCTCTTTAACATCTTCAGCATATGAAAACAATACAAGTATTTTGTTTACATGTTGCTATATACAAGCATTAAAAACGTTGTTTTTTGTTTTTGTTTTTTACTAACTCAATATTTTAACAATGTCTTGGGTATTTGCTGTGAATCCCAGCAGATGTATTTCAAAAGTCCGTATCAGGAATAACTTTAGAGGTATATGATGTTGTACAGAGGCTAAAGTGTACTTAGAGCCAGTGCAGAAGTCCAAAGTTTTCTCAGCATAGGCTATTAGAGAAATCATCAAATGTATTACAACAGAAGACACTTAGAAGCTTCTATCGCCTAGCCTCATCCTCGAATGTAAAGTTAATTCCACAAAATATATTTAGTGCTTGAAATCTCTGTTTAGTGGTGAATTAACATGTGTTTCTCACTTCATGGTACAGAACTTATTTCATATTTGTGAAAAAATCACTATAATCTGATCTGGAAACTCAGATCAAAAAAGCAAACTTCCTGTGTCACTGACAAACCATATCTTATCTTTTGTCTTCAGCAGTTAGAAAACCTCTGTCAGACATATTTTTTTGGCTGCATACAATTATCTTTTGCCCGTATTTTAATGGATTTTAATTATTTTCAGACAAATTTCACAAAATGTCCAGTATTCCTAAAAACAATTGTACAAGAGTAGAAAATAAATATATATTAAAAGGGAATATATGTGCATCTAATAGAGCTGAGAATTCTTAGAAGCTCACTGAACAAACATCGTCTTTGATTTGCTGAATAGAAAGTACTCCAGAATGGTTTTGGTATTTGTCTCTAGAGGAAAGTATGGCTTCTCTGCATTTCACAGGATCTAGGGATCACAGGATGTTAGGGGTTGGAAGGGACTCAAGGAGATCATTGAGTCCAACCCCCCTGCCAGAGCAGGACCACACAATCTAGCACAGATCACAGAGGAACGCATCCAGACAGGCCTTGAAAGTCTCCTGGGAAGGAGACTCCACAACCTCTCTGGGGAGCCTGTTCCAGTGTTCTATGACCCTTACAGTAAAGAAGTTTCCCCTTGTGTTGAGGTGGAACCTCTTGTGCTGCAACTTACACCCACTGCTGCTTGTCCTGTCACAGGGAGCAAGTGCAAAGAGCCTGTTTCCCCACTCCTGACCAGCCCTCAGATGTTTATAGACATTTATCAAATCCTCTCTCAGTCTTCTCTACTCCAGACTAAAAAGCCATGCTCTCCAGTCTCCCAATCATCCTTGTGGCACTAACAAGGGCTCATTGCTGTGCCATAGTTAACTAGTTATCCACTATGACTCCCAGGTCCCTCTCCACAGGGCTGCTCTCCAGCAGATCACTTCCCAACCTGTACTGGTGGAGTCTATTACTCCTTCCCAGATGGAGGACTCTGCACTTGTCCTCCTTAAACCTCATTTGATTCCTCTGTGCCCAGCTCCCCAGTCTGTCCAGGTCTTGTTGGATGGCTGCACAGCCTTCAGCTGCATCCGCCAAGTCTCCCAGTCTGGTGTCATTGGCAAACTTGCTGAGCAGACACTCTGTCCCCTCATCAATGTCATTGATGAAGATGTTGAACAGGACTGGACCCAGATCTGATCCCTGAGGGAATCCCTTGGTTACAGCTCTCCAGCTGGACATAGCACCATTGATCACCACTCTTTGAATTCAATCTTCTAACTAGTTCATAATCCACCTCACTGTCTGCTCTTCCATCCCACACTTCCTGAGCTTGCTCACTAGCATATCATGGGAGACAATGTCAAAGGCCTTCATTTCATCCAGAAAGCTCCATTAGAACTCAAACAATTTAAAGGAGCTGGTTTAAACTGAAGAAAAGATGATTATCATCATTATTAAAGAAAGTTTTTCAACGCATATCTAAAAGTGCATGTGCATTGTAAAGATTGATAAATCATTTTTTTAATCCTTCCATCCCTCAGTAAATGGGTATGTTACAGATAGACATTACTTTTGTGATATAAAATAATTTGAAAGCCAGCACTTTAGTTCTTTGGCTCAGTTACTAAAAGTCAAACATAATTTTGTTTATCTATGACTATTTTCTGCAGGCTTTCTAGTTAGGGAGGACAGATTCTGTGTTGTGCCTTATTTTCTTCGTTAGAAAACCAGACTTGCTGATCAGTGTCTCTATAATATTACAGTTTTTATACACTGAAAATGAGAGATTGAGAGATGGTTAACATTCAGCGGAATGGTTAACATTCAGTGGAATATGAAAATCCTTATCTGACTTCACATGTCCTGAAGATCTGTGGCTTCCAATGAAGTGCAAAGTGCAACACATCTACGAAAATCTATATTAAGTAATCTGTTGACAGTTTCGGAATAAAATGAATTATCTGTTTAGTGAACAAAAAGCTTCAGCTGCAACACTTATGAAAAATAGCTACTCATGTAACTCTGAAATGTCAGATCAGCTGTCAAGTGGCTGCATTGTGGACATCCATCGGCTGCAAAAGCACAGCCTTCCTGTCTTGACCACAGACTGCAGGGAAATTTCCACTCTTGTGCCTGAAGCACCTCCTCCTTTACTGACCTTGGTGTCTGCAGAATTGTTTCTCTCATATTTTCTTCTTTCTCCCACTTAAATTGCTGTTGCACAGCAACTTTCTCCAGTTCTTAATTACATCATCATAGAGCCATTATCACCATCACTGACTGGCTCCATCTTGGCCAATGCTGAGTCTATCTTAGAGCTGTCTGTGACTGGCTCTGGTGGACATTAGAGAAGCTTCTAGAAGCTTCCTTCTCACAGAAGTGACTCCTATAACCCCTTTGCTACCAAAATTTTGATGAAAAAACACAGTATAACCTCCTTGGTCAAAAATAATGAAAAAGGCATGTCAGTGACAAATACCTGTGGTTTTCTTCTTCCAGTGCATTTCAGTATGTTTAAATTACACGATTTAACCTGATATTACAGAACCTAACTTCCTATTCAATTATGAAGTATCATCTGTAGAACATATTTTTTATGTTTCACTCTGAGGCAGAGAAAAGTGATTTACCCACAGTCAGTAATAAGTGAACGAGAAAAGAAATAAACAAAAACTTTCTTAGATCTTTTTTTCCTTAGATTTATGATTATGCATCAATATTGCAGTGCAACAAAACCCAGCAAAACCACTGCGATTTTTTTTTTTAATTGGTTGAGTTTTTGGGTGATTGGTTACTTTGTTTAATTTTTTGTTTTTGTTTGTCTCCTGTTTTTTTGTTTGTTGCCTCTTCTGGTGTTGTTTTCAACTGAATTATAAAGTCTTTTTCATGCAAAATTTTTGGAGGATTTGAAAGCATAAGTTCAAGAGCACAGAAGACCTGAAAAAGAAGTAATGGAAATTTCTTTATACAAATTCTTATTATGTTTAGGAAAAGGGAAATAATGAACTGTTCTTTGTCAAGGATTTTTCTCTTGTCTTTCCTCAAGTTGTTCTTTATTCCTAGTCTTCCATGCCCACAGGCACCACATCCTAGACTAAGTTTCCATCTATTTTTGCTTATGTTATCATCCCATACCTTTTCTTCTTGCTCTGTTTGCAGAGGCCTCTTTTATTTTTCATTAGTACTCATCTCATCAAACACATCTCACTGTAGACATTTCTTCTTAGCTAAGTCATCTTTTCCATTTCAATATAACTCTTCTTTATCTCTCTCCTGTATTTTTTACCCCATCTGCTGCCTTTAGTAGAGTAAACCTTGATTTCATCACAGGTTTTTGTCTGCTCTTTTTTTCTTTTTTTTTTTTTTTTTTTTTCCCTTTCAGGTTCTCATGCAATCTTTTTGCATATTATTTTGTTCACCAAGCATCTCTTAAATGTGAATTTTGTCCTTGCAGGCTTTTCATTCTTACAAACATTATCTACTCATATCCAATGTCAACTTCATTGCTATTGTGTACTGTATTTTTAGTCTTAAAATCTTATCTATGAAGTTATAATAAAAAAATACATTTACAGTATCACAGTATCACAGTATCACCAAGGTTAGAAGAGTCCTCATAGATCACCAAGTCCAACCCATTACCACAGAGCTCAAGGTTAGACCATGGCACTAAGTGCCACGTCCAATCCTGCCCTGAACAGCTCCAGGGACGGCGACTCCACCACCTCCCTGGGCAGCCCATTCCAGTAACCAATGACTCTCTCAGTGAAGAACTTTCTCCTCACCTCAAGCCTAAATTTCCCCTGGCACAGCCTGAGGCTGTGTCCTCTTGTTCTGGTGCTGTCTGACTGAGAGAAGAGAGCAACCTCCTCCTGGCTACAACCACCCCTCAGGTGGTTGTAAACAGCAATAAGGTCTCCCTTGAGCCTCCTCTTCTCCAGGCTAAACAATCCCAGCTCCCCCAGCCTCTCCTCGTAGGGCTTGTGCTCAAGGCCTCTCACCATCCTCGTTCCCATCTCTGGACACGTTCAAGCATCTCAATGTCCCTCTTAAACTGGCGGGCCTCGAACTGGACACAATACTCAAGGTGTGGTCTAACCAGTGCAGAGTACAGGGGCAGAATGTCCTCCCTGCTCCTGCTGGCCACACCGTTTCTGATGCAGGCCAGGATACCACTGGCTCTCTTGGCCACCTGGGCACACTGCTGGCTCATGTTCAGATATTTCAATATAAATATCCAAAGATACTGTACATTTTCACTATGAGAACTATGTCAATATACAGGAAAAAACACTAAAAAAGCAATTCTTCCAGATTTCACAGATAAACCCTTTTCTTCTTTTTCTTTGCTTGTTTTGGGATTTTGCACTTGTTTGCTTGCCTATTTTATTTCTCTAGTCTTGATTAACACAGTTTAAGACTTTGTTTTTCTTCCCCTTTTTAAATTTTTGATCAGTAAGGACAAAAAGTCTTTGAAAAAATTGATAACACAGTCCTTCACAGAATTAAAAAAAGAAAAAAATTAAAATTAAAGTAAGGAATCCCTAAATATAAACAAGTTACCAAACAGGTGAATAGCAATCCTACCTCTCTTCCACAAGAATGCTTTCTGATGAAGGTCCATGCTCTTTCCAAGGACAAACCCAGACTGTACTACTCTATTTTCTTTTCTCTATTTAGCTTGGCAGTGAAAAAAAACAAAACAAAACCCAAAACCAACACCAAAAAAATCCCCAAAAGCATGCAACTAATAAAATGTTGATATCAATATGCTTCCACAATTAAATGAAAAGTTCAGCAACAATGAGAACATTGAGTTTTTAACATAGTAAGAAAAAAAAAAATCTACTTTTCAGTAAACAATCTCATAAGGCAAAAGTTTAGCACCTTAAATAAAACAATATGGACAAAGCAGTTTGGGTTGATTAATAGGCTGGAAATGAAATTATAAGGAAAAAAAAACCCTAGAAAACAACAGAATTTTAGTGGAATGCTCAACTCTGACCGTTGTATTCAATATCAATAAACACTTCTCAGCATGTTTTGTGTATGCTAGGTATTTCTTAAAAAGTCTTCATAGATTTAGAAATGTTTTTACACCTTTTTCATTTACATTATTGTACTTTTTTCACTTCAATAGGAGTTGCATTTGCCATCTGATTCAGTTATATGAGTGTATTTTGAAAATCCATCAAAAATAAATTGCAAAAAATGGTTCATATGATGTGTGACAGCAATGTAACACTGTTATGCCTTTGAAAAGGCCTTCCACATCCTTCCTGCTATCAGTCAAAATATTATTAGCATTTCCTGTATTTATGTAAATAATATAAAATCCTGTGGAAAAGACTTTGTAGTTAATATATCTTTTTATTAAAACAAAAAAGGAAAAAAAAGTGAGTTGTAGAATTCATGTACACTACTGCCAACATAATTACTAACTCTCTGCAACTTAACAAGCTACTTTTTAGATTCATAGGGGGACTATAGTAACAAAAGATGAGGAAAAGACAGAAGTGTTTAACACCTTATTTGCCACAATCTTCAGAAGTGGGACAGGCTATCTCCAGGACAACTGGCCTCCAGAACTGGCAGATGGAGCCAGGGACCAATATAATTCCCTTGTAATCCATGAGGAAGAAGTAAGGGACCTGCTGAGCCACTTGGATCATCACAAGTCCATGGGACCAGATGGGAACCATCCCAGGGTGCTGAGAGAGGTGGCAGATGAGCTGGCCAAGCCACTCTCCATCATTTATCAGCAGACTTGGCTCACTGGAGTGGTCTCTGAAGACAAAAAGCTGGCCAAGGTGATACCCATCCACAGGAAGGGCCAGAAGGAAGAACTGGAAAATTACAGACCTGTCAGCCTGACCTCAGTGCCAGGCAAGGTAATGGAACAGGTCATCTTGAGTGCCATTGCAAAGCACCTACAGGATAGCCAAGGCATCAGGGCCAGCCAGCATGGGTTTAGGAAGGGCAGGTCCTGCCAGACCAACCTGATCTCTTTTATGATCAAGTTACCCACCTGGTGAATGTGGAGAAGGCTGTGGATGTAGTCTACCTGGACTTGAGCAATGTCTGCCACAACAAGCTCCTGACAAAGCTGGCAGATCATGGCTTGGACAGACTGTCATGGAGGGCCTGTAGGCCCGAAAAATAGGCTTATTTCTATTCCTCACTTTGCTTTGCCTTGCCTGGACATGTTCGCCTATCCCAAACAGAGGCAAACACTTTAAAGACACATAAGAGGGACAATAGGACTGGCGCCACAATGTCTGACCTGCTCAGGGCCCAGGTGGTAAAACCCTTGTGCTTAGCGTGTGGCTCACTCATGCTCTTCCCACATTTGGGGTACCGGACCTGTGAACCTTTCCAAATTTGGTATGTACTGGCCTGCTGCCAGAAGCCTATTGGACAGCATTATGGCCAACAAACTCATCAATCTCAACACATATCTTATAAATGGGGCAATCTAGGTAAACAAGAGGCCTTTTGCCACCCTCTCCATTCTCCTCCCGTCTGCCTTCTGCCTGAGGCCATTGCCTTTGTCCCACGGACACCCTGCACCAATCCAGCGGATGATCAAACGAGGTGTTCCCGGCAGCCCTCTGCCTTAGCCTGCTGCTTCAGCCCGATCCTGCTCATTGGACCTTCCCAGACAACGTGCCCCAAACTCGAATTGAACTACTAACCCCACGGGAATCAACTCCATGGCTTTCGTCGTACATATATTTGGGGACCGCAGATACTAAGACTTCCAACTAGTGAGTACTCAAACTCTCTTAATTCAAGTTGCAAAGGAACTTTATTAACTCTATTAATGGCACTTTATGCTGCAAGACTCTCTGATTGGAGCTTTTCTAAAATCTATACCAAATTGTTTAATTCAACTGTAAATACACATTCTGTAGAGTGATTTTACTAACAGTGTACAAAGGATTCGTGTGGGTTAATTGTATATAAGCTTGGGGGAAATTCTTTTGTATATATTAATAAATCATTTAATAGCATTCAAATCGGCCTCGGATCTCCTCAAACCCAAATTCAAACCCCTCTGCAACACAGATTCACTCTGATATGGGTCAAGAAGTGGCTGGAGGGCTGGGCCCAGAGAATGGTGCTGAATGGTGCCACATCCAGTTGGCAGCCAGTCACTAGCGGTGTCCTCTAAGGATCAGTGCTGGGCCCAGTCCTGTTCAATATCTTTATTGATGATCTGGACCAGGGGATTGAGTTCATCGTCAATAAGGAGCAGGTGTCAATCTGTTGGAGGGTAGGAGAGCCCTGCAGAGGGACCTAGACAGGCTGGATGTTTGGGCAGAGGCCAATTGGATGAGATTTAATAAGGCCAAGTGCAGGATTCTACACTTTGGTGAATAGGACACTTGGTGCCATGATCTAGTTGATTGGACCGGACTGGATGATATTGGAGGTCTCTTCCAAAGTGGTTGATTCTATGATTCTATGATTCTATTCTATGATATTATGAATTACAAGAGAAAAGTAAAAGTAATACAAAGCACAACAAAAGCCAGAATCATAAAATACTGGTGATGTGCAGCAATTCCTGTTCAAACTGAAAATTGTCATCCAATTACATAAAGGAAGATTATGTATCTTTGTATATATTTCATAGAAATACAGATGCAGAGAAAAGGCAAAACCAGGTAAGACTGAGGTAAAACCACTGGAACACCTCAGATAAAAATCAGCTTCCTAAAATCCAAATAGGTGTACCTTAGAGCTCCCAGATTCAATAAAATTGGTAACTCTTAGATCATCAAATTCCTTCTTCTGCTTTTATGAATCTGGAACTTCAGTGTTAAAAGGAATACTGAGGGAATTTTAAGTGCCCAAAAGGGAAACAAGAGCATGATACAAATACAGCTATTCTGTAAAGGTAATATGCTATTACAATGTCATGACCATCACAAAACAAGGATTAAGATTATATATATTTAAAATAAACTTGGTGTTCTCTCTGAAGTTCAGTGACTGAAGTTTTTATAAAAATGTGGGTTTATATTATAAAAGGCAGAGCTTTTTGTAAAAATGCAGTGTTTTCTCTTTGGGTAGTTTTAAGCATAAGGGATTATGTAAGTCACAAAACAAATCCATGCATAATAGAGAAATACAGAATCACAGAACCACAGAATATCAGGATCTGGAAGGGATGTCAATAGATCATCCAGTCCAACTTCCCTTTCAGACAAGGATCACCCAGATCAGATCACACAAGAATGCATTCAGATGGATTTTGAGTGTCTCCAGAGAGACTCCACATCCCCCTGGGCAGCCTGCTCCAGTGTTCTGTCACCCTCATAGTGAAAAAGTTCCTCCTTAAGTTCACATGAAACTTCCTATGCCTCAACTTCTATGCCCTGGGCAACTTCCACCTATTGGTCAACTTCCTGTCATTGGGCGTCACTGCAAACAGCCTGGATTCATCCTCTTGGCACTCACCATTTACATATTTATAAATATTAAGGAAGTCACGTCTCAGTCTCCTCTTCTGCAAGCTAAAGAGC
>WAAF01009591.1:0-11445 GCA_013400475.1 Tricholaema leucomelas | reverse complement strand
AGGCTGGATGTTAGGAGGAAGTTGTTGGCAGAGAGAGTGATTGGCATTGGAATGGGCTGCCCAGGGAGGTGGTGGAGTTGCCATCCCTGGAGGTGTTGAAGCAAAGCCTGGATGAGGCACTTAGTGCCATGGTCTGGTTGATTGGACAGGGCTGGGTGCTAGGTTGGACTGGATGATCTTGGAGGTCTCTTCCAACCTGCTTAATTCTATGATTCTATGATCTTTACCCCTGTTTCCTTGTAGATGATCATCTGTATCTTGGCATCTTTGAAACACTGAGGTTTGAGGAGTCTGCCTGTGTTAAGAATCACCGCAACTCACAGGGATACATTTTGTTTCCTAGGCACTAAGTTGTTGCTAAAAGCAAACCATAGATCATAACTGCCAAGAGTTTGGGGTTTTTTTTTTTTTAAGAGGAATATATCTGAAATTAAAACAAACCCACAACACTAATCTCATCCTGTGCTTCAGATCTGTGCAGTTGATTATATATCCAGCAGCTCAAAGCCTTTGGAATACACACGCACAGGTAACAAGTTTTGAGGCAAAACTCTCATCATTGGCACTTCATTGCATCAAAAATGGTTGTGATTTGAGTAGAATCATAGAATCAAGCAGGTTGGAAGAGACCTCCAAGCTCATCCAGTCCAACCTAGCACCCAGCCCTAGCCAATCAACCAGACCATGGCACTGAGTGCCTCATCCAGGCTTTGCTTGAACACCTCCAGGGACGGTAACTCCATCACCTCCCTGGGCAGCCTTACATTCTGAAACTCTCTTTTCTCTTCAGGGTCAGCCTTTGGAGATTTTCCATAGTTCATAAACTTGATCTGTTACCAAGGTATTGCTTTGTAGCTCTTTTCCAAGAGGACTCCTTCACCTGTGACTACTTCTGGGCATTTTAAAGCAGAATATAATGCCTGTCTCTAGGCAGTAAGCAGTGGTGCGAACTGCCTCGGTTCTTAGCTAAACAATTTATGCTCTTTAATAAAGAATCTACTACTGGAGGAAAGAAGTTCAAGTCCCAACTTCTTGGTATGCTTAAAAGAAAAATCAGTTTGAGGTTTTCTTCAGTGCTTTATGGAAAAAGCATTATCTTATCATGGATGATCAGTGTCCAGTTTTGGGCTCCCCAGTTGAAGAGGGACAGGGAGCTGCTGGAGAGGGTCCAGCAGAGGGCTAGAAGGATGATGAGGGGACTGGAGGGTATGGCTTATGAGGAGAGGGACCTGGGGCCTTTTAGTCTGGAAAAGGGAAGACTTAGAGGGGATTTGATAAATAAGTATCTGAAGGCTGCCAGGAGTGGGGGACAGGCTCTGGTCCCTGGCATAGGACAAGGAGCAATGGGTGTAAGTTGCAGCAAAAGAGGTTCCGCCTCAACACAAGGGGGAACTTCTTGATTTTAAGGGTCACAGAGCACTGGAACAGGCTGCCCAGAGAGGTTGTGGAATCTCCTTCTCTGGAGCCTTTCCAGGCCTGTCTGGATGTGTTCCTCTGTGATCTGTGTTAGATAGGATTGTCCTGCTCTGGCAGGGGAGTTGGACTCGATGGTCTCCTTGGGTCCCTTCCAACCCCTAACATCCTGTGAGCTGTGACCAGGGTATTATTAGCACATGCACATTATTTCTGCTAATGATATATATCTCTCCAGGGATTTGAGCCTCAACTACCTCCCTGGGCAACCTGTTTCAGTAGCTTCATGGTAAAGAACTTGTGTCTAAGATCCAATCTAAATCTAATCTTCTCTAGCTAGAAAAAAAACCTATTAAACATATTAAATGCCTTCTTTGTCTATACTGCTGGAGATTGTCCTCAGGAGTCCCTGACACCCGAGGCACCAGAGGAAAGCATGACAAAGGAGTCTTCTCTGGTTGATGAGGACTGGGTTAAGGAACAGTTGAGTAATCTGGACATCCATAAGTCCATGGGTCCTGATGACACAGACCTGAGGGTGCTGAGGGAGCTGGCACAGGTCATTGCCAGACCACTATCTACCACCTTCAGTAAGTTATGGCAGACAGGAGAGTTGCCTGGGGACTGGAGGAGGGCAAACATCACTCCAACCTTCTAAAAGAGTAAGAAGGAGGGCCCAGGTAACTACAGACTGGTCAAGCCAGACTCTTCTCAGTGATGCCCAACGACAGGACAAGGGGCAATGGGTGGAAGCTGAGGCATAGGAAATTTCATTTAAACATAAGGAGGAATTTTTTTCCCTGTGAGTCACAGAGCACTGGAACAGGCTGCCCAGGGGGGTTGTGGAACTTCCCTCTCTGGAGATATTCAAAACCTACCTGGATGCATTCCTGTGTGATCCAATATAAGTGATCCTCTGGCAGGGGGGTTGGACTGAATCATCTTTCGAGGTCCCTTGCAGCCCCTGACATTGATCATCTGTGCTTTTCCTTCACTCTGAGCCTTGCTGCTTTCATTGCATCAGGCAAAACACCCTTCTGGATAAATGTCTCCATAGTAAACAGCTGACAACAGATGGACTGGATGAGCTTTCGAGGTCCCTTCCACCCTTTGACACTCTGTGATATATCCCAATTCCTTATGAGAAATAGGCTGAGGCAGGAAAAATTGGGATGCCAAATATTTACGGGGTCATGCTCAAAACAACAGTAAATAACACACACACAGCACCAGCTTTGGATTGTTCTCTGAGGCTTCTAAGTACCAGGAGACCTTTAGGCTATAAAGACAAGATTTTTATCCTTACAGTTCACACAAGGAGCTGCAAAGTTAGCAAGACTGAGTGGAACCAGTATGCAGCAACAGCAACATAACACTGTCAGTTACTAGTACAGAGGCAATGAAAGCTCCAGCAGCAGCACTGGCTTTATGGCAACCTTTGGAACAGTGCAAGGAGTTGACTAGAGTTTCTAAAGCTTGTGTTTTGGCAGCTCTGCTGCTGTAATGGAGAAGAATAGAGGCACTTAGATGCCTTTCCTGGAGCACCATGGAACCGCAGGAGCTTCTGAATTGCAAAGTCACAAGCCTGAACTTCAATCACCTAATTATAGAATCATGGAATCAGCCAGGTTGGAAGAGATCTGCAAGATCATCCAGTCCAACCTAGCACCCAGCTCTAGCCAATCAACTCGACCATGGCACTAAGTGCCTCATCCAGGCTTTGCTTCAACACCTCCAGGGACAGTGACTCCACCACCTCCCTGGGCAGCCCATTCCAATGCCAATCACTCTCCCTGCCAACGACTTCCTCCTAACATCCAGCCTAGACCTCCCCTGGCACAGCTTGAGACTGTATTCACTGACTGATTTCATAGAGGGTCCAAACTTTCCATCCAGGCTCTGAACTCAGAATCATAGAATTGTCAGGGCTGGAATGGACCTTAAGGTGTTCAAGCAAAGCCTGGATGAGGCACCTGGTGTCGTGGTCTAGTTGGCTGGATAGGGCTGGGTGCTAGGTAGGACTGGATGATCTTGGAGGTCTCTTCCAACCTGCTTGATTCGATGATTCTATGATCATCCAGCTCCAACCCCTCTGCCACAGGCAGGGACATCTCACTAGATCAGGTTGCTCAGAGCCACATGCAGCATGGCCTTGAAGACATCCAGGGATGAGGCTTCCACCACCTCCCTGGCCAAAGGCAACCTGTTCCAATGTCTCGCCACCCTCATGCTGAAGAACTTCTTCCTAACACCCAATCTGAATCTACCTGCTTCTGATTCTGCTCCATTGCCCCCAGTCCTATCACTACCTGGCACACTAAAAAACCCCACACCAGCTTTCTTGTAGCCCACTTCAGATATTGGAAGGCCACAATAAGGTCTCCACAGAGCCTTCTCTCCAGACTGAACAGTTCCAACTCTCAGCCTGTCTCCATAGGAGACAGTGTGAAAACACCCAGTGAGGAGTTACACAATATCTCCTATCTGTTATGGATCCCAAAATTACTGTGTTTGATATATGCATGAAGCATTCTTAGAGAAATATTACTCACATTTAGGAAACTCAACTGGTTTTATCTCTGTCTTGTATGTGACCAGGTCTATCTAAGTGCAGGACTTCATATTTTTCCTGTGCTAGAATCATTTTGGTGGTAAAAGACCTTTAAGATCATCAAGTCTAACCATTGTCTAACTTTACCTAAACCACCACCTTAGCAGAGCAGCAGATGGACACCAGCAGAAGGCAATTCATCTTGCCCTTGACTAATAATAGCTATTGATGCTTTCCCAGCTTGTTCTAGGCTGAAAAATGGAGTTCTCTGACTAAGGGGGGGCTCTGCTAGTTACGAAGAGACATCCTTTTTTCATGCCTAAATTGATCAACAGTGATTGAAAGCTTTCCCTGACCATTCAGGAGGCAGAAAGGCTCTGCCTCAATAACCTGCTTCAAGCATTGCCATGCCTCTAAGTAAAGATCTCTTTTCTTTTTGGCTTCAGTTATCTTTAGGAGGAAACCAGGACTTGAATAAAATAACAGGCAGTCTAATCCAGATCTTTGTAAGATGTTGGTGTATTTATTATGCCCCTAGAGCCCAAGTCCAATTAGTATAAGAGCTCACTGAGATAATGAAAGATAATATTCTCTCCTCAAACTTTCACAGAGTGCTAGAAGGTGGAAAGGACCTTGAAAGCTGATCCAGTCCAACCCTCCTGCCAGAGCAGGATCACCAAACCATATTCCACATAGGAATGCAGCCAGATAGGTTTTGAATATCTCCAGAGAGGGAGATTTGGCCTTGAGCAGCCTTTTCCAGGGTTTTGTCATCCTCACTTTGCTTATTTCATTTAGATTGTACTATTTTAGCTTCTTTGTGACTGATGGGATAGTTTGTGGCTGGGTGCTAGGTTGGACTGGATGATCTTGGAGATCTCTTCCAACCTGGTTGATTCTATGATTCTATGAAGTCTTGGCTTTTTCAACTCCCCCAGATCCTCTTGGTCCTTTCAGCCTTCCCCAGTTACCAAAATTTACATCAGATTAGTTTTCATCAGATTAAATAAAAGTTGTACATATTCTCTGTGCTTCAAAAGGCTGCAACTAGCTGCAGGAATCATAGAATGGTTTAGGTTGGAAGGGACCTCAAAGGTCATCCAGCTCCAACCCCCTGCCATAGGCAGGGACACCTCCCACTAGAACAGGTCACTCAAGGCCTCGTCCAACCTGGCCTTGAAGACCTCCAGGCAGGGAGCAGTCACAAACTCCCTGGGCAGTGTCTCACCACCCTCACTCTAAAGAACTTCTTCCTAACATCCAGTCTAAATCTCCCCTCTGCCACCTTAAGTCCATTCCTCCTTGTCCTGACATTACAAGACCTTGTCAATAGTCCCTCCTCAGCCTTCTCATAGCCCCCTTCAGATACTGGAAGTCCACTCCAAGGTCTCCTCAAAGCCTTCTCTTCTCCAGGCTGCAGAGCCCCAACTCTCTCAGCCTGTCCTCATAGCAGAGCTGCTGCAGCCCTCTCAGCATCTTAGTGGTCTCCTCTGGACTGGCTCCAGCAGTTCCATGTCCTTCTTGTGTTGGGGGTTCCAGAGCTGCACACAGTACTCCAGGTGGGGTCTGAGGAGAGCAGAGCCAAGGGGCAGAATCACCTCCCTTGCCCTGCTGCCCACACTGCTCTTGATGCAGCCCAGCACAGGGTTGCTGTCTGGGCTGCACTCACACTGCAGGCTCATGTTGAGCTTTTCATCACCCCAGACCCCCAGGTCCTTTTCCTCAGGACTGCTCTCAGCCATTCCTCACCCAGCCTGGAGCTGTGCTTGAGATTGTGCCGATGCAGGTGCAGGACCTTACACTTGGCCTTGTTAAACGTCATGAGGTTGGCCTGGGCCCACCTCTCCAGCCTGTCCAGGTCCCTCTGGATGGATCCCTGCCCTCCAGCAAGTCAACTGTGCCACACAGCTTGGTGTCATCTACAGACTTGCAGAGGATGCTGAAGGTGCAATAAAGTTGGGGTTGGTTTCTTTTCCCGAGTAACTGAAGCTAGAACAAGAGGCAATGGCCTTAAACTGTGCCAAGGGAGGGTTAGGTTGTCTGTTAAGAACAAACTATTTACTGAAGGAGTGGTCAGGCATTAGAGCTGACTGCCCAGGGAGGCAGAGGAGTCACCATCCCTAGAGGTGCTCAGATACCATACAGCCATGGCACTTTGGGATCAGGTGGTGGTGCTGGGTTCACACTTGGACTCAGTGATCTTAGAGGTCCACACTTGGACTCAGTGATTTTAGAGGTCTTTTCCATCCCTTACTGATCCTCTGAGTTTCCTGAGGTCAGTACCCAAATTTACCAACAGGTGGTCTGTGTCCCACAGATGTTTGTCAGGGCAGAGGTGGCTGGACCTAGCACCACACAAGCACATCAGCACACAAGCACATCAGAATCCACTGTGAATGCTGGGACATGGCTACCATGAGACGTTTCTGAAGTGGGTTGCCAGTGGGGGGGGGGGTAGGAAGAAAATGAGCTGAAGCTTAACAGTAGGCATAAGGTTCAGATTAGGTTTAGGGGTAGAAGAGACATAAAGACTGCAGCTGCAGTTGAAGTGAGACTGGAAAGGAGATGCTAAAGGGAAGGGTAAGCTGTGAAAACTTTTCTCTGCTGACAATTCTGTCACCTGGGCAAGAAGGCTGGATCTTAGATTTAGACTCACCAGAGGGCCTGGATTTTGGGTTAGGGTTCAGACAGACACAAGACCTAGGGATGCACTAAGCAGAGCTGCCAAATGACATGGTGAGCTGGACAGCTTGCTCCTCTGAGATCTCTCTCACCTAGACCAAAGCCAGGGCTCTTGGATAAGGCATAGCCAAGGGCCTAGGGTTAAGACTAGGGATAAAATTAGAAGGGAAGCAAAGCCTAGAGCTGTACCAGAAATGGAGAAGAGCTGCCAAGAGGAGGAATGACCTATGAATTTTTTCTACCTCAAGAACTTTCTCGTGTAGGTGGGTGGCACAATGTCTCATGTTAAAGCTTAGGTGAAGGATCAGGATTTGGGTGAGGGTTAGGGCTGAGAGGAGCAAGGCCTGGAGCTTTAAACCTTGTCAGCATTTAAAAACCACTGCAGAAACAGGGACCTGAAAAAGATCTATCCTCTGAGAAGCATCTCATTCTTGGTGGGGGGACATAAATGGTGATGACTTGATGCTGACTTGGGAGACACTAGAACCTGGGGGTACTGGTAGAGAGTAGGGACCTGGGGGTACTGGTAGAGAGTAGCTGAACATGAGCCAACAGTGTGCCCAGGTGGCCAGAAAAGCCAAAGGCATCCTGGCCTGGATCAGGAGCAGTGTGGCCAGCAGGACAAGGGAGGTTATTCTGCCCCTGTACTCAACACTGGTCAGGCCACACTTTGAGTGCTGTGTCCAGTCCTGAGCTCCTCAATTCAAGAGAGATGTTGAGATACTGGAACATGCCCAGAGAAGGGCATCAAAGCTGGTGAGGGGCCTGGAGCACAGCCCTGTGAGGAGAGGCTGAGGGAGCTGGGGGTGTGCAGCCTGCAGAAGAGGAGGCTCAGGGCAGAGCTCATTGCTGTCTACAACTACCTGAAGGGAGGTTGTAGCCAGGTGGGGTTGGTCTCTTCTCCCAGGCAAGCAGCAACAGAACAAGAGGACACAGCCTCAAGTTGTGCAGGGGGAGGTCTAGGCTGGATGTTAGGAGGAAGTTTTTGGCAAAGAGAGTGATTGGCATTGGAATGGGCTGCCCAGGGAGGTGGTGGAGTCACCATCCCTGAAGGTGTTGAAGCAAAGCCTGGATGGGGCATTTAGTGTCATGTTCTAGTTGATTGGACAGGGCTGGGTGCTAGGTTGGCCTGGATGATCTTGGAGGTCTCTTCCAACCTGGTTGATTCTATGATTCTATGATACTTATAGTTAGTTTTAGGGTTAGAGGTTCGAGAGAGAGAGACAAAGCTTAAGAGAGGAGCTGGAGAGAAAACTCAACCCAGCAAACTGAAGCAGTGCAGTGGTGGGATGAAAGTTTTCTTCTGAAAACCATTTCTCACTAATAATTAACCTTTTAAGGGAAAAGTCATTTGGGCTGCCTTTTCTCATTGTGTTGGCTCTCTGCTCTTGGTCGAGGAAATGAGCTTGCTGCCAGGAACGCTTCCACATCAGCTGAACTGGAGCACATTTGTATGCAAAACTTCATTCTGAAGGGAGGCTGTAGCCAGGTGGGGTTGGGCTCTTCTGCCAGGCAAGCAGCAACAGAAGAAGGGGACACAATCTCAAGTTGTGCCAGGGGAGGTCTAGGCTGGATGTTAGGAGGAAGTTGTTGGCAGAGAGAGTGATTGGCATTGGAATGGGCTGCCCAGGGAGGTGGTGGAGTCACTGTCCCTGGGGGTGTTGAAGCAAAGACTGCATGGGGCACTTAGTGCCATGGTCTGGTTGACTGGATAGGGCTGGGTGCTAGACTGGACTGGATGATCTTGGAAGTCTCTTCCAACGTGGTTGGTTCTATGATTCTATGATCTGGTTTAGCATGCAATATACTACCGAGTGAAACAGCACGAGTTTAGTACACACACACCCCCAAAAAAGGCATAAATAACTTATGAAAGACATATAAAAGCAGGCTTCATTTGTAGGAGTTATGGGCAAAGAGTTTCACAAGGCTTAGAGAAACTGCCAGCTTGGATAAACTGACAGGGAAGCAACCAAGAAAAGACTCCTAGCTGAATGCGTGACACAAAGAATCATCCTCCCACTTATCTCAGTGCCTGGTGCAAGGCAAACAGTGCTCATAAAACAACTCAGAGTTAAATCAAGAGCTAACTGCCAACCTTGGGTGGTGGCAGGTGAGCAGCCACAAGAGCTTAGTCACACTCTGGCAGGTTGTCGTGCAGGCTGCTGCTGAAAGCTGTACTTTCACAGACTGGCTTAGCTTGGAAAGGACCTCAGAGATCAGCTACTGCAACCTCCCTACCATAGGCAAGGGATACACCTCACACCTGGACTTGGCTGCTCAAGGCCTCATCCATCCTGGCCTGAACATCCATAGTCTCAGCCTCCCTGGACAGCCTATTCCAGAATCTCAACACCCTCATACTGAAGAACTTCTTCCTAAGATCCAGTTCAGCTTCAAACCATTCTCCCTTGTCCTGTCCCTAGACACCCTGATGAAAAGTCCCTCTGCAGCCTTCCTGTAGGATCCCTTCAGTTGTTAGAAGGCAGCTCTAAGATCCCCCTGGAGTCTTCTCTCCAGGCTGAACACCCCCAACTCCCTCAGCCTATCCTCATAGCTGAACCTACTCTCACTCAGCTTGGTAAGGGACTTTTTAGGGTGTCAGGTAGTGATAGGGCTAGGGAGAATGGAGCAAAACTAGAAGAGGGTAGATTCAGATTGGATGTTAGGAAGATGCTCTTCACAGCCTATCCTCATGGCTGAACCTACTCTGACTCAGCTTGGTGAGGGACTTTTTAGGGTGTCAGGTAGTGATAGGGCTAGGGAGAATGGAGCAAAACTAGAAGAGGGTAGATTCAGATTGGATGTTAGGAAGATGCTCTTCACAGCCTATCCTCATGGCTGAACCTACTCTGACTCAGCTTGGTGAGGGACTTTTTAGGGTGTCAGGTAGTGATAGGGCTAGGGAGAATGGAGCAAAACTAGAAGAGGGTAGATTCAGATTGGATGTTAGGAAGATGCTCTTCACAGCCTATCCTCATGGCTGAACCTACTCTGACTCAGCTTGGTGAGGGACTTTTTAGGGTGTCAGGTAGTGATAGGGCTAGGGAGAATGGAGCAAAACTAGAAGAGGGTAGATTCAGATTGGATGTTAGGAAGATGCTCTTCACAGCCTATCCTCATGGCTGAACCTACTCTGACTCAGCTTGGTGAGGGACTTTTTAGGGTGTCAGGTAGTGATAGGGCTAGGGAGAATGGAGCAAAACTAGAAGAGGGTAGATTCAGATTGGATGTTAGGAAGATGCTCTTCACGGCCTATCCTCATGGCTGAACCTACTCTGACTCAGCTTGGTGAGGGATGTTTCAGGGTGTCAGGTAGTGAAAGGGCTAGGGAGAATGGAGCAAAACTAGAAGAGGGTAGATTCAGATTGGATGTTAGGAAGATGCTCTTCACCATGAGGGTGCTGAGACACTGGCACAGGTTGCCCAAGGAGATGGTGGAAGCCTCATCCCTGGAAGTTTTTAAGGCCAGGCTGAATGTGGCTCTGAGCAACCTGATCTAGTGTGAGGTGTCCCTGCCCATGGCAGGGGGGTTGGAACTGGATGATCCTTGAGGTGTCTTACAGCCCTGACAATTCTATGATTCAAACCATTCCACCTTGTCATATCTCTAGATAACCTCATGAGAAATTCCTCTCCAGCCTTCCTGTAGCATCCCTTTGGGTATTGGAAGGCAGCTCTAAGGTCCCTCCAGAGTCTTCTTCTCTTCTCCAGGCTGAACAACCCCAGCTCCTTCAGCCTGTCCTTATAGCAGAGGTGTTTGCCTCTGGAAGCAGCAGTGATGTTTTATCCAGACAGCTGTGACAGGTAAGTTAGGCATTGCAACCCTTACAGCAATGAAGCTGAAGGTAGCTTGCATAATTTGAACCAGCTGTCTCCAGCCTGCCAGGTTCTGGCTTCTGATGGTATCTTTGGGAAGAAGGAGTTGTGAAAGCTGTGCTAGACACTTGGCAGTGCATTTACTGCATGGGCACAAACTGGCAATGCTCCACAGGCACGTATGGTGAAGCCCTGGAGGGTAGGCAACGGCTACCTCTCTCTTGTCTTCAATAGATTTGCTAGGTAATGCTGCATGGTTTCCAGAGAAAGGCCCATTCTTTGTGCAGGCTGCATGTCAGAGGATGTGGTTAAACCTTGAAGAACACCAGCCTCTGGTTTAGAGGCAGTCCAGGAGGCTTTCTGTGATGTGAAGATATGTGGGAATGCAATGAAAGAGGGAATAAGAGCAAGCAGTGTATGAGCATTTGACCTTCATTCCCATAGCTTCAGGCTGCCTCCCACAGGGGAAGAAAGACAGTGGGACATCTGGCTAAGAGGAGAAACAAGGTGTGATGTATGTAAAAGCCTGGGCTGTACTCTCCTAGATTATGCTAATGTGTAGGTGTGTGCTCTGTGCTCTGGACTATATAAACAGAGCCATAACCAACAGTAAAGGTCTGCAGTGGGATTCACATTGAATCGTGTGGAGTCTGTGTCGTTCTGTCAGCAAAGATAGAGTTCTCCTGCAGAAGGAAACATAACCCTTCCAACATAAACCTCCCAACATAAACCTTCCAACATAAACCTTCCAACATAACCCTTCCAACATAAACCTTCCAACATAAACCTTCCAACATAAACCCGATGGCTGTTTGGAAAACAAAGCAGGTAAATCCTTTCTGCTGAAAAATATTACTACACAGACCAGTTCAAAAGGGATGTAGAGCTGCTGGAGAGTGTCCAGTGTGGAGCCACAATCATGATTAAGGGAATGGAATGTCTCCTTCATGAGGAGAGCCTGAAAGAGCTGGGGCTGTGCT
>WAAF01009585.1:0-10204 GCA_013400475.1 Tricholaema leucomelas | reverse complement strand
TTTGTATAGGTCTTTCATTAGACACTGAGTCAGTAAACCTCTGGAAGTCCCGTTGAACAAATGCTCTTTCATGTTTCCTTGCTGTCTGAGGATTAAATGGATCCCTGGGAAGTAAAAGCAATTGAGCTATGCGGCTGTTTTTTGCAACGTACAGGGAGGGAGTGGTACCCAAACCATAATTTTCACTTCCTTTGCATCACTGTACATAACTCCAGGTAATACAAAAAGACCAGTCACGGTAGTTGATGACCTTCCCAAAATCAAAGCTGTTGTATTTTTTGGCAAAGGTCCCTGGAAATTCATATCTAGTAAATGGAATGAAGAATCAAGTAAAGTCATCGCGTACTTGGTTTCCAAGTCCAGTCCTGCACTGCCTGTTGTGGCTCATCACAAGCCACAGGTTGGCATCCTGCGAGCTGGTGTGCCGGCTGTGTCATTTCTATCAGAGCGCGGCGCCATTCCACGCTCTTCCACCAGTTTCCCTGAAGCGGCTTTCCTTGTTTATCATATTTAGAATGACATTGAGTTGCATAATGCCTACCCTTCTGACATCGGGGGCATACTGATATAGGCTTACTTACTTGTTCCTTTTCAGTATTACAGTTCTTTCTAATATGACCTGGCTTCCCACAGCCGAAACAAACAGTCACCCTTCCCCCTGTGTTTACAGCAGCAAAGGCAACCACCATAGTCTCGTATTTATAATTGGGCATGCCAAAATGATTCCACCATCTCAACTAGGGATGGTCTCGAATTCGGTAACGACTTCAGTAACTTCTTACAATCCACATTAGTATTTTTGCCTGCTAATTGTTGAAGTAAAATCTCTCTAGCTTCCTCGTTTTCAACCTGCTTTCCAAGATCTTCCTGCAATCTTGCTACAAAATCCATAAATAGCTCTTTTGGCCCTTGCATAATAGTCATAAAAGCCTTTTGGGGTTTACGGGTATCTGGAATCTTAAGGAGTGCTCATTTAGCAGCGTCCTTAGTGGCGTCCAGAGCTTCTCTCGAACAGTCTATTGCCTGAGCAATGGGATCGGCTAGTGGTCCCGTACCCATCAAATTATCCATAGTTAAGGCTTGCAGGGCTGGATTATTCCCCGCTGCAAACCTTTGTAAAACAATTTCTAAACTCTGACTCCATCACGACTCCCAAAGCATATATTGAGAAGAACTTAATAGCAACTTAGCTATTGTCTTCAAATCATAAGGTATTAAAATGTAACTTTCACAAACAAACTCAAACAATCCCATAAAATGATATGAACCCAGTCCATTATCAGTGGCAACATGGTGCAGTTCTTTGGTAACTGAAAAGCTGAGAGCTTCCCACTGGGGGTTGCTGCCACACCCTGGATAAATCACCAGTGCTGCAATAATACGAGCTGACGCTGTGGCAGGTCGAGGCGGGATCATAATACGCCCTGCCATGTCGGCATCCTCTTCGTTTAAAGCTCATTGTTTAATAGCTGCACACACAACCCAGGGATTGTGACCATGTGGTAGATACAGGTCCAGTTCCTTTTCGAGATTGAAGGGATCTGACTCAAAAGGATCTTTNCTCTTTCTTATGTTCAGGTACAAATTCTTTCATGAGCTTATAAACGTCCCTTTCTTCATGTAAGCTTTGATTCCCCATGATCAAGTTTCTCTGGGCTCACCTACCAATCTTGAGGAAGTGATGAAGTGTGTGCCTGCAATCTTCTTCCTTTCAGCAACTTTCAGTTCCCAGAGACTTGCAGCCCGTTGTCCTCATATCCCAGAAGATGAATGCTGATATCACATCAGGGATCACCATTTGCTGCGATGAAGGGACGGGGCAACGACTTGATACAAGCCAAAATGTCCCACTTTATTAGCAAAATACACAGGTATATAGCCTCTCAGAAAGGCTAACATATCAATTGCTGATTGGTTAAAGTTACAATAAGAAAGTACAGACTTTAATGAAGTCACCACTTAGTCTCCTCCTCCCTAGTCTAAACAGATACAGCTCTCTCAGTGCCTCCTCATAAGGAAGATGTTCCACTTTTCAATCATTAGTGGCTCTTGCCTGAGCTCTTTTAAGCACTTCCCTGACCTTCTTAAACTGAGGAGCCTAGAACTGGATAAAATATTCCAGATGTAGTCTCACCAGGGCAGAGTAGACTTGAAGGAGAACTTCTCTCAACCTACTAACCACACCTGTTCTGATATACCCCAGAATGACATTTGCCTTCTTGGCCACAAGAGCACATTGCTGGCTCATGGCTATACTTCCATCTACTAGAATCCCCAGGTCCTTTTCTCTTTCAAAAGTTAAGTGTGTGAGCATCACTATGTAAGGATTCAGAAGACTTTCTACAAGGGCTCATAGTGGTATGGTGAGGAGGAATGTCTTTAAAATGGAAGAGGGTAGATCTGTACTGGATATTATGAAGAAATTCATTACAGTGGAAGTGGTGAGACACTGGAACAGATTGCTTGGGGAAGTTGTGGATGCTCTCTCCCTGAAACTGTTCAAGATCAGGTTGGACAGGGCCTTGAGCAGCATAGTCTAGCATAAGGTGCCCCTGTCCATGGCAGGGCAACTGGAACAGATATCTTTAAGGTCCTTTCCAATTTAAACCATTCTCTGATTCAGTGGAGAACAGCAAAATTCAGGGTAAGAAGGAGTGCTAGTGTTAGACAATGTGTGCAAGTTAAGAAATTCAGCATCCCTGGCTGGTGATGCAGCTTCCATTCTGTAGAAGGTACAAGTTCTAAACAATTCTATACTTCCCAAACAAAACCATATCAGCTGAGGAAGGGCATTGACACACCATGAGTGCTGGTGAGGATAAACAGGAACTGACATCCCATGTTGCAGTGTTATCCTATAAGTGCTTTAATATCCTTAGACCCACTGCTGTTCACCCATTCTTTCTTCCTTGCCCTCAGCTCCCCTAAATGGATTATTTCATATTTAAGTTCTTAAAATATATACTTTTAAAAAAGCTTCTCCTCTGCAACCAGAAGACACAATGATTTATTTTGCTAGTATTTTCACATGTTGTTGGCACACAAGATTTAATTAGAGCTGTCAAACATACATGTTCTATGTTATCATGTTGCGAGAATCGTCAACACTGAAATTCAACTCTGCAGCTTTTGGCAAAGGATGAGACTCACTAAGCTAGGAATAATTACTTTATTGACATCACTTCAGCTTTCAGCCCACTTTTAACCTACCTTCTGCTTCTTGAAACAGTAGGTCATTCACAGCACATTATGCAAATGTTAAAATGAATCTTTTGCATAATACATAAGAGCTCAGTTAGTGCATTAACTAATTTATCTGACTACAATGGAGCTATGAATGCTAATTTTTACTAAGCTCTTCATTAATTTAAAATGTAGTTGAAGTGTGTGCACATATATATATATTTATATACACAAAAAGAAATTACCTCAAAGGTAGAAACAATCACTTAAAACATGGTCTTTGCAAATTCTGCTAGTAAATGAAGACTCTTTTCATCAGACATGAACGTAATCTGGAAGAAAATGGATTCCCCCTTTGCCATAAATACATAAACAACTGAAGGTATGCATATGTTTTCAATAAGTTCTAAAATTGTTTGTAGAAGATGCAAACAATATAGAGAGATTGTTAGGTATTGTACAACTCTGTCCTTGATTCAGTCACCACAAATTGTATAAAACATCACCCATTTCACCTGTTGCACATGGAAGAAGTAGAGGAAATTACAGTAGACTTCATGTTTGCAATTTATTTATTTACATTTCCAGGGGAAAAAGATATGTATTGTTGAAGTATAGAACATAAAAGAATAGATAAACTAAATTATTATTTCTACTGCACTATAAACAAATGCAGCTATCACCCTGCATACAGCTCTGCACCCACAGTGATGGGGAATACTCAGTAAGTTTCAGAGGTAGTGATATGTGTAATGGCCAGCATAAGGTGAAGGACTGTACTGGAATGTAATGTACTGTGCTACACATACTGTGTGGTCTTCAGATCTGCCCTGGGCTGCACAAAATTTCTTATCTCTATCAGTGCATTGCAGGACAAAAGTGTGTAGGCAGCTCTCACTGAGTGCTGCTAATGTCACATTTTTATGGCCTTACATTTGTCTAAAAGGGCATTGAGAAGATCTTATAAGAACATTCTTTAGGAACAGAGTTGTTTTCTTGTGGGAAAATCACATGAACAAAAGGGAGATCTTCCATTCACAGACAGAATCTGTTCTACATAGCATGTTGTGCAAAAATCTCCCACTAATGTTGAATGAGCACAGGGACCCTAGCAACTGAAGTGACTTCAGATTTCCTAGGCATTCAGATTTGTCCTCCTGTTAAAGCATTTGTGTTATTAAGCCATTAGTCGCTGTGCTTTTCTTACTGAGATCCATAAACAGGCCTGCACTGCCTTTCTGTCACCCTGCTGCTCTCAGTGTCAAGTGTGGAACAGCTGTGTTGGAGGAGACTTCGTAGATTTTTCACTACATTTTACTCTACTTATTGAGTGCAGTTTACCAAAGCCATATGTAAAAAAACTCCAGATAATTCGTGATACTCATTCCATACATGATCAAAACCAATTAGTCTAAATTACAGTTATAACACCAAAACTGTAAATACAAAAAAAAAAACCAAACCCAAACCAACAACAAAAAAAAAACAAACCAAAAACCCAAAAACAACCAGACCCTTAACAATTTCAGTATCTGCTTTCCCTTTCTATTCAGTCTTCTCCCTTCGCATGTGAAATAAATCCATATTTTTCCTACTTGTGTCCTTCTGGGAAAGAACTGAGAGATGCATAACTACCTGCAGTCTCTCATTAAGATGTATATTGACATTGCAGTCACTTTGCCAAGAGCTTGAAAGGTCAACTGGCTTTGGGAGAGGTAATGTTCTCCCTTATATTCAACAGCAAAATCTAACAGCCTGCAACAGATGGGGAAAGAAGAGAGGGATGTCAGCTATCCTCCTGGCTCCTGCAAGTTTCTAGATACAGCTCATTAAAATTAATGACTAATTGCCACGTGTTATGCCTAAGAATAGACCACTCTTCCACTATCCAGGTAAATGAAAAGCACTATATTTCTATTATGATACTCTGTGTGCAAAGAGCTCTGGGATTTGGCCACATGCCCCACTTTATGGCAGAATGCTTACTAAATTATTAAAATTTGTAGGCTAATACTCTCAAAAATTTATTGTAGCAGTAAAACATTTTTAAGTTTTGAAAACTTAACAAAGTTGGTTTAATAATCTCCTAATCTTATACACAAATTCCTCCAGACATTTCTTCAAATATAACTCATAAATTGTAATTTATTGTGTATTACAGAAACACTACAAAGTAAACACTTCATGAGAATATAATCAGATTCCTCTTTCTTTTTTTGAGATAATAAGGAAGCATAACAAATTCACACATAAACTGTGATCTCTGAGTAGAGGGTCTCAAATTCAGAGTTAAAAAATAAATGGTTTATTCAGATTGAGCCAAGAAGTTTGTCCTAATGACTAACAGGAGAAATCAAATTAAAAAAATAAAACCAAAACTAGCACAATTCTTTCTCCAAAACCACCACTGGATTTCAAATAGTTTTTTAAAATATCAGCTTTTCATCCCTTTCTATGAGGTCTTTTTAGTAAAATGTCTCACAGGAAGAAGAAAAATTCTGCTGTAACAAAATCGTTTGTGAGGGTGAGATATCAGTCCTGTGTCATCAACAACTGCATCACTTCAGTCAAATACCTTATTAAAAATACTTCCCTATTTGTAGTGGTGGTATTTGTGAAATTATTCTGTGGTTTGATTCATTCTGCATGCACCATATCATTTTAGAAGCTCCACAAGAAGCTGCGGCAAGTTTTTGCAAGGATCAGTGTATGTGGAATGTAACACTACAGCAGTGCTAGACTAGCCAGCAAATTGTCACAAATTAGTCTTTCCCTGAAGGACTACATTAGGCAAATGATTCCTAACAAGGATGACCATACTTGATAATGAGTAGTGTTCATGATGAGTCTGGATGTTCTACAATTTCACAATATTTTAAGCCATCATACATTAACTTATATTCACACTGAATCAGTCTTTAGCAATTTTTCTGTCACTTATGTTTGACAATATATAACAACATATAATCTAATTCACTAGCTTCTGCTCCTTCAAGTTAACCTGCTCATTGTAGTACTTACTTTCTAAAGGACAGAAAAATCTCAGTGCTTCTGCTACATGTGCTGTTTATAATACATCTAGTCGACTTTATTGACAGAATCTTTTAACATCTCACTGCAGTAGAAATTAAAGGATAATCTTGTGGTGGTTACACTTATTCCCAAGAGGGCTGTAGTTTTTCTGAGGGGCAGAAAGAGATGATTAATAATCATACAAGTGTTCTTAGTTGCTCTTGTGGCCGGAAGAGGAGATGCCATTTTGGGGTGTACTAGAAGGGGTGTGGCTAATAGGTCGAGAGAAATTCTCCTGACCCTCTACTCTGCCCTGGTGAGGCCACATCTGGAGTGCTGTTTTCAGTTCTGGGCTGCTAAGTTCAGGAGGGATGCAGAACTGCTTGAGAGAGTCCAGCGCAGAGCCACAAAGATTATTAAGAGAATGGAACACTCTCTTACAAAGAGAGAATGAATGAGATGGGGTTCTTTAGCCTGGAGAAGAGGAGACTGGGAGGTGACCTCATCAATGTTTATAACTATGTAAAGAGTGAGTGCTAGGAGGCCGGAGCCGGGCTCTTCCCAGTGATGCCAAATGACAGGACAAAGTGCAATAGCTGGAAGCTGAATCATAGAAAGTTTCTTTTAAACATAAGGAGGATTTTTTTTTCACGATGAGAATGACAAAACACTGGAACAGGCCATCCAGGGGGGTTGTAGAGTCTCCCTCTCTGAAGTTCCAAATCCATCTGGATGCGTTCCTGTGTGATCTGGTATACGTGATCCTGTTCTGGCAGTGGGGTTGGACTAGATGATCTTTCAAAGACCCTTCCAGCCCCTGACATTCTGTGATTCTCTGATTCTCTGTGATTCCATGATTCTGTGATTCTGTTTAAGGTGTGTAGTAAACTGAAAATATTTCAGTATTGTGTATGGTTAAGCCACCCTGAACAAAAGCAGGGTGTCCATAACAAGTAGCTACAATTTATGGATAAAGCTGAGTTCCAAAGACGGAAAAACAAACAAGAAAACAAAGATAAAAAATCAGCTTGAAAGTCTTTGACAGTCTCAAGTACACTAAAAAAAAATTAAATATGAAAACCAAAAATCACTGCAGTATAGTATGTTTCTAAATTGGGATTATTTCATTTTCTAATGGGTTATCTAATTTCATTTTCCTATAACTTAACCAGTATTTATTGAAGATATTTTCCCTCAAACTCTATTTCTGCTGAGGTTAAGAACTGTATTCAAAAGAACCAGAAAAATTCTACTCTGAGTAGAGTAGATTCTACTCAGAATAGAATTTTTCTCTGTGTATTTTTCTCTGTGTAGTTTTCTCATGACACAAACTTTGTTGTCACACAAGACAAGATAATGAAGTGACTGGACAAAAACACTTCTGTTGTCTGCAGTATGTTTGCTATAACAACTATAACAACTATTCCAAGGTTTCTGTTGTCAACATTGAAGACAGATGCTCTTTGTTAAAGTTTACAACCACCGTTTTTCTAGTTTATGGATGATGTTTCACCTGCTGTGCCATCAGATTCCTCCAAGGATTGGCAAAAAACATGTGTATTTTAAGGGTAGCCATAAATTCTGAAGCGTGTAGGTAGTCTTACTGCAAGACTGATTTTCCTTTGTGACTGGAGTTGCACTGTTTCTTACTGTTTTGTTTTCATGCTTGGTAGGGCTGTTGTGGAGGCAGGGAATTAATGTGGCCAAGTCTGGAATACATATGAAAACATAATTATTTTATTTTCCTGAAACCTAACTGCAAAACTATATACAGAAATTAATTTAGTTTTAAGTAGCAGATTCAGTTTGATTGAGAAGATCTTACAAGGATACCCATAGATAAAATTGACTATTTTAGATGTCAGGAGATGGAAAAGGCCAAGCTACTAAACATAGCATTCCCCACTATTAATCAGGCTGAGCCAAAAGTTTACTCACAGGTAAGTTAGGCTGTCTGAGAGAAAGGGTGGTCCAGATGCTTGTCAGTTCGCTCTTTCAAAAGACATCCAAGGTTTGTTAGGCATATCAAACCTGCATAAAGGAGGTACTTATGGTGGGAAGCCCTCCAAAGCAGGGACGGTCCTGTCCCTCAGGAGCTTGTCCTTCAGAGTGCCAGGGGAATCATTCTGCACGAACTATTCAGGCTGGGGAGATCTCTAAGGAAGGAACCCCAAGGTGGGAAGTACCCCAATATTTATATCTTTGCTAGGCAAAGAGCTGATTTACCACTGCCTAGGCGTGAAGACCACAACCAATCACCAGCCCAATTCCAGTGCGGGCATTTGCACAGTTCACACCTTGTTTTGGAAGGGGCCTCTGCTCCCCGCTTCAGGCCTGCAGGGCAGGAGAGAGGAAACAGGTTTTTTGCACCTTTCCTCTCCCATTCAAACCAGAGAGGGAGAGGAATTTTCTGGTATCCAGGGCTCCAGGACAAGGGCAAAATGTAGAATTTTACAAAGATGATGGATATATCTGCATTTACTTCTGTTTTTTTTGACAAAACCTTTAAGATAGTTGGCTTTCTTTAGAAAGTCCTTATTTAAAGGAGAGTGAGGAAAATCCACATCTCCTTTCAACCTACAGAAATTCTTACACATTTCTGTATTGTATAGAGTTATTATTTATTTTTTAGTTTTAACAAGTACAAAAAATGCATTGACCAATTCAATTTAATCTGAATTACATTAAAGAAAATATGAAGAAAAATGTGCATGCATACATGGATTTGGAAGCCATGTGCCATCTCAAAAAATTATACAGGTTTTTGGACTAGTAGAAACATTCTTAGCATTGTGAGCAATCAGTTCTATTAACATTCAACAGGTCCATTGGCTGTCAGCCATAGCTTTGATATTCTTCAAAAAAAGTGTTGGTTTATGCTTTTTTTCTTCTCCTTCATATCAGAATATCAACACTGTAAATTGCAATATTTCACACAATTTCCATTTCCCCTTCCTCTTCCTCTGCCTCTTCCCCTTCCTCTTCCCCTCCCTTCTCTTTTTATTTTGTTTTTAAGGGGATTTGATGTTTTTTTCTCACAGGTTGACATGCCATTTCTAATTTTTGTTTAATATAAAACTAATTAATGCTGAACATTACGAGACTGCTGCATGCTATGAATCACAGCACATTAAGTAGCAACATCTTGAAGATCCACTTCAAAAGCTCACTCCAGATCACTAAAGGCTTGTGTAGACACCTCCAATGTTTCCCCAATGGAATGTTGAAATTATCTTGTCTGATATGTAAGGTCATGTTCGAGAACATTGCTGAATTGACATTAGTTATCTATCTTTACATTCTTCCTTTGTAGATTATATTCCCTTTGAGAAATTGTATTTACCTTTTGGGAGTTTATATATAGTATAATAGCTATCACTATTATTTTTTTCCATGAAATACCACTACAGGTTCTTACATCATCTTACAGCTTTCATAAGTAATGATCTGTCCATCCATTCTTTCATCTTCTGCTTCAGGGCAAACCCCAGTTATTATGGGAAATGTGTTTGGAGATAGTTATTTCATGAGTTTTCTATGCTATCCTAAGAAATTTCTCTGAAACAAGTTATACATGCTGAGACAAGTCTTGAGGAGCAGCTCAGGGAAACAAGACTGTTTAGTCTGAAGAAAAGGAGGCTGAAGAGAAACTTTATTGCTCTCTACAACTGCCTGAAGGGAGGTTGTGCTAGTTTGAAGTATGTTTTGGTGAGAAGAACTAGATTACAGGCTGTGAAAGAGAAACACTGATGATGTCTACTTCACTCATAGGCTTGTTGAGTTGTATAAGAACAAGAACACAAACATAGATAAGGGAGTTTTGATCTGCATTTTTTTTCTGCTTAGCCTAACCTACTGTCTCTCTGATTAATCTACCTGCTTCCTAACCCCCTGGCCAACTCTCCAATCTTCTTCAGACATAAGGCAAGATCTGGGGTGAGATAGAGAGGAGTGGGAGAATGTGGAAGGGCAGTTGAGACCCCTCCTGGGGACTTAGGTTTCTGAGAGG
>WAAF01009583.1:192674-202996 GCA_013400475.1 Tricholaema leucomelas | reverse complement strand
CTGGATGTTAGGAGGAAGTTGTTGGCAGAGAGAGTGATTGGCATTGGAATGGGCTGCCCGGGGAGGTGGTGGAGTCACCGTCCCTGGAGGTGTTCAAGCAAAGCCTGGATGAGGCACTTAGTGCCATGGTCTGGTTGACTGGATAGGGCTGGGTGCTAGGTTGGACTGGGTGAGCTTGGAGGTCTCTCCTTCCTCCTAACACCCAGCCTAGACTTCTTAAAGAGTTTCAGACCATATATCGTAGTTCCTTTAAAAAATCAAATCATTCACAGACATTTAAAGTAGCTCCTGATAAAGCTGTTAGATAAACACCATACTGTATTTTTCTGCTACCCCTGGAAGAAACCCAGAAGTGCCTATATTTGTTCCTTTCTGTTTGTAAACCACTCAAGAAAAGCCACACCAAACCCCAGTATGCACCAGCCAAAGCCACATAAATCTTATTTATCAGATATCCATCTCTGTTATGTAAAAGCAGAGATGCTCTGTTACACTTTCTGTACCAGAGGAGTTCAAAAATCACAGCCACCTCTTCAGGAGTTCCAGGTGCTGGATGAATTGAGCACAGTGTGAAGATATGAGTGAACCAAACCAGAAGGATAAACACAGTGCTAGTAACATTCAAAAAGACTGCTGCAAGAACAAGCTGTTGCTGCTGCTGCTAAGTCAATATTGTGTTCTGCAAGCATCACTTAAATTTACAGCTTAGGATGCTATCATTCAGCCTTTGGCCAGGAAGAGTGATAGGATAAGTGGAAATGGACTTAAGATGTTCCAGGGGAGGTTTAGCTTGGATATTAAGAAAAATTTCTTTCTCAGNACTATAAGGTCTCCTCAAAGCCTTCTCTTCTCCTTCTCATCTCTGGAGGCATTCAAGAAACATGTGAATGTGGAACCTGAGGATAAAGTTTAGTGGCCATGGTAGCTGGGCTTCAGTTGGACTCAACGACCTTGAAGGTCTTCTCCAACCTTAATGATTCTGTGATTCTAAGAGAAGGAGCCTTTCTGGAGAAGCACACATAAGCCCTGCTGCTGCTCTATAGCCCTGGTCACTGTGCAATGGCAAACATCACTGCCTTCACAGCTCACTCGCTTTGCCCCAGGATCTTGGCTGCAGAACTACACAGCTATTGTGGGGTCACCTTTTCTCCCTAACCAGTGGGTTCTATCATTTACAAAAGGAAGATGGAAACCTGAATACTGAAGTGTCAAGGAGGAGCCAGCCTCTTTTCAATGCTGTCCTGTGCTAGGACAAGGGGCAATGGATACAAATCAGAACACAGAAAGTTCCACCTCAACACAAGGGAAAACATTGCTGTGAGGGAGCACTGGAGCAGGCTGCCCAGAGAGGTTGTGGAGTCTCCTTCTCCAGACACTTTCAAAGCCCATCTGGACGCATTCCTTGGCCTAAGTCGTCCTGTTTTGGCAGGGGGTTGGACTTGATCTCCAGAGGTCCCTTCCAAACTCCACTGTTCTGATTTTATGAAGGCAAGCACCAGCGCAGTTTATTCAGGTCTGCACAGAGACTAAGTAACAGAAGTCTGATATGCAGACGGTTCCACTTCCCCTGAACTCAGAATTCACAGCCACCAGAAGTGTTGATTTTAACTCATTTGTCAATGAGCAACGTTGCTAAGAACAGTTTGCTGTGGTACAAATCCCCAATTTGAGATATTATACCACCTCCCACCATCCCAGCAACCTCACAGCAGAGTTTTCACCTCCTTATCATCTCTGCAAGCCAGGGTGTAAAAACTGGTGTAACACACTGAAAACAACAACATGATCAAATACTAATTTTATATCCAGTAGTATAAGGAATGCTGTAAAAACAGCATGACTTGGCATATTAAAGCACAAAGATAGCTCATACTGCAACCAGTTGCCCCCCTAACTAGCTACAGTCAGGATATCCCACTAGGAAAATCCACTCTCTCTCTCTATATATATATATGCCCTGCTCATGATATCTTCTTTAAACACCCACTGCTGTCTGCTGCCAAAGGGATATGGAGCTAGAAAGCTGTCTGACCTGACTGGACAAGGGGAGGCTCAGGGGTGACCTCATTGCTATCTACAACTACCTGAAGGAAGGCTGTAGCCAGGTGGGGTTGGGCTCTTCTCCCAGGCAACCAGCAGCAGAACAAGGGGACACAGCCTCAAACTGTGCCAGGGCAGGTTTAGGCTGGTCTCAAGTCTCAAGTTGTGCTGGGGGAGGTCTAGGCTGGGTGTTAGGAGGAAGTTGGTGGCAGAGAGAGTGATTGGCATTGGAATGGGCTGCCCAGGGAGGTGGTGGAGTCACCGTCCCTGGAGATGTTCAAGAAAAGCCTGGATGAGGCACTTAGTGCCATGGTCTGGTTGACTGGATAGGGCTGGGTGCTAGGTTGGACTGGATGACCTTGGAGGTCTCTTCCAACCTGGCTGATTCTATGATTCTATGACTTAAGGTGGTAGTTCTGGACAACAACCTTATCCCTTGGCATTATACCTTCTCCCACCTGAACTACCCACTCTGCACGCAGATTCACAGTTGAACAGTGAACACAAATACAGGGTAGTTGGTACCCTGTAGAAAGCATCACTAGAAGCTACTGGCAGACACACAGACCTCGTGCCTGCAAACCACCGTCTGGCAGCCTGCAACATAGGGAAATCAAAGGAGGTCCACTGAAAGTCAGCAAGAAACACAGACAACCCAAGCCAGGACAGCAGAGAAGTGGAACAAAGCAAAAGCCAAAACCACCCCACCCATAAAGCAACCAGAATTACAGAAGCGAGCGGCTGTTCCACTTTGCACTTTTACTCAGCTACAGACAGACACAATTTCAGCACTACTGTGCAGGATGACCTTCAAGACTCTTACAAAATTGTAATTACTTGGGATGTGGGGAAGGGAAAGCAAGTTCCAAACAAATGAGGCCTTCCTACAACATCAAGAGTTTAAGGAACACTGCTCAGTGTGGAGAAAAATGAGGAAATTTTGCCTGCTGAGCATCTTTAGCTGAGCATTTTAGCCTGGAGGAGGCTCAGGGCAGACCTTATTGCTGTCTACAACTACCTGAGGGGTGGTTGTAGCCAGGAGGAGGTTGCTCTCTTCTCTCAGGTGGCCAGCGCCAGAACGAGAGGGCACAGCCTCAAGCTGCGCCGGGGGAAGTTTAGGCTCGAGGTGAGGAGAAAGTTCTTCAGTGAGAGAGTCATTGGACACTGGAATGGGCTGCCCAGGGAGGTGCTGGAGTCGCCGTCCCTGGAGCTGTTCAAGGCAGGATTGGACGTGGCACTTGGTGCCATGGTCTAGCCTTGAGCTCTGTGGTGAAGGGTTGGACTTGATGATCTGTGAGGTCTCTTCCAACCTTGGTGATACTGTGAGACTGTGAGACTGTGATCTTAAAATGCACAAATTAAGAAAACACAGAATAGTAAGGACTGGAAGGGACCTCCAGAGATCATCGAGTCCAACCCCAAAGGAGGGTGGATCACACAGGAACGCATCCAGAGGGGTTCTGAAAGTCTCTAGACTTGGTCACAAGCTCAGCAGAATGTCATTGGAGCCTTGTACAGGGTTAACCCTCCAGGGGCAGTGACCTTGAGCCTGACCCTAGGTGGCGGTGGGTCTGAACACCACCAGGTGATTCATGCTTAGCCCACTCCCCCTTCCTGTCTAAAGGTCTATAAAAGCAGGGGAAGTTTCCTATTCCCTGGTGGGTCTGAACGCCACCAGGTGATGCTTAGCCCACTCCCCCTTCCCATCTAAAGGGCTATAAAAGCAGGGGGAGCTTCCTGTTCTCTCTCTCTTTGCTCCCTGCTTACCAGCATCACCATCCTGTTCCTGGTTCTCTTTGTCTTATCACAGAGCCATCACCCAGGAGGCAGACAAACCCCTTCCCATCAAAATCTGGTTGTATTTACACATTTGGTATTTGTTTTCCCTTCCCTACACCTTTGTAACCTCCCCACCTCAGATACCTTTTTTAAATTTAATGTTAAAGGTTCCTTTTAACTTCCAAATCAGAGTGAGATGATTGATTTGGGTGTGCTCACCTTCCTCTCTCTCTATATCCAATTCCTTTCTTTTGGGAAAGAAAGGGGAAGAGCACTCTATAAATTATTTGGTTCTACCAAATACATTTGAGTCTCTGGGAACTTAAATTAGAACTGAGACAATCATAGAATCATAGAATGGTTTAGGTTGGAAGAGACCTCAAGGATCATCCAGCTCCAGCCCCCTGCCATAGGCAGGGACACCTCCCACTAGAGCAGGTTGCTCAAGGCCTCATCCAGCCTGGCCTTAAACACCTCCAGGGAGGAAGCATCCACAACCTCCCAGGGCAACCTGTGCCAGTGTCTTGCCAAACTCAGGCTTGTCCTTCCCTGGCTTCACAGCACCTCTGCTCTCCCAAGTTTTGCTTGACCCTTTTGCCATGACATTTGGGTACAGCCACAACCACCTTGTTGGCAGACTTCACTTCAACGAGCTCATCACAATCCAACGAAACTCTCTGCAGACAGGATGTGTTTCCCCTGCTTTTTAACTGTATAATGCTACGTACCTTAACAGCTGTGCTGCATCTGCTTTCCACAGAGCATCTGCCCATCAGACCAAGCCAAAAACCTGCGCTACCTGCTCTTGGGGCTTGCCCAGTGCTCACTGCTGACAGAGCATCTCCGCTTCAGGAAAGAAGTACTTGAAATGCCATTCATAACACTGAAGAAGTTAATAAGCCCCCATTTGATTAGCCCTGCTCTCAGAAGCAGGCAAATGGAATAAATATGCTGAATTTTTAATTGCTGTAAAAGCAGAGCACCAACAGAGCCTGATCCATCAGAGAGATCAAGACAAGCAACCAGTATTCAATTACCAAAAGCTTGTCACAACACGAACAGAGAGCTGACAACACCCCAAAGGTTTACTCTCCAGGGCATAAAATTGAATATCTATTACTCAATGTATATACATTTTAAAAAAGTAACATTTTAAAGCCTCTGCCTTTGTATGTGACAAAAATCCACACTGTACACAAGAGAAAGTTCTTTTCAAGTGCCTATTTTGACTAAGAGAGCAGAAAAATTACCAGAGGAACAGCTCACTTTCCACATATTCATTCGTAGGGTTTTTGTTGTTGTTGTTGTTCTGTTTTAGTTTTGGTTTGTGTTTTTGTTTGGTTTATTTGTTTTGCACAAATCCAGGCTGGGCAGTGAGTGCCTGGAGAGCAGCCCTGAGGAGAGGGACTTGAGGGTGCTGGTGGATGAAAAGCTCAACAGGAGCCAGCAGTGTGCACTTGCAGCCTGGAGGGACAACCAGAGCCTGGGCTGCTGCAGGAGAAGTGTGGCCAGCAGGGCCAGGGAGGTGATTCTCCCCCTCTACTGCGCTATGCTGAGACCCCACCTGGAGTACTGCATCCAGGTCTGGAGCCCCCAATACAAGAAGGATGTGGAGATGCTGGAGTGTGTCCAGAGAAGGGCCACTGGGATGCTCAGAGGGCTGCAGCAGCTCTGCTGTGAGCACAGACTGAAACAGTTGGGGCTGTGCAGGCTGGAGAAGAGGAGGCTCCCAGGTGGCCTTCTTGTGGCCTTCCAGGATCTGAAGGGGGATACAAAAAAGCTGGGGAAGGACTTTTCAGGCTGTCAGGGAGTGACAGGACTGGGGGGAATGGAGCAAAGATGGAGATGGGTAGGTTCAGGCTGGATGTGAGGAGGAAGTTGTTGAGCATGAGAGTGGTGAGAGGCTGGAATGGGTTGCCCAGGGAGGTGGCTGAGGCCCCATGGCTGGAGGTGTTTTAAGGCCAGGCTGGATGGGGCTGTGGACAGCCTGCTCTAGGGTAGAGTGTCCCTGGGCATGGCAGGGGGGTTGGAACTGGCTGATCCTTTGGTCCCTATCAACCTGACTGATTCTCTGATTCTATGCTGCTGTTTTGTTGGGTTTTAACTAGGCTGCTGTACTCCCAAAGCCCAGCAACTCAGGGCAAGCAGTAACCACGCAGCTATTCTGCTCGTTAAATATTCTTTACGCTTCCAAAATGGAGTCAAGGAAAAAGCACCACACTCGTGTAGATGAAGCTAAAAGGTTGCCTCTTTTGGCCCCCTCCCTGGACGTGTTCGAGGCCAGGTTGGACGAGGCTTTGAGCAACCTGGTCTAGCGGCAGATTTCCCTGCCTATGGTGGGGAGCCTGGAACTAGATGATCTTTAAGGTCCCTTCCAACTCAAGCCGTTCTATGAATCTGTGAATCTTTCCTTCCCTATCCGTCTGCAACTGTGAGTTTCTCTCGTATATTACACAGACACACACCCCTTAAATCCTGATAAAAGAAGGTTCTAGCTCAAAGGCACCTTTTGTTGTTACAGATTTCATGTTTTGCCGGAGGAACACAAACATTCTCCCCGACACGAATAGGTACAACACGTTTAAAACATTAACACAGCTAGCAAAAATCCCATGACTAATTTTTGTTGATGGAGCCACACACAGAAGCTTCTCCTACAGACACCTAAACCTGATTCATATATTAAAAAAGAGATCGCTTTTTTTACAGGTACCAGCTTCTTCTTAACAAAGAAAAAAAAACCCAAACTAATAAAAGGACATCCTATCTGCAGGTCTCTGCTCTTCCACATACACTCTGCGATGGAGAGGATTTTGTGCCAGACATTTTTGTTTCCGTCTACCTTTCTACGACTCTGTACGGAGGAAGCAACACCCAGGCATGAAAATCAACCCCCTCGAGCCTCTCTAGGGGCAAGCTCTGTGTCTGCAGGACCCACTCGGAGGGAGAAGTGGAAACATGCAAGAGGACCGCAGCTGCTCAGCCGCCCAGCGCACGAAGGCCAACGAAGTATCACCGAGGTTGGGAACAAGCCCCAGTTCCCAGGTACCTGGCTGCCCCCGGGGGCTTTCCAGCCGCAGACTGCCTGCGGTGCTAGGGAGNGGGAAGAAAGCAGTGAAGGAAAGATCCTTGCCCTCTCCTTGCAAAACTCTGCCCTGCTGCTACAGTTCTGAGGTGCCCGAGGCCCCTGCTCGTCGGTGGACTCCCGGTGGTCGCCGCTCCGGCGGCCAAGGACGGTGCTGCATCCGCCCGTGGCGGGGATGGCGGGGAAGGACGGTGTCTGTAGGTGGGCTCGGCAGGCACCGAGGGGTGAAGAGGGATAACAAATCCCGGCGCGGCGCTGCTCACCTGCCTAGCGGTCGCTTCATACCCGTGTCGGCGGAGGCGGCGGGCAGGCGCAGGCTGTGCCTTAGGCTGCAGCCCTTGTCGAGGGGCGCGGGCGCGGCGGCGCGCTCATGCTCCACCGTGACCGACTCGTTGCGTTTCCTCATGCCGGGGCGGCGGCAGCTGCCCGGGGCGGCGGAGAAGGCAGTGAGCAACAGCAGGAGCAGCGACGCCGCTCACAACTGCCGCTCGCTCTGCCCTGCGCCGCACTCCGCCTCGCCGGCGCCCCCGTCAATCCCCGCCTCCGGACTGCCGGGATCGCGACAGAGTCGCCGCTTGCCAGCACTTCAGAGGGGCCGCGGCGCCATCTTTACTGCGGGCAAAAGCACCGGCGGCCATTTTGTTGGCGGGACCTCGGGGGGCGGGCGAGGGGAGTCTTGCTGTGGGGCACTCTGGGTCCGCCATGCCCCCTTGTCCTGGGCCTGGGGGCGGTGGTAGGCCGAGCAGGTCACATCTCGGGAGCAAAGGGGCACTGCAAGGCATTGGCTCTCTTGGCGCCGCCCGGCCACGATGGGTGTGTGGAGCTCAAGGTAAGGCAGAGCATCAGAGCATGCAAGACCCTGTGGTGAAGTGTTGTTATCCAAGTTCCCAGGCTCACAGGATGTTAGGGGTTGGAAGGGACCCAAGGAGATCATCCAGTCCAACCCCCCTGCCAGAGCAGGACAATGCTGTCTAACACAGATCACACAGGAACACATCCAGACAGGCCTTCAAAGGCTCCACAGAAGGAGATTCCACAACCATCCCTAGGGAACCTGTTCCAGTGCTCTGTGACCCTTACAGTAAAGAAGTTCCCCCTTGTGTTGAGGCAGAACCTCTTGTGCTGCAACTTACACCCATTGCTCCTTGTCCTATCCCAGGGAGCAGTGAGCAGAGCCTGTCCCCCCACTCCTGGCAGCCTTCAGGCTGAGCAGACTCTGTCTGTCTGTGCCTTCATCAATGTCATCGATGAAGATGTTGAACAGGACTGGCCCCAGCACTGATCCCTGGAGGGGTCCACTGGTCACAGCTCTCCAGATGGACCTGGCACCATTGATCAACAATTTAACTCGGTTGTGTAAATGCCTATGTTACTAGTGGTGTCATTTAAGGTAGGGTTAAATACACTGCTTTGGTCTTCTAAGTAGGACTATTGATGTGGGGCTTCGTGGTGTAAAGCTGGTCTCATTTGTAATAAACAATACATGTGTTGCTAGGGACTGTGTCACAGAATCACAGAGTGGCTCGATTTGGAAGGAATCTTAAAGGCCTTCTAGTTCCAACCCCCCTGCCATGGGCAGGGACACTTTCCACTAGATTGAGTTGCTCAAAGCCTCATCCAGTCTGGTTTTAAATGCTCCTAAGGATGAGGTGTCCACAATTTCCCTGGGCAACCTGTTCCAGTGTCTCAGTGCTCTCACATGAAAGAACTTCTTCCTGATGTCTAATCTAAATCTACCCTGCCCTAGTTTAAAACGTTTATGCCTGGTCATATCTCTACAAGCCCAAGCTTAGAAGCAGTCCCTCCACAGTTTTCTTGTAGCACCCTTCAGACACTGGAAGGCTGCTATAAGGTCTTATCAGAGTCTTCTGTTCTCCAGGCTGAACAGCCCCAACTCCCTCAGCCTGTCCTTGTAGGAGAAGTGCTCCAGATCATCTTTGTGGCTCTCCTCTGGAGCCTCTCCAACAGATCCATGCCCCCATGTCAGGGGCCCCAGAACTGGACACACTACTCCAGGTGAGGTGTCACATGAGCAGAGTGGAGGTGCAGAATCACCTCCCTTAACCTGCTGGGCAGACATCTTTTGATGCAGCCCAGGATATGGTTTGCTTTTTGGGCTGCCAGTGCACATTGCTGGCTCATGTCGACACCTCATCAGCCAGCACCTCCAAGTCCTTCTGAGCAGGGCTGCTCTCAATCCACTCATCACTCAGCCTGTATTTGTGCTTGAGAATACCCCAACTCAGATGCAGGACCTTGCACTTTGCCTTGTTGAACTTCATGAGGCTGGCGTGGGCCCACCTCTCCAGCCTGTCCAGGTCCTTGAAGAGGAGCTGACAGATTGATGATGCTTGGCCTGTGCTGGAAATTCCCATCAAAGTCTGTAACAGAACACCTTGGAGGTGGAGAGAAGCTCTCAACTGGAGGGGAGGCTCTTAACTAGAGGAGATTCCTTGGGTTTGTGCATGTTGGGGAACATCCTGAGACGTGTCATCAGCAAGCCCTCTGGCAGAAGAACTTTGATGAGAGATACCCTTTCTGCCAACTCCCCCAGTTACAATGTTAAACCCCACACCTAGCTACAAAGCCCCTACCCAAATGCACCTCTGGCTCTCTGAGCATGTGCAGTGAATTTCAAAGCAGCTGTATCTTTTTGGATAAAGCAGGAAAGGAGCTAACCAAAGTCTAATTTGTAAGTGTTGACAGGAGGTGTAGCTGATACATGTTACTGCAGAAGTATCCGCTGTAAAGTTCAGCTGGTGTGCCGGCTTCGTGGGGATACCCTCAGCACCCAAACTTGCACAGCTTTCTAGTAAAGCAATATCTCACCTCAGCGTGTGAGAGCAGATTGTTGCACACTGGGCAAAGGAACCTGTTTTTTTTTGACAACAATATAAGGTGTCATGCTGATGTACATCCCAATGCAGGGACCTGGGAGATATCCACTTTGGTGTCATGGAAACCTGCAGGTTACTGGAAATGTTGACACCCCAGCACCCATCAGGGATACCCAGTTTGCTGAGGTGCCACTCATGAGGGACAGAAAGGGGGATAGGCCTGGCCTAATTGCCATGATATTTAACAAAGCCAAGTGCAGGGTTCTGCACTTTGGCCACAACAACCCCAAGCAACGCTACAGGCTGGGGACAGAGTGGCTGAGAGCAGCCAGGAGGAAAGGGACCTGAGGGTACTGGTGGATAGTAGCTGAAGATGAGCCAGCAGTGTGCCCAGGTGGCCAAGAGAGCCAATGGCATCCTGGGCTGGATCAGGAGCAGTGTGGCCAGCAGGACAAGGGAGGTTATTCTGCCCCTGTGCTCAGCACTGGTCAGGCCACACCTTGAGTGCTGTGTCCAGTTCTGGGCTCCTCAATTCAAGAGAGATGTTGAGGTGCTGGAAGGTGTCCAGAGAAGGGTAACAA
>WAAF01009583.1:78127-192560 GCA_013400475.1 Tricholaema leucomelas | reverse complement strand
TTGATTCTATTCTATAATTAAACTGATTCCACAAGAAGAGCCACTGGGACAGGGGAAACAGGGCAGCTGTGAATGGAAGAACACTGCCTGGACTGCATGGGCCTGGAGGGGCTGTGAGACCCTGCGTAGGGCTCGATAGAGGCTAAGTTACAGAACATACCTCAGTGTGGAGATATGGCATAGCTGATACAAAGACACAGAGAAAGGCAAAGCTTAGTGGTAGCTCTGACTGTTGGACTCAGCAGTGAGGACACAAGTGACACAGTGAGGTGACACAGATAATCATAGCCATAGCCTGTGAACAGTCAGAGATATCACCTTCAACTCTTCTGTGTTCTAAAACTTTCTCTGAAGCACAAGGCAGTGATGTCAAAGGTTTGGATGTGACTCCACACCTCCCTTTTGCTTTGTAGCCTTCTGGGGAGGTTATGCTATCACTTTGGAAAGTACATCCTCACCTGCTGATCTCTACAGACACACACAAGCATTGCTAATTTCAACAGAGCTTCCCTAGCAGTGCAGGGATAGAATCAAAGAATGGTATGGGTGGGAAGGGACCCCCAAAAACCATCCAGTCCAACCCTCCTGCAGTCAGCAGGGATGTCTGCAAGCAAAGCAGGCTGCACAGTCTCACACAACCCCGACTGCAATGGTTCCAGGGATGAGGCATCCACTGCCTCTCTGGGCAACCCCTATTCTAAACCATCAACCCGTCAACAGAGCCCACTCAAAAGTCTGTCCCCCGATGTCTTCTTGGACTCTAAGTACTGTAAGGCCACAAAAAGGTCTCTCCAAAGCTCCCTCTTCTGCAGGCCAAACAAGCCCAACTCTTACAACCCATGCCCACAGCACAGGGGCTCCAGCACTGGAAATGAGTGGTGGCAAATATCTAAAACGTCCCCTGCAGTGTATCAGCAAGAGCTGGTGACTGCACTGCCCATACATCTACATCTAGCCCACATCTAGCTGGGGCTAAACTACAGCAGTGGCTCCCCAGCAGAGAAGAGGAATTAGGCAAAGGAGACTACACAGGTTGAAATGGCAACAGATTTAATAGTCAAACTGACACCAACAGCAGTACAAAGTATATGAAGTTATACTCAGCCCTGCAAAGGTACAGAAGGCACAATAAAGAGGAAGGCAGTTCTTGAGAGAAAGAGGAGAAAGAGGAGCAGGGTGAGCAAGAGCCTGAGCAGAAAGCTACAGCACCCTATACCACTGGGGAGCAGGACAGCAGTGCAGTGCAGAAACAGCCATGCCCCTGTGTTCTGTCTCCCACTGCTGCTGCTACGACTGCGTTGAAATATTAATCATAGATTCACAGAATGGTTTGGGTTGAAAGGGACCTAAAAGATCATCTATTTCCAACCCCCCTGCCATGGGCAGGGACACCTTCCACTAGACCAGCTTGCCGAAGGCCATGTCCAATCTGACCTTGAACACCTCCAGGGAGGTAACATCCAGTACCTCCCTGGGAAACCTGTTCCAGTGTCTCACTACCCTCAGTGTAAAGAATTTCTTCCTAGGGTACTTTCTCTTTTCCTGTAAAGTGAAGCAGTTCCTGGAAAATGGCTCTGTGGACAAGTGACCTCAGCTATCTTCCACCCATTTCTCCTGACTCACTTCTGACTGATCCTGTACCTGATGGAACAGAGACATTCAAGAGAACGGTGTGAACTAATCAATCCCAGGAACAGAGACAAGGCAGTGCACCAAAAAAGAGAACGTTACTGTTAAAATACAAGCCTCAACTTCAGGGGTCAGTGCTGGGACCAGTGCTCTTTAACATCTTTGTCAGTGACATGGACAGAGGAATTGAGTGCACCCTCAGCAAGTTTGCAGATGACACCAAGCTGTGTGGCACAGTTGACTTGCTGGAGGGCAGGGATGCCATCCAGAGGGACTTGGACAGGCTGCAGAGGTGGGCCCAGGCCAACCTCATGATATTTAACAAGGCCAAGTGTAAGGTCCTGCACCTGGGTCGGTGCAGTCCCAGGCACAGATACAGGCTGGGTGGGGAATGGCTGAGAGCAGCCCTGAGAAGGACCTGGGGGTCTGGGGTGATGAAAAGCTCAACATGAGCCTGCAGTGTGCACATGCAGCCCAGACAGCAACCCTGTGCTGGGCTGAAGCAAGAGCAGTGTGGGCAGCAGGGCAAGGGAGGGGATTCTGCCCCTTTACTCTGCTCTCGTCAGACCCCACCTGGAGTACTGTGTGCAGTTCTGGAGCCCCCAACACAAGAAGGACATGGAACTGCTGGAGCGGGTCCAGAGGAGAGCCACGAAGATGCTCAGAGGGCTGCAGCAGCTCTGCTATGAGGACAGGCTGAGAGAGTTGGGGCTCTGCAGCCTGGAGAAGAGAAGGCTTCGAGGAGACCTTAGAGTGGCTTTCCAGTATCTGAAGGGAGCCTACAGGAAGGCTGGGGAGGGACTATTGACAAGGTCTGGTAATGTCAGGACGAGGGGGAATGGGTTTAAGCTGGAAGAGGGGAGATTTAGACTGGATGTTAGGAGGAAGTTCTTTACAGTGAGGGTGGTGAGACACTGGCACAGGTTGCCCAGGGAGGTTGTGGATGCTTCCTCCCTGGAGGTGTTTAAGGCCAGGCTGGATGAGGCCTTGAGCAGCCTGCTCTAGTGGGAGGTGTCCCTGCCTATGGCAGGGGGTTGGAGCTGGATGATCCTTGAGGTCCCTTCCAACCCAAACCATTCTATGATTCTAACTATCTCAGCAGTTATGGATAGCTAGCAGAAAGTACTGTGTCATCTGCTGGCACAAGTTTTGCCGTGTTTCTGGAAGCTTCTCCCCACACTTGGCTTTGGCCGGGCAGTGCTGCCTCTCTTGTGCTCTCAGCTGAGGCTGTAGCCTTAGCAGCTTTCCGCTGGTTAAAGTTCACGGCTTTCCCCCCGGGTTTCCCTTCTGGATTACATCGGGATGCTTCGCGATTGTTACCTGCCCGTAGCTGGGGCCTGCGGCACAGTGAAGTGTCATGGCTGGACCGAGTCACGGCGTGGCTGTCCCGAAATCTGCGGCTTGCAGGCGGGCTGGATTCTTGGTTGGCCGAATGGAGGTGAGGCTTTTGGCGCGCTGTGCCTGCCGGGCTGCGCTGTGACGTACGGAAAAGACTCTATCACTCGAAAGTTATAAAGTAGGTATGTTTATTGTGCAAGATGCACGGGGGATATCTCCTCCAAAATCGTGCATCCCCAAAGGAGCAAGCACCCCACATTGATACACTGAATCCAGGCATATCAATGAAACGCCTGTACATTCTTATCACTAAAACCCGCCTGCTCCCGCTTCCTATGTTCATTATCTCATCAGTCCTCTGCGCTTGCGTAGTTCCCTTCTGAAATTGTGGGCAAGGGTCCTTCAAATGTGGGCAGTGGTGGATTGGAGGAAGGCTGTGAGTCTTCATCACAATGTACTTTTCACCCCTGGCTGGCATGTGATGACCATGCAGGTTTGTAGTACCCTTGTCAGCCTATCTCCTTGATGGTCTTCTGCTTATCCTCCTCATGGGTACTGGCTGATAGGATTATGGCGAGTGCTGCTCAGTCCTTCTCCTCCATCCCAGATAACATTGTGAAGTATTTGTTTTTTTGCCTTGCTTTGGCCTTGGAATGTTTTTACATTGCTACTTGAGAATACATCCTTTGTTAATGATTAAGACCATCTCCCCTTGTTAGTCATCTACTTCTGCTTCTCTATGATTACCTATTCTGTTTCTTTGTTTCTAGTATAGATATACCTTTGGTCACCCCCTGTTTCTTCATATCCCCATATCACGCTGTGCCTGCCGGGCTGCGCTGTGCCGGGTCGCTGGCTTCCCGCGCCTCGGCAGGGCTCGGCGGACGGGCTGCATCGGTCGCGTCGGTGACAGTCATTGCTGTGCGAAAAGTCTCTCGGCTTCGAAGAGCCGAAGCCTCTTCTCTCCGGGTTACTTTTAACTTGGCGGCTTGGCTCTGGAGGAGACAGCGTCTCTAGCAGTAGCTGCAGGACTCCGGGGGTTGTCCCCGCCCTGGCTGTTAGCTGAATTGAGGCTACCGTCGGCTGAACTGGACGCTGACAGCTTTTCCCTTGAAGGCAGAGCCACGTCTTTTGTGTTAGCTAATGTGCGAGCAAATACCTCCACCCCCCTCTCTCCCCTTGCGAGAATGCTGGAGAAATAGAGTCTGCCTTTGCATCTTAGAGGGGACTTCATAAATGGTTATAAGTATCTGAGGGCTGGCCAGGCTCTGCTCACTGCTCCCTGGGACAGGACAAGGAGCAATGGGTGTAAGTTGCAGCACAAGAGGTTCTGCCTCAACACAAGGGGGAACTTCTTTACTGTAAGGGTCCCAGAGCACTGGCACAGGCTGCCCAGAGAGGTTGTGGAGTCTCCTTCTCTGGAGCCCTTCAAGGCCTGTCTGGATGTGTTGCTGTGTGATCTGTGTCAGATAGGATTGTCCTGCTCTGGCAGGGGGGTTGGACTCGATGATCTCCTTGGGTCCCTTCCACCCCTAACATCCTGTGAGCCTGGGATCTTGCAAAATGCACAGTGAAACTGAATCAAAGAACCTCTGATTTTGAACTTTAAGGTTTTCAAGTTCTCTTTCAAGGCTCAGAACTACTGCATCCGCATTTTTTAGCTCCATCAGTGTTTGCACTAGACAGGTAGCCAGGATTAAGGTATGATTTCACAGAATCACAGAATGCTAGGGGTTAGAAGGAACCTCCAGAGAACATCAAGTCATTTGGAGACCCTTTAGACCAGGCTGGAACTGCTAACATTTTCAGCCAGGCTTTTGAAAAGACTGAGGTTTTTTTTTTCCTCTCATGTTTTGAACAGCAAAGGACACTGTTCCCATCCCTATGGTTTTGTTTTGTGTCCTATATCTCATTGGGAAGAGTGAGTGCTGCAACTGGGGATTGTTAGCCATGCATTAGGAGCTTTGTCATGAGTTGAGGTCATTCCAAAATCAGGTTCTGCAAAGGCTCTGTGGGGCTCCATTGGAATGAGAATGCAGGCCTGTGAAGAGGGAACTACAAACTGCCCAACAGGCTTTGACAAAAAAGGAATGGACTCAGACAACATAAATCCTCAAGATGCTTCTGGGTGAAGTTTACTACTGAGAAGGATGCTTGGCTAACCTGATAGCATTCTATGATGACATAACTGCATGGGCAGATTCAGGGAGAGCAGTGGATGTAGTCTACCTTGACCTTAGCAAGGCCTTTGACATCGTCTTCCATGATATTCTAGTGATCAAGCTCAGGAAGTGTGGGATGGAAGAGCAGGCAGTGAGGTGGGTTAGGAACTGCTTACTAGTTCAAAGAGTGGTGATCAATGGTGCCAGGTCCATCTGGGGAGCTGTAACCAGTGGAGTCCCCCAGGGATCAGTGATGGGTCCAGTACTGTTGAACATCTTCGTCAATAACACTGATGAAGGCACAGACAGACAGAGTCTGCTCAGCAGGTTTGCTGATGACACCAAGCTGGGAGGCTTGGCTGAGACAGCTGCAGGCTGTGCTGCCATCCAGGGAGTCCTGGGCAGACAGAGCTGGGCACAGAGGAACCAGATGAAGTTCAACAAGGACAAGTCCTGCACCTGGAGAGGGATAATAAACTGCACCAGTCCAGGCTGGGAGGTGATCTGCTGGAGAGCAGCCCTGTGGAGAGGGACCTGGGGGTCCTGGTGGATAACATCCATGGCACAGCAATGTGCCCTTGTGGCCAAGAAGGCCAATGGGATCCTGGGGTGGATTAGGAGGAGTGTGTCCAGCAGGTCAAGGGAGGTACTCCCCTCCCTCTACTCTGCCCTGCTGAGACCTCATCTTGAATACTGTGTTCAGTTTTGGGCTCCCCAGTTGAAGAGGGACAGGGATCTGCTGGAGAGGGTCCAGCAGAGGGCTAGGAGGATGAGTAGGGGACTGGAGGGCATGGCTGATGAGGAGAGGCTGAGGGACCTGGGGCTGCTTAGTCTGGAGAAGAGAAGACTGAGCGGGGATTTGATAAATGTTTCTAAGTATCTGGAGGCTGCCAGGAGTGGGGGGACAGGCTCTGCTCACTGCTCCCTGGGACAGGACAAGGAGCAATGGGTGTAAGTTGCAGCACAGGAGGTTCTGCCTCAACACAAGGGGGAACTTCTTTACTATAAGGGTCCCAGAGCACTGGCACAGGCTGCCCAGAGAGGTTGTGGAGTCTCCTTCTCTGGAGCCTTTGAAGGCCTCTCTGGATGCGTTCCTCTGTGATCTGTACTAGATTGTGTGGTCCTGCTCTGGCAGCGGGGTTGGACTCAATGATCTCCTTGGGTCCCTTCCAACCCCTAACATCCTGTGAGCCTGCAATGACCAAGAATAATTACTTGGAAGTCTGTCTTTGTGGCATTAGGCTTAATATTGGTTGGTCTTTTTTCTCTGTACTAGAATGAAGACCAGCAAGGATTTTCTTGTGGTGACCTTAAGCTATTCTGTACTAGAATGAAGACCAGCAAGGATTTTCTTGTGGTGACCTTAAGCTATTCTCAGCATTTCTAAAGGCTGCTTTTCCTTAACTATGTATAGAATCAATCATAGAACAGTCTGGGTTGTAAGTGACCTGAAAAGGTCATCTAGTGCAACCCCTTCTGCAGTGAGCAGAGACATCCTCAACTAGGTCAGGTTGCTGGGAGCCCTTTCAAGCCTCACCTTGAATATCTCCAGGAATGGGGCCTTGACTACCTCCCTGGGCAGCCTATTGCAGCATTCCCCCACCCTCACGGTAAAGAACTTAATCAGGTGCTTATTTGGTCTTTCCCACCATAACAGATCTTTATGATTTGGAATCACCACACAATCTTTTTCACGTCCTCTGTGCTGCTCATACATAATGATAGAGTATGCAGATGTTCTCCCACTTGGGAATGGTGCTTGCCCTTCTTATCCACTGACTGAGATGGGTGCTGCCTGAGAAATTTGCCCACTCGCAGCAATCACTGCACAAAATCCATTCTGAATTCTAGAGTAACCCCCAAATGCCATGGTTGAATTCTAGTGGACTTGGCAGGAGCTTGCTGAGGCAAGGGTCCACTGCATACAGCACTGTTGCAGTTATAGGCAAACCAGGGTGAAATTCTACCATCTGTGGTCACCAAATACTTCATCTGAACAATGCAAAACAGCGTAGGGAATGTGCTGCCAATGGATCTCTTAGCAGCCAGTAACTCCATGTGGTTCTACAAAGACAGCATGTACAGGAAGAACAGGAAAATCCAGTCAGAGTAAAGGTTGGGAAAGAATTCAGGATTTCTTAGCTCAAGGCATGAAGATTATGGTAGAGCAATAGTGGAAACTATCCCTATGGGCAAGGACATGTCCCATAGGGTTCCTGTATGTCTGAAATCATCTGGAAGAGGTCTGGAGACAGGCCACAGGGTAAGGTCAGAGCCTGCTGGACTGCACTGATGGCAATCTCTTCCCCACTGTATTCTCCAGAGGCAGTTACATGTGAATTCATCTGTCTGGCCTGGAGATGAGGAACACAGATGGAAATCAAAGCACAGCAAGTGAGCACAGATCCTAAGTAACATCAAGAGAAGTGAAGAGAGCTGTGTTTGGCTGTGGATGACCTCAACCATGCCTCCCCAAAAGACAGAATCCACAGCAAGAGACACCAAAGGAAGCACAAAAAGCCAGGAGGAAGTACTGGTTAGGAGATGACTGGGAGAGAAGTGTCTGGAGAGCAGAAGGATATTTAAAGCAGCAGAGAAATCAGAAAAGCACAGAGCTACCTTCTTTGAAGAGGTGCTGAAAGGAGGGCAAAAGCCAAGGGGAGATGACTCAGGGCAGAGCAGAGACTGCACCCTGCCGAGGAAAGCAGCGGTACCTCAGGAAACGCGGAGAAGCCTGCTAGGAGAACAGCTACCCACAGCCTTTTGTTCCTCAAGCTGCTCTTCTCCGACAGCACCTGATGGTACAAACTTTCCCTAGGCACCAGTGGCAGCACAAATTCTATAGCTGAAGCTGGTGGTGTGTGTTTGTGCTTGATGAGCAGCACAAGACTGCCCGGAGTGCTCCTCCAGCTGCTGCCTTAGCAGCTCAGCACTTTGGGCTTTTTCGTTTTGCGTACTCTGCTGTCCTCAGGTTGGACCATGTAGAGGAAATGATGGAGATTTCAGACAGAGAGGTCTATGGAGCTGTTATTTCATGTTGACTTTCTGAAGGCATGAAAATCCAGGTTACTACAGGTAGAACAAGCTTTGGGAAGGTCCATCACACAGTGCTCCTTAATGGCTCAGAGAAGTGCCATGTGCTGATGTTCCTAAGTCAGCATAACTCCTTGCCTGCTACCTCCTGGTTTTCCTAGATGACAGTAGAAACACAGCTGATTGAAGCCATCTCCACCATCTCATCCCCAACAAAGGGATGTGCAAAGTCCTGTACATGAGAAGGGTAAACCCCAGGCACCCATGCTAAAAGCATGACAGTCATGACCTTGAAACTCTGCTGCCTTCAGGAACCACAGCCACTAAGGCCAAAGAGAGTGCCTGTGGTGAGGAAGGGAGAACTGGTTTGGGGAACATTCAAGCAAACAGGACAGACACAAGCCCTTGAGAACAGATGGGATGCCACTAGAGTGCTTGAGGGAGGTAGCTGAAGTCCTTCTGAGGCTTCACCTGTTTAATTACAGCCCTGGGGAGAGGTTCCTGGGGACTGGCAGAAAGCAAGTGTCACTGCTGTCTTCAAGGAGGGCAAACGGGACACAAGGAGCTACAGGCCAGCACTGATCCCTTGAAAAGTGGTGGAACAAGTAACCCTGGATGCTCCCAAACAAGCTGGAGATGCAGACCTTTTTGCCATCCAGATTATTTTCTTGGCTTCAAGTCCTTGCAGGGGAGAAGCAGCACATGCTGGGGGCAGGCAGAGGCAGATGGCAGCTGTCTGTAGGGGAAGGTCAGGGGCTACAGAGGAAGCTGGGGTCAGATGAGGAGCTAGAGGCTATTCTGGGAGCTATGGGGCAGGTGGCCATGTGGAGGAAGAGTAGGTAAGGATGCAGTGTGGCAGGTGGAGGGTGTGGAGGCAAAAAGAGAATAGAATAGGATAAAATAGAATAGAATAGAAACAGGCAGGTTGGAAGAGACCTCCAAGCTCATCCAGTCCAACCTAGCACCCAGCCCTAGCCAATCAACCAGACCATGGCACTAAGTGCCCCATCCAGGCTTTGCTTGAACACCTCCAGAGACAGTGACTGCACCACCTCCCTGGGCAGCCCATTCCAATGCCAATCACTCTCTCTGCCAACAACTTCCTCCTAACATCCAGCCTAGACCTCCCCCAGCACAACTTGAGACTGTGTCCCCTTGTTCTGTTGCTGGTTGCCTAGGAGAAGAGACCAACCTCGCCAGTCCCTTCATTGCCTGGGCTGGAGTGAAAGATCCTCTGTGCACCACAGCCAGAGCCCTGCAGAGCCCTTACTGCCTGCAGGAGCTCTGTCCTGTGCTGCCAGAGACTGTGGCCCTATAGCTCACCCATCGGTGGACGACAGCTACAGTGAGAAGCAGCTGGGAGAACCAGAGCTCTGCCTGGCCCCAGGATGATCCTCATGGTACACAGTTCCGTGAGAAGGTAAGAAGCTCATCCTCATCTCCATGGCGTGGTACAGCGTGATGAGGTGCTTGTGGCATAAGCCCTTCGAGACCTGTAGACGGCAGAGGTTTGACATGGGACAGGCCTGCCCCCCACTGGTCCCCCTTTGCCTTGCACCCCTGCAGCCCCCCTCTTGGATACCAATACTCCTCCGACACCTGACAGCTCCCCACGAAGCGTCTACCACGACTGCCAGCCTCCTGGACCTGCCACCGCAAATAACTCCCTGCCCTTTCTGAATGCTCTGCTCATTGCCCCCCGGTGCTCCCAATGCCCCCCTACTTTCCCGACCACTCCCTGTCCCACTGAGACCATGAAGCTCTCCCCAGAGGGTGCTCCCCAGCTCCCCCTTGGCCTCCGATGACCCAGTGACCCTCTAGTACTTCCCCCACGCCTGCATCACAGCATTTCATGATGTTCAGGGGCCTCTCCACTACCTCTTGCCCGCTCTGCTTGCATCACATGAGGCAGTAGGTTTCTGTGGTCTTCCTCCAGCACCTTCCTTGATGACCGAGTTAGGGACTTGTTGAACCTCTTGGATCCTCACAAGTCTATAGCACCAGATGGGATCCACCCTAGGGTGCTGAGAGAGCTGGCAGCTGAGCTGGCCAAGCCACTCTCTGTCATTTATCAACAGTCCTGGCTCACTGGAGAGGTGCCTGAAGACTGGAAGCTGCCAATGTGGTGCCCATCCACAAGAAGGGTTGGAAGGAGGACCCAGGAAATTACAGACCTGTCAGCCTGACCCTAGTGCCAGGCAAGACAACGGAGCAGATCATCCTGAGTGCAATCACACAGCACCTGCAGGATGGCCTGGGGATCAGACCCAGCCAGCACAGATTTAGGAGGGGCAGGTCCTGCAACCAACTTGATCTCTTTTCATGACCAGGTGACCCATCTAGTGGGACGTGGGGGAAGCTGTGGATGTAGTCCACCTGGACTTCAGCAAGGCCTTTGACGCTGTCTGCCACAGCAAACTCCTGGCCAAGCTGGCAGCCCTTGGCAGGGGCACTCTGTGCTGGGTCAAAAACTGCCTGGAAGGCTGAGCCCAGAGAGTGGTGGTGAATGGTGTCACATCCAGTTGGCAGCTGGCACTAGTGGTGTGCCCCAGAGATCAGTGCTGGGCCCAGTCCTGTTCAATATCTTTACTGATGATCTGGATGAGGGGATTGAGTCCAGCATCAGTAAGTTTGCAGACAGCACCAAGTCAGGAGCATGTGTGGATCTGTTAGAGGGCAGGAGGGCTCTGCAGATGACCTGGACAGGCTGGATAGATGGGCACAGTCCAGTGCCATGAGTTTTAAAAAGGCCAAGTGCCAGGTTCTGTGATTTGGCTACAACAGCCCAAGCTGCACTATAGGCTGGGGACAGAGTGGCTGGAAAGCAGCCAGGAAGAAAGGGACCTGAGGGTACTGGTTGGCAGCTGACTGAAGATGAGCCAGCAGTGTGCCCAGGTGGCCAGAAAGGCCCACGGCACCCTGGACTGTATCAGGAATAGTATGGACAGCAGGATCAAGGAAGTCCTTCTGCCTCTGTACTTGGTGCTCATTAGGCCACACCTTGAGTGCTGTGTCCAGTTCTGGGCCCCTCAGTTTAAGAAAGATGTTGAGGTACTTGAACATGTCCAGAAAAGGGCACCAAGGCTGGTGAGAGGCCTGCAGCACAGCCCTGTGAGGAGAGGCTGAGGGAGCTGGGGGTGTTTGGCCTGCAGAAGAGGAGGCTCAGGGCAGAGCTCATTGCTATCTACAACTACCTGAAGGGAGGTTGTAGCCAGGCGGAATTGGTCTCTTCTCCCAAGCACCCAGTGACAGATCAAGAGGACACAGCCTCAGACTGTGCCAGGGCAGGTTTAGGCTGGATGTTAGGGAGAAATTCTTCATGGAAAGAGTGATTTGCATTGGAATGGGCTGCCCTGGGAGGTGGTGGAGTCACTATCCCTGGAGGACTTCAGGAGGCTGGATGAGGCACTTAGTGCCATGGTTTAGTTAATTAGAAGGGATATGTGACAGGTTGGACTCGATGATCCTCTAAGTCTTTTCCAATCTGGTTAATTCTGTGACCTTGATGGCTTCCTTGTGCCATAGAGTGGAGGCTGTAGCCCCATACACCTCTCAGTAGTCACCATGAGCCAGCAGCAGCCCCATCTGGAAGCCCATCTTCTGCAGCACATGGAAAGTCTCAGCTTGGGGTAGCAGTGTGTATGTCGAGCAAGGCTATGTTAACCCCATCTGGAACCAGATGCCTTCAAGCTTCTATACTGCTTTGGCACCCCTCACCCTCCACTGGCTGTTCCCCCCACTGTTGCTCAGAGTTTGATCCCTAGCGCTGCTTACGCCAAGGACCATTGAGCACTGGCAGCAGCAACCCACCTGCCAATGACCAAGTGAGGTGGGGTGACAGGGAGGGCAGCCGAGAGGGCTGCACAGCACAGTGGACTGGAGCAGACAAAGTGCCTCCTCTCCTGCAGCTTTGCAGCAGCAGCTGGCCAGTCATTTCTGAAACATTCTCTGAGCCCTCCAGAACCACTAACAGCCTCCCAGCTGGAAGGTCAAATACCAGAGATGACCTAGAAGAGCCCTTGGAGTAGCAGCAGCCAAAGACTTGAGGTCTCCCTGTGCTAGTTTGAGCCTAGCTAGCATATTTTGTTGAGAAGAACTAGATCACAGGCTGAGAAATGAAAACAATGGTGAGGTCTACTTCGCTCACAGTCTTGCTGAGATGTGTACAAAAGAAAGGCAAAACAAAGATCAGGTCACTTTTGCTCTGCACTGTGTGCTGGGCTGTCCTCTTCGCTGGGAGCTTTTGCCTGCTGGGGAGCTCGTGGCTGCTGGCTGAGCTCCATCTTGCTTTCTAACCTCACCCTCCCTTTGCTTTTGTGGCTGATTCACCTTTGCTTAATCCTCTGGCCGAACCTCCATTCTTCCTTATGACTGGGGTAAGGTTGAGAGGGGTAGGGGAAAGGTGAGGGGTGGTTGAGAGCCCCTCCTGGGGACTCAGGTTTCTGGGAGGGGAGTTGTGTCTGTATTACCTTTTTACCTTGTCTATTTCTGTCTATAACTGTATATACTGTAAATATCTGCTTGTAAATTCTGCCAGCTGTAAATATAAGCTTCATTCAAATTTCCAGAGCCGACTGAGTCTAGTCTGGGTGATTTCTAAAGTGTGGGGGGGGCGGGGGACACCCAAACCATCACACTCCCAACTTGTGCTCCCCAAGGCAGAGAGAGGGTACAACAGTAAAACCCTCTCACTGCCCATCCCGGGCTGAGAACTCCACTACCTGAAGCCATCACAGTCCCCTCTGTCATACTGCTGCTATGGAGATGGTACCTGGGAGCGGGTCTCCAGCTCCGGGTGTGGAGGCAGTACTGCCAGCAGCCCCAGTCAGAGGAATGCAGAGCTGGGTCCTGACCTGTCCCGGGCTGACAGGCCAGGCAGGTGGCAGCAAAGGGCTTTTTGGATTAAACCTTTCAGAACTCTGCCAACCCTGGAAAACTAGTTTGGCCCTTTGCAACACTCCCTGCTCTGGGCAAGGGCAGTCTTCACGGCTGAAAGCTGAGACTGGCATCAGGTGGACCTCGCTGCTTGTGTGCTTGCACTTGGTGTGCAGGGCTCCTGCTGAAAAAGGCAGCTGCTGTGTGTCTGTGGCAGTGGGATGCAACTTCTCTGCTGGCAAGTTCAGGAAAATAAGGCCCAAACACCAGCTGCTTGGCTCTGGTTGAAATTCAGGGGCCAAACATCAGCTTGGTGAAGCTGCTCCTTCAGGACCAGCCCTCAGAGAAACTCCAAGTAAAGCCAATGCAGAACTCACAGTGGCAACTTAAGAAAGGGAATGATGATAGCTATAAACTCTTCAATCTAGTCTACCTGCTCGCACTGGTGCAAATCTCTGCTTGCAGGCACACAGACAGTTGTGCCAGTGCTCTGGCCAGGACCACTCATGCATGACATGGGAGAGGGACAACAATAATTAGGGCCTCCTTCTGTTTCTGGGGAATCTCTTGTGCCAGTGGCGCTCAAGCAGCGGCTGCTGGACTGATCTTTTATAATGGTCTTGGAGAATTTCTCCCCCCTCTCCCCACGTGCAATGCTCCTGCTGAAGCACTTGGCACAGCCCAGTGCCCCTCTTCAGTCCCCACTGATATGCCAAATCCCACCCTGTTGCAGAGTAGCTGTGAGGACCGAGGACCCATTACAGATTTCCCAGTAACACATCCACAGTGCACACCACAACACAGGCTGCAGACAAAAGCTTCACCTGGTTGAAAGTCAGAGTGATCTTTACTGCCAGCTTGGCTAAAGTGAATGGGTGCTCCTGCACCTCTTGCAACAGGTCAGCAGCCACCACCTGAAGCACATTTCAGACTGACCTTTGGCTCTCTAGACACCACGTGCACTAACAGAGTGGCCATTTGCCGGCAGAACCTGCTCAGTTCAAGTCCATGAACTTGAGGACAGCTTGCTGCCTACTGGTTGCTTTTCCCCATGTTCAACATGAGGTTGAAGGCAATGTTTACAGGCTGTTAGAGGCTGTCCTCCTACTGCAAGGATGCCGGGCCATCTGCCAACAAGCTGTCCAACTTGTGCTACGCGAACGAGGAAGCATCGAGAGACCCATATCCCAGGAACAGCCTTCTCCGTTATCAGCAGGGGCACTGCGCCTTGCAGTGCTTCCTCGCACACGTTTTCATCCCTCCACCACCTTTGCGCTGACACCGTTATTGCCAGCAGCAGCCTCCCCAAAGCTGTGCCTCGGAGCGCTAACAACCACCTGTCCCTCAAAGGCGGGGCGCTGTCCCTGGGGCCAGCCCAGGCTGTTCAAGCTCTTCCTTCACAGGCGATGAAGGCCACAGCATAAGGACCCTAACCACTGTCGCCGCTATCACCCCTGACTCCCGACAGCCACGGGCACGCAGCAGCGGCCCCAACGCTGGGGTCCCCGTGGAGATCTGCCCTCCGCTTGCGCGTCCTCAGAGCCGTTCCCCTGCGCGGGAGAACCCCCCGGGGCACGGACACCAGCGCCTCCGAGCCGCCGCACCGAGCTGGGAGCGAGCCCCGCCGCAAAGAGCCGGAGCGGGCGGCGCTGCCCCGGAAGAGCCCCTGGTCCGCAGCCCCGCCCCGCCCCCGGGGCCGTGCCCGGCACCGGAGCGCAGGTCCACCAATGAGAAAAATTCGCTGCTTTGCGTCAGCGCCGCGCGGCGGTGGCGGAGGTTGTTGCTAGGCAGACCGCTACGGCTGGCCCAATGGGAGCAGCGCGCTGCGGCCGGGCCCGGGCTCAGGCGGCGGCGGTGGCGGCGGGCGCGGAGCGGCTGGGGCCCGGCGCTCACCATGCCCTACAAGCTGAAGAAGGAGAAGGTGCGGCGGGCAGGCGGGCGGCCGGGCGGCGCCGGGGATGCCCTTGCGCGACCCGGGCGCGGCCCCGGTAAACCGGCCCCCCGCCCCCGCAGCCCTCCCCGGCGCGGCCTTTCCTCGGCGCGGCCCCCTCGGGGCGGGGGCNGCGTGGTGCAGGAGTGCGGCGGGGGCGCGCGCCGGGCGGGGGAGGGGGCGGCAGCCGGTTACGGTCGCCCCAGTGCCAGCACCGCCAGTGCCGGTCCCGGGCTGGGGGGTACCGGAGGCTGCGGCCGCCACTTTCAGTGCCTGCCTCGGTGCTGGTGCTGAGCAGAGGCTGCGACCTGCCTCGCTCCGCGCTGTTGGGAGGTGGCGGGGGCTGCGAGGCACGGCCGCCTCTCTTGCCCCCGGTTATGCCTCCCGTGGGGGAGGTACGGCTGCACCCGTGACCTGGACCAACGGCGGTGCGGCCAGGGATATCTATCCCGTGCCCTGCTGCGCGCTCTGCTGTGTGTCCCGGCCCTGCCCGCAGGCGGGGTGGCCCCAATGCACTGCCGTTGCCCTGTGCCCGCCGGCTCTGTGGGTAGCAGAGCCCGCAGTGGGCAGCAGCGGGACCGTGTGCTGGGCAAGGCGCTGGCACAGGCAGGGTGGGAGCACGGCTCTGCCACCCCCGGAGGTGTCTGCCCCGTGTCAGCCTTCAGGGAGCGGGCTTCTGCTTGTGCCCATGTCCCTGCCGCGGTTACCCACTGCCAGGGAATGTTCCTCGGCTCATACCATCCTTCTCAGGGGAAAAGGTCTGGGAGTTACCGCCCGCAGCAGGGCTGATTGCAGGGGTGGAGGAGGGACGAGTCTGTGATCCTGCACAACTGAACTCTGCACAAGGTGACATTTTCTCTGGACACGTTCTGCCCTTTTCAGGAGTCTCAGAAGTCTACCAAAAGCACGACAAAGCCTGGCAGCAGCAGCAGCAGCAGCAGCAGCAGCAGTAGCAGTAGCGGGAAGGATGGTGGGGTGGAGAATTCGGAAGAGGTAAGGCTTTCACCTTGGATACAGCAGTGTGCATGTGCAACTCATCTTTGAGGAGCAATTAGCGTCTTTCATTCTAGCTACTTCGTGCTGCTCTGCCAAATAATGTCTGTCATCAGCATCTTGAGGAATAGGAGAAGATGGTAGCAAAGACTAAAGTTAAAGATGAAGTTACTTCCTTTTAAAGGTTGACTAAAGGAAACAGTGACTATGGAAAAGACAGAATGAGTCTCATACCCTGCAGCCCTGCAAGAGCAGTTTTGGCAGAAAGCCGCTGGTGAGTGCTGCTCACAGAGGTGGGCTGGAGTGAGGGAAAAGCCACTGTTATCAGTGAGGAAGCCTGACAGATGGGAGCAGTTTTCTTGCTCCTTTCAGAGCTCTCTTGTCACCTTGTTTATGAGTGGGAAAGGAGTGAGAAGCAATAAAAAAGGAGCATCTGAGGTGTTTCCTAGAGGAGTGAGACTAGGAAGTAATGGATAGAACACCTGAAAGAGTAGAGGTGAACTGCCAGAGGTCAAACAGTTTTCCTTTGGTGAAACAGCCTTGTTGCTGATCACATTACTCCCAAGAAGGCACAGTCTCTATTCCCAGCAGTGCTCGGTCTCTTTCACTCTTCACTTTTGACATTACCAAGCTGGATGTGTTCGAATGGCCTCAGCAGAATGGGATAATATGACCATCTGTGCTTAGAATCAGCAAAAATTTAGGTAAACTGGAACTTTTCTGGTAGGTCTGAGTTTGCCCAGCTCTCAGCTTGGTTGTGGATTTTGAGGCTTGGTTCAAAAAATGATCTGTGTCCAGTGTCCAAGGAATTGTGTGTGTGTGCTTTAACACTGTGCTTGGACTGTGCCACTTTTGTGTCCCTAAATATCTGTGTGCTTGAGTCTTGTCTGGAACGTGTTGCACTTGTAATTTGAAGGACTGGAGTAAGATCTAAGATCTTAGGGAGAAATGTAGTTCAGTGGCATAGTCATAGTCAAAATAAGGTTATTTTTGAGTCTTTTTCAAAGCATGAATTGTAGAGCCTCAGAAAATATTCCTACACCAAGCCACTCAGTTTCATGATCCAGCCTCTACCCCTCCCTAACCTGTTATGTGGCCAGCAAGATCTCCCAACCCAAATTTATATGCTTTGTGCAAGTTTTGTAGATCCTCTTTTTATATTTCATCCTGGTTTTGGGTTCTGCCTGTTTTCTTTCGTGTGTACAGCTGGAAACAGCTTGCTGGGAGAGCTGTCTACCAACTCCAAGGACATGAGCAAACTCCTGCGTTGGCATCATGGGGTCAGGCTTACCTTTTGGTAACTTAGTATTCTTGGTCTGCCGAGTTCACAGCTCTGGGAAGAGGAAGGAAGGCCTGGGTCTTTCCTGCTTCAACCTTTCAATGCTTTCAGTGCTTCAGCTTTCCTAGGTTGGACTTGATAATCCTAAAGGTCTCAAAACAATCCTGTGATAACACGAAGGTGACAGATGACCATCAAAGCAGAGCACTCTGATGGTCCCCATCAAGGTCAGCGGTGGGCTGTGGAACTGCTCTCCTAGTTACAAGTGGTGCAATAAGAAAGGAAGAACAGTGCAGGCTACAAGCTTCCTTCTGTGACCTGAAGTGGCACATAATGTCTGGTTGTGCCTGAGTGCAGAAGAAACTTAGAAGTGATTTGTCTAACTTTCCCTCCCACAAAACATTCCCAGCCACTTCCTCATATTCCAAACAAAATCCAGCCCTTCTTTAAGATGGAAGGCTCAGTCTCCTTTGATCATAGGAACAGAGAGCAGAGTAGAAAAGAAGACACCTCTGCAGTCTGCACTGCCACAGATCTCTTTTCCTGTTGAGTTTGTGGTGAAGTTTGCTTTCTTTTGGTGCTTTCCTGTCCCTGAACTGCTCTGCTGCAGAATGGAAGAGAGCTCTTTGCTTGATCAGAAGAAATGTATACTGTCTTGAATGCGATTTTCCTGCTCTTCAGGAAGAACAGAAAGGTATTTTGACTTTCACATTGGGGGACCACAAGAAATTAGGTAACCTGTGCTGGGAGTGAGACTGCTTCATTGTGTCAGAAGCAGGAGATGGTTTGACTCATGAAACACCGGGAGTGCTGTTGCTTGGTGGGATGGATGAGCTGATCCTAACGTAGGTGCCTCTGCTAGCTGTTGTGAGAGTTCTGTGCCCTGTAAATTCTTCCATGAAGTTATGGTTGATTTGTTGCCTTTTCTAGGCTATAAGTCTAGGCACCAAAGAGAATTCACTTTCTTTTTGTTAGGTTGCAGCAGGAGAGAAGCATTTGGGCATCCCTCTTCTGGTATGCACTGCATTCTCGCAGCACCATGTTCCAAGGAGCATGGGGAAGAACTCAGCCCTAATTTATCCTGGTACCATGAAGTTGTGACTTGTTTTGTGGGCAGGTTGTCTGGCTGGTGGAATGAGTAAAGCTCTTTGAAGAGCAGCTCTGATTTGACAGATCTGAGCAAGTGCAGCAGACAAGGACCTCCTATGGGGATCTTTGCGGAGGGAGATGAAGAGGGCAGGAGTCAGTCCAGAAACCCTTAAGCATAGTGCTTTGTTCTCTGCTGCAGGAAAGGAGCTTTTGCTGAAGCTGATCTGGAAAGAAAGATAGGTCCAAAAGCAGACATATCCCCACAAGGAAAAGCAAAGTGTTTGAGTTCCCTTGGAAATACAGGGCTAGTGCAGTCCTGTTTCAGATGTCCATTTTAAGGTGAAGTTATCTGAGGTGAAGAACCAGCAGAGGTTGGCTAGCCCTTGGCTTTGGCAGAGGGGAGTGGGGGAGGGCAGTTTGATCAGGGAAAGACAGGAGCAGTGGGATAAAACAGGAGTGTAAGGAAAGAGAAATAGAAGGTTTGTTTAGTTCATCCCCTCCAGAACATGATGAAGATATGAATGAAGGGAATTTTCATGTGGCTGTTACAGGAGAAAAAAAAAGCAATCCTGCCAGTATGGTTTTGTGTGTGTGTGATTCAGCACTGGATGAGAGGACGAGAAAGAGTTACTCCTTCTGGCCAGAAAGACTGGGAGAGGCAGCTGGGTGGGGAAGAGAGTTAATGACCTGGAAGTGGGAGCAGGGATTAGCAGCAGTAAAAAGGAGAGAGGAGTTGCTCTGCAGCCTGAAGGGCAGCTTGGAGCCTCGCTGCTGAGACTTGCAGCCCTGGGAAGGGGTGCCGCGTTCCAGGGAGCTGCTGCATGACGTGTTTCGCAGCTGTCTCCATGGGGCTTGTTGCTGCAGTACCTGGGGCTCATTGTTCGGAGGGAGGCAGTGTGTTGATGTTACTTGTGAGGCAGAGCGCTTTATTTTAATAGCGAAGCTGTGTAACAGCAGACAAAGAGAGCAGGTACCGACTTGAGGGATGGGAAAGGAAGAGTCATCTGAGGAGGAGGAGCTGAGAGCAGATCTGGGCTGAGGAGCTTAGTAAGCAGGAGGTGCTCGAGGGACCAGAGAAGCAGACCGGTTTCCGAGTGGCGATGTATCCAGCCGCGGTAGGAGTGCCTGCAGAGGTGAGGTCATCCACGGATAGGAATGCAGAGGAGAAGCTGTCACAGCTCAGGGTGGATGGGGACCGGTCTCTGTCCCTGGCAGCCTGCGGCGAGGAGTGATGACACAGAGCAAGCCTAGGGCCTGGGGCTCATTGACATGTGCAGGCAAGTTCCTAGCAGGATAAAGAGGTGATGGAAACCAGTGGGAGCTGCTGTGAAGCCAGGGAACCTGTGCTTGGGGAGGTTTGAACGTGGTTGCGATTGGGGCTGGCCCAGCCTTTTGGCACAAGTGGCTTCAGCACCGTGGCAGGGAAGTGGTCCTGCCACAGCTTTGTGCTGTTCTCCAGTCACTTCCACACAGGCAGCATAACCCTGCCTGTCAGGAAGGGGCTTGGCTTTATCAGGCAAATGTGTGCCTGCAGCCATGGAGTGTCCAGCTGGTGTTGCTGTCAGGAAAACAGGTTGATACCTGTGCAGTAACAAAAAGAACCTTTCAGTTTTAGCATTCTGCTGTATCTTCAGGAATGGAAACTTCAGAGGAGGTGTTAGGAAACTTAAGCCTCTTGTGATTGCTGTCTCCAGGACTGGAGGTGTTTGAGGCAGAAGGACAGCAGGCCTGCCACAGGAAGCACCTCCTGAAAGCAAGTATTGAGGATGATGTCAGAAAATCCATATAGAGGCAGTCCAACCTAAAGCCCTCTCAGCACTGCTGCATGAGAGAATATCTGGCCTCCCCCACCATCAGATTAGCAAATTACCCTGTGTGAGTTTTGCATGTGTATGCCTGTTTCTTGAATAACCAGCAGCTAAACCTGGGGCTGTATTCTTTTCTTTCTTCATGCCAGCTGTTGACTGTAGAAGCTGGTGGCAAGGACTTTTCCAGACCTCTTGATGCCAGATGCCAGGCAGTGTGGCTGTGTGATGCAGCACACTCAGAACATGTGTCTGTGATGTTTCCTGAGTAGGTGGGGATGTCCTATCAGATAGGGGGATCCATGTGTCCTGCTTCCCTCAGTGTAACTTGTGAGGCCAAGGATGCATCATTTCTATCTGTCCCATCTTTTCTTTGTGGTGGCTCAACATTCAGATTTTGGTGGTCTTGCCTGTGGAAAGAGTGTGATGCAGAGCTGGTGAGGGGCCTGGAACACAGCCCTATGAGGAGAGGATGAGGGAGCTGGGGCTGTTTAGCCTGGAGAAGAGGAGGCTTGGGGGTAATCTCATTGCTGTCTACAACTACCTGAAGGGAGGCTGTAGCCAGGTGGGGTTGGTCTCTTCTGCCAGGCAACCATCAACAGAACCAGGGGACACAGTCTCAAGTTGTGCCAGGGGAGGTCTAGGCTGGATGTTAGGAGAAAGTGATTGGCATTGGAATGGGCTGCCATGGGCTGCTGTGGTGGAGTCACCGTCCCTGGAGGTGTTGAAGCAAAGCCTGGATGGGGCACTTAGTGCTATGGTCTGGTTTATTGGCCAGGGCTGGGTGCTAGGTTGGACAGGATGAGCTTGGGGATCTCTTCCAGCCTGGTTGATTCTATGATTCTAGGACTAGACTTCCCAGAAGCACCTGGAAAGCAGCCTGGGTGCCCAAATATTCAGGATGAGGAATGAACTTGTCACTCTTGGAAGGTTGCCAGCAAGAATTCAGCCTGACTTAACTGAGGAGAGACCACTGTTGAGGATAAGTTGCCTCCAGTTAGTAATCTGGGCCTGCTTTGTCTGGCAGTCACAGCTGTTTTCATCACAAGCTCATCACGCTTCCTCCTCTCATTGCGGGGCAGTGCTGCTCCATGAAAGGAAACAGATAACATCTCAAATGAAGAAACTTAAAATCTTCTTGTCTCCCCCAGCCTTGGCTTGGAGCTGAGTTTGAAGCAGAACCACTTAAGATTCCTTCAAGCAGAGCTAGATCAGAACCAAAATGTTTTCAGTTTTCAGTAATGGCTTAGCAAAACAATTGATGCTTTGTTTTAGGCACTGTTTTTCACAGGGAGTCTTTGCATTTGCTCTACATATTTCAGTCTGCAGAGCAGAGTATCCATGTAGGCAGCTTTCCCTTTGTACCTTGCTGCCTCCCCACATGCTGTGGGTGCAGTAACTCTTGCAGACTGGTGCTGTGCCGCACCTCTTTGGAAACCATCAGGACTCAGTATGGGCTGTGCAGGGTAAATTGCAGCTCAGCTGCTCCTCACAGGAAGAACCTGGCCGTATCTCATGTGGAGGAAAGCTCTAATGAGCTTCTGCATTGCTGATGCTTTCCCTCAAAGTCTTGCTGGTCGCTATTGTGAGAGGGTTTGCTTTTGTACCGCCGTGCTGTTTGTGACAGCTGGCAGCCTATGGAGGAAGGGGAGGGAGACATCCAAGGACTTCACCCATCTCTGCTTTTTACCCTCTGTGCAGTTCCTGCTTTATTCTGAACAGGTTCACCCTGCAGCTCCTTGGCTTTGTGTACCAGCAGCAAAGAGGTGGCAGAGCTGAGAAAGGGAACATTGCTGGGCTCACAAAGCAGAGCCAGAGTAGGCTGAGCGCTCTCTCCAGCTGAGCCCTTTCCTACAGGCTTGCTGGCAAGACGTTGCCTGCTTCCGTAGTAAGTCTTCCAAGAGCTGGGTCGGTGTGGTGTTAAAGGGTCAGTTGTTGAGCCACTATGGCTCAAGTGGAACATGAACCAGCAGAGAGGCTCAGCAAGATCAGAACAAAGCTGAGCTGAGCAAACACTGGCTTGAGTTCCTGGTCACCTGCCGAGAATCAGAACGTACCTCTGTAAGCGCTGTTTGACAAGCATGAAGTGTAGAGAGTGGCAGGATGTTAAGAGGAGTATGACCTGCAAGTTGAGAGAGGCTCTCCTTTCCCTCTGCTCTGCCCTGGTGAGACCAATTTTGTGTCCAGTTCTGGGCTTCCCAGTTCAAGAGGGACATGGATATGTTAGAGGGAGTCCAACAGAGGGCTGTGAGGATGGTGAAGGGACTGAAATGTCTGTCTGATGAGGAAAGGCTGAGAGATTTGGGGCTGTTTAGTCTGGGAAAGAGAAGGCTGAGGAGATCAGATCAGTGTTTACTCATCTGAATATCTGAAGAAGGTACTACTCTCTTATCAGTGGTGTCTTGTGATAGGACCAGGGGCAGTGGATACAAACTGGAACACAGGAAGTTCCACCTCAACCTGAGGAAAAGCTTATACTGTGAAGGAGATGGAGCACTGAACCAGGCTGCCCAGAGAGGCTGTGGAGTCTCCAGAGACTCTCAAGACCTGTCTGGATGTGTTCCTGTGTGGCCTGCTCTAGGTAATCCTGCTTTGGCAGGGCAGTTGGACTCAGATCTCAGGAAGTCCCTTCCAACATTTTATGGTTCTGTGTGTCTGAAAGGGGTGATGTGGAAAAAACAAGTCCACAAGAGGAGATCAGAGATCAGTGAGGCAGAGACAAGGTGAGGATGGAGGAAGCAGCCAGGATGGGTTATGTAAACCAACAGCTGTGAGACACAAATTTGGGTAGGACCTGTGTGGTTCCTAGGCAAGCAGCTATGGATGCAGCAATGATTTTAAGTGGTCTCCACTGTTGTCTTTGCAGGGCTGTCACACCTGCTCTGTCCTCCACGGCTGCCTTACTTTTTCCAGATGGTTCTCCACACAAGAACAAGGAAACAACTTCCATGTTTGCTGTGTGTTGTACAGACTACTGTAATTGGAAGCAGTTCTTTTTGAACTGTGAAAGACTCCTGGGTTGTTGTGTCAACAGACTCTTGTAACTAGTTGCAGGACGTGCCTTTGGTTCCATTTTCTCTAGCAGCCAAGAGGTTCTCATGTCTTTGTGATAGCTTAGGTGGGGGTTGATCTCTTCTCCCTAGTATCAGGAGATAGAACACAAGGAAATGGCCTGAAATCGTGCCAGGAGAAGTTTAGGTTGGATACCAGGAAAAATTTCTGTCCTGTAAGAGTAGTCAAGCATTGGAACAGGCTGCCCAGGAAGGTGGTGGAGTCACTGTCCCTGGAGGTGTTCAAGAAGTGTGTGGGCATGGCACTGTGGGACATAGTTTAATGGCTATGGTGGTGTTAGGTTGATGGTTGGACTTGATGATCTCGGAGGTCTTCTCCACCTGAAACAATTCTACAAGTTCTGTAGCTCACAGGAGTAAAACTGATGTTCACTTTGAAGGTTTGCTGCAGATGCAGCCAACAGGTCCAGAGCCCTGCAGGGGTGGGTGAATTGCAAGTGCAACAGTGAAAAGCTTGCCTGGTTTCTTCAGTCCAAGAAGATGCTTGGAGGTGTCTGATTGTGAGACATGCTTGTGAAAAGCATGCCCGGCTTCTTCGGTCCAGGAAGATGCTTGGAGGTGTCTGATTGTAAAGACTCATAGATGAAAGCTTGTGAATTGTTCTACTTTCTTTTCTCTCATCAGGCCCAGCAGCCTCAGCAGCAGCCACAGCCACAGCAGCAGCAGCAGCAGCAGCAACAGCAGCCAACTTCAAATAAGCGGCCCAGTAACAGTGCTCCCCCCCCAACCCAGCTGAACAAGATCAAGTACTCAGGGGGCCCCCAGATTGTGAAGAAGGAGCGGAGGCACAGCTCCTCCCGCTTCAATCTCAGCAAAAACCGGGAACTGCAAAAGCTCCCAGCCCTTAAAGGTAAAGCAGCTGTGGGGTGAGAGTGACCTGCACCATGAGCTGCACCTTGGCTAAGGCAGAGGGTGGTGACATAAGGGCTCTTCCCAAAGTGAGCCTGGTGGCGTCCTGCTAACCTTCTGTCTACAGCACAGGGTTGGCTCTGGGAAAGCTGCTTGGCTTGGCAGCCGGTTGAGACAGGGCTCTGAGCAAGCTGGGCTGGTTGAGGATGTCCCTGCTTGCTGTGGAGGGGGTTGGACCACATGACCTTTTTAACTCCCTTCCAATCCAAACCATTCTGTGATTCTGTGAATTGATAGATGGCCCAAAAGGGAAGGAAGATACTCAGTGGCAACTTCGGTACTTCACTTATCATTTGAACTCATTTAAACATCTTCCTTAGGAGGAGAGACTGAGGGAGCTGTGTCTTTTTTAGTGTGAGGAGGAGGAGACTAGGAGGTGACCTCATCAATGCAATGTGTGCAGGGTGAGTGCCAGGAGGCTGGAGCCAGGCTCTGCTGAGTGATGCCCAGTGACAGGACAAGGGGCAATGGGTGGAAGTTGAGGCATAGGAAATTTCATGTAAACATGAGGAGGATTTTTTACACTGTGAGGGTGACAGAACTCTAGAACAGGCTGCCCAGGGGGATTGTGGAGTTTCACTCTCTGGAGATGTTCATGACTTGCCTGGATGTGTTCCTGTGTGATCTGGTAGAGGTAATCCTGCTTTGGCAGGGTAATTGGACTGGATAAGCTTTAGAGATCCCTTCCCACCCCTAACATCCTGTGACTCTGTGTAAACTCATGCTTATTAATATATATGTGTGTGTATCTGTAATGATACCAAACTGGGGGAGTGGCTGACACCCCACCAGGCTGCACTGCCATCCAGCATGACCTGGACATGCTGGATAGCTGGGCAGGGAGGAACCAAATGAAATTCAACAAGGTCAAGTGTAGAGTCCTGCACCTGGGGAAGAACAACCCTGTATATCAGCTGAGGCTGATCTGTTGGAGAGCAGCTCTGAGGAAAGGGACCTGGGAGTGCTGGTGGACAACAGAATGACCATGAGCTAGCAGTGTGCCCTTGTGGCCGAGAAAGTCAGTGCCATCCTCGGATGCATCAAGAATCGTGTGGCCAGCAGATGAAGGGATATTCTTCTTCCCCTCTACTCTGCTCTCATGAAGGCACATTGGGAATACTGCATCCAGTTTTGGGCTCCCCAGTTCAGGAAGGACAAGGAGCTGCTGAAGAGGATACAGAAAAGTGTACAGAGATGCTGAGGTCACTGGAGCATCTCTCTTAGAATCACAGAATGGTTTCAGTTGGAGGGGACCTCAAGGATCATCCAGCTCCAACCCCCTGCCATAGGCAGGGACACCTCCCACTAAAAGAGGCTGCTCAAGGTCTCATCTAACCTGGCCTTGAACACCTCCAGGGAGGAAGCAGCCACAACCTCCCTGGGCAACCTGTGCCAGTGTCTCACCACCCTCACTGGAAAGATCCCTTTCCTAACATCTGGTTTCAATCTCCCCTCTGCCAGTTTAAACTCTTGTGGGAAAGACTGAGAGAATTGGGTCTTTCTGATCTGGAAAAGAGAAGGCTGAGGGGGGAATCTCATCAAAGCATAGACATACTGAAAGGGTGAGTGTCAGCAGGATGGAACCAGGCTCTCTTTCAGTGGTGCTCAGTGACAGGACAAGGGGCAACAGGCACAAAGTTGAACAGAAGTTCCATCTAAATGTAAAGGGGAACTTCCTTAATTCAAGGGTGTCAGAGCACTGGACAGGCTGCTCAGAGAGGTGGTGGTCTCCATCTCCAGGGACTTTTAAAACCCACTTGAATGCATTCCTGTATGGCCTTCTTTAGGTGAACCTGCCTTGGCAGGGTGTTTGGACCCAATGACCTGCAAAGGTCCCTTCCAGCCACTACCATTCTGTGATATACTTAGGATTCTCACATTCTTCAGCACGTTGTGAGGAAAGTGTTGAAATGCAGAGATCTTAGTGCAGACTGCTTTTGGTTCCTACAGCCACTCGTTCTTGGGAGAGGACCAAGCTGCCTCCTCTTATTTCTATCACATATTACTGCAGTGCTATTGAACTTGTCCACATTAGGGCAATTACCTAGCACTATAAATTAGTCTACATAATGGTGGGATTAAACACCATGGACAAGGAGAAAGTGTCTACCAGTCGCTCAGCCAGACCTGTTGCTGATACAGCTCATCAGAACAGGTCATTGTTTAGGAAGGGTGACTGCCTTGCAGCTGCACCAGCTGTTCTGCAAGAAAGAGCTAAGTTTGGCCCTAATACTGAGTAGTTTCCAGTGGCAGTGTACCAGAGAGAATGATGCTAACACAGGACCTATGCCACTTGAGCATCTCTTCTGGGTTAGCCTCTCTAGTATCAGGTGATACAAAGAGAGGAGATGGCCAGGGGAGGTTTAGGTTGGAGAGTAGAAAAAATCTCATCACTGAAAGAGTGGTGAGGCATTGGAACAGGCTGCCCAGGGAGGTGGTGGAGTCCCTGTCCCTGGAGGTGTCCAAGAGACATAGGGATGTGGCACTGTGGGACGTAGTTTAATGGCCATGGTGGTGTTAGGTTGACAGTTGGACTCAGTGATCTTAGAGGTCTTTTTCAACCCAAACAATTTTATGATTCTCTTCTTCTTCTCCTACCAGGTCAAGGGGGAGTGTGATGGGGGAGGGGGAATGCAGGACAGGGAGCAAACCACACTGGTACCTGGGCAAATCAGGAAGGTGTTCTACGAGGTCAAGGGGGAGTGTGATGGGGGAGGGGGAATGCAGGACAGGGAGCAAACCACACTGGTACCTGGGCAAATCAGGAAGGTGTTCTACGAGGTCAAGGGGGAGTGTGATGGGGGAGGGGGAATGCAGGACAGGGAGCAAACCACACTGGTACCTGGGCAAATCAGGAAGGTGTTCTGCATATCTCCAAGGACACACATCCCTGCTTTCTCTAACAGATGCTCCTCCACATGAACGAGAAGAACTTTTCATCCAGAAGCTGCGGCAATGCTGTGTGCTTTTTGACTTCATCTCTGACCCTCTCAGTGACCTGAAGTTCAAGGAGGTGAAACGAGCAGGTCTCAACGAGATGGTGGAATACATCACACACAACCGTGATGTTGTCACTGAGGCCATCTATCCTGAAGCTGTTATCATGGTAAGGCATGGGGCCAGCATGTCCTTGTGTTCCAAAGAAATAGAAGCTGTTCAGAAGCGTGGTGGGGAACAGGACATAGGCATTTGTCAGAGGAGTGTGATCCCCTCCTACCCCTCCCCACATCATCACTTGCCTGCTCCCTGTAAGAGAAGAAGAGTAGAGTGTGACAGTGCATGGTGTAGGGAGAGGTGGGAGAGCTCACCTCTGGCACAGACTGTGGAGTTCCTCTGCAGTCTGTAACTCTACAGCCTCTAGGCAGAAATCTGTTTGTAGGCACAACTATGGAAAAATCTCAATGTGGTGCTCTGCAGGAAAGGATTTGCTGCAGGGAGGAAGGTCATAAAGTGCAGGAATGTCAGTCATACACCTTTTCACTCATTTAAGGTTGGACTCAATGGTCTTGGAGGTCTCTTCCAATCAAAACAATTCTGCTCTGGTGAGACCTCATATACCTGGAGTATTGCATCTAGATCTGGAGCCCTCAATACACAAAGGACATGGACTGGATGGAGCAGGTCCAGAGGAGGGCCACAAAAATGGTCAGGGGGTTGGAGCACCTCTACTATAGAAGACAGGATGAGGGGGCTGGGGTTGTTCAGCCTGGAGAAGAGAAGGCTCTGGGGAGAACTAATAGTGATCTGCCAGTACCTGTAGAGCCTACAAGAAGAATGGAGAGAGACTGTTTACAAGGGCCTGTAGTGACAGGATGAGGAGCAGTGGTTTCAAACTAGGGAAGAGTAGTTTTAGATTGGATGTTAGGAATAAGTTCTTTTACCACGAGGGTAGTGGAACACTGGTAAAGGTTGCCCAGGGAGGTAATTGAGGCTCAACAGGGCTCTGGGCAATCTAATCTAGTTGAGGATGCCCCTGCTAACTGCAGAGGGGGTTGGACTAGCTGACCTTTGGAAGTCACTGCCAACTCAGATCATTCTATGATTTAGTTTTCAGTGAACCTCTTCCGGACACTTCCACCATCATCCAACCCCACAGGCGCGGAGTTTGACCCTGAGGAAGATGAGCCTACACTAGAAGCTGCCTGGCCACACCTTCAGGTGAGGAGGAGAGAGGGGGATGTAGATCTGATGACTTTACATCTGGGAAGTCAAGGGTCCTGTGTTGTGCTGGAGCTTGGCAGCTCTGCCACTGGCTGCTCTCCAAGCCTGCCAGGGGTTGTTGGTGTGGGGACAGGCAGAGACCAAGCCTGCTTTCCAGGTGTCTTGTAGGCGTTACAGGCAGGAGAGGTGTCCTGGAAACCATCTAATGGCTGTGTGCAGCTTTCACCTGCAGATGGCTGTAGTCCCATGTGGCCCTGAGGTAGGCTGGAAGTGAGGGAGTTGTGTCATATCGGCTTTGTCAGAAGAAATTGCCATCCATGTTCTTGTCCCTCCTGAAGGCACAAGAGCCCTTATCATCTGGGGGGCAGCACCCCTGTCTGCTTCAGTTCTCCTCTTCTTGCCCAGCTCCCTGGGAGGCACATGGAGGCAACAAGGCTGGTAAAGGGCCTGGAGCACATGGTCTACGAGGAGCATCTGAGGGAGCTGGGGTTGTTTAGTCTGGAGAAGAGGAGGCTGAGGGGAGACCTCATTGCTCTCTACAACTACCTGAAAGGAGGTTTGAGTGAGGAGAGGGCAGCCTCTTTTTGGTGTCAAGTGACAGCACCAGAGAAAATGATTTCAAGCTGTGCCAGAGGAGGTTCAAGCTGGATGCTAGGAAATATTTCATTACTAAAAGGGTTTTTAGACACTGGAATGGTCTGCCCAGGGAGTGGTGGAGTCACTGTCTTTGGAGTGTGTGGACTGATGCATAGTGCTGGGTCGAATTGGATGAGCTTTGAGGTCTCTTTCAACCTGGTGGATTCTGTGGAGGAAGAGGACCGCATGGTGCCAAAGCAAAGCCTATACTGGCACCTGCTGATATGTCTCTTGCATGCTGGATGTAATTCAGTTGCATTAACTGGGAGGAATGGTTTTACCATAAGAGATGAGGAACTGAAGAGAGGAGAAGAAGGGGGGAAAGCCAAGGATCTTTTCATTAGGCTGTGTGTCCTGGGAAATGAACTCTAAGGCAAACTGATTGAAAAGGGTTACGAAAGCAACAGTGAGCATATCTTGGTGGAGGTCATGAGAGAAGCTTCTGGTGGCTACCCAGGCATCTGTGCAGGGTGAAGCAGACAAAGGCAGAACAAGAGCCAGGCACTGCAGAATGAAACAGAAAATACAGAGAGGAGGTAGGCTGCAGTTCTGCAGCAGTGGTTGATCACTTCTCGTTGCTGCAGTTGATGCAGAGATCTAAGAGCCATTAGAAGTGGTGTGGCAGCATCAGCACCACCACGTAGCATCGGAGTGCTGTGAGTGCTTTGTAGCCAGAGTTAGGTCAGCAGCAGCTAGTGTGGGTTTGTGGCAAGTGTCTGCTGAGCTTTCTGGACATCATTACAGTTTTTCTGTGCTATTGGCCTTGGCAGATGGGCCCTATCTGTGAATGGGTGACACCATAGCTCCTTTATCTCCAGCCTTTGGGATGACATGCTTGGGTTAGTGGCCACTCAGAAGCACTAGACAGCCCTGGAATGGACTCATCCCTACAGGAGGACAAAAGGATCAGAAACTGATGTCTCAGCACTGACAGCCCTCTTAAAACAAGCTGCCTTTTGTTGTCCAAGTGGGACAAGTCCAAGTCAGTCTGCAGCAGGCAGAGGACACAACATGGCTTGCAGGGAGAAGTTCCATCCCTCTGCTTTTCTGGTCTTCCTTCGTGTGTCTTAAGGGCTTCCAGTGATGCCTGAGTCTTTGCCTTCTCCTCTTAAGGCTTCTATTTTCTGTTGAGATGTGGGCTGGTGATGGGAGAAGAGTTTCCCAGGTCTAGTGTCTTCATCTGAGTAGGTGGCTCTTGTCTTTGATGGGACCTGAGGCAGTAAGATCTGCTCTTGTCTGACCCCACCTGGAGTACTGTGTGCAGTTCTGGAACCCCCAACACAAGAGGGACATGGAACTGCTGGAGCCTATCCAGAGGAGGCCACCAAGACAATCAGAGGGCTGCAGCAGCTCTGCTATGAGGACAGGCTGAGAGAGTTGGGGCTCTGCAGCCTGGAGAAGAGAAGGCTTCGAGGAGACCTTAGAGTGGCTTTGCAGTATCTGCTGCTTCCTCCCTGGAGTGGCTGCTTCCTCCCTGGAGGTGTCTAAGGCCAGGCTGGATGAGGCCTTGAGCGACCTGTTCCAGTGGGAGGTGTCCCTGCCTATGGCAGGGGGTTGGAGCTGGATGGTCCTTGAGGTCCCTTCCAACCTAGACCATTCTATGATTCTATGTACCACCTTCTCACTGCCCATCAGAGCAAGGGCAACTGTGTTGATTCAACTGGGTGGAGAAACACAGGTTCCTGTGTTTTCTGTGCTCCCATTCAGGTTTCCCAGCCTTTCCCTGAATCCTTAAAGAGAAGGAAGACATTTAAAATCTGAAGTAAACAGTGGTGAGAGCATGAGGAAGATTTCTAAGCCATTTCTCTTTCTCCTTCCATAGCTGGTGTATGAGTTCTTCCTCCGGTTCCTGGAATCGCCTGACTTTCAACCAAATGTAGCCAAGAAATACATTGACCAGAAGTTTGTACTGTCTGTAAGTAAGCATTGCACCTGCCACTGTGCACTACCTTTGTTGAGGGACATGCAGCAGATTTTGGAGAGAGACTTTTTACAGAGGCCTATAGTGGTGGAGCGAGGGGCAGTGGTTTCAGACTAGAGAAGAGAAATAGATTGGAAGTTAGGAACAAGTTCTTTACCACGAGGGTGGCTGAGCACTGCAACAGGTTGCCCAGGGAGCCCCATCCCTGGAGAGATACCCAAGGTTAGTCTCAACTATGCTCTAGGCAACCTGCTGTAGTTGAGGATGCCCCTGCTTACTGCAAAGGGTGTTGGACTAGATGGAGTCCCTTTGCAGGTCCCTTCCAACCCAAACCATTCTGTGATTCTATGATTTTGGTCAAGGTCTTACACACACAGTCCAGTCAGCAAGTGTTTGGTGTGGGGTTTCCTTTTTCCCTTGTCTAGTTTTGAATGAGCAGCCACAATTATGGGCACAGAGCAGTGTGCCCATGTGGCCAGCAGAGCAAATAGTATCCTGGCCTGTATCAGGAGCAGTGTGGCCAGTAGGACAAGGGAGGTTATTCTGCCCCTGTACTCAGCACTGGTCAGGCCACAGCTTGAGTGCTGTGTCCAGTTCTGGGCTCCTCAGTTCAGGAGAGATGTTGAGGTGCTGGAACGTGCCCAGAGAAGGGCAACAAAGCTGGTGAGGGGCCTGGAGCACAGCCCTGTGAGGAGAGGCTGAGGAAGCTGGGGGTGTGCAGCCTGCAGAAGAGGAGGCTCAGGGCAGAGCTCATTGCTGTCAACAACTACCTGAAGGGAGGCTGTAGCCAGGTGGGGTTGGGCTCTGCTGCCAGGCAACCAGCAACAGAACAAGGGGACACAGTCTCAAGTTGTGCCAGGGGAGGTCTAGGCTGGATGTTAGGAGGAAGTTGTTGGCAGAGAGAGTGATTGGCATTGGAATGGGCTGCCCAGGGAGGTGGTGGAGTCACTGTCCCTGGAGGTGTTCAGGCAAAGCCTGGCTGAGGCACTTAGTGCCATGGTCTGGTTGAGTGGACAGGGCTGGGTGCTAGGTTGGACTGGATGATCTTGAAGGTCTCTTCCTATGATTCTATGAATTGTCTGTGCAGGGCAAGAGCATGTACAGGTTGTAGTCCCTGCAACTTACTGTACTGCTGGAGAGGGGCAGTGGGGGCCTTGCAGAGGAAATCCAGGGACAGGCAGCTTGCAGTGTGGAGACCATCACTGTGCTTCTGAACACACACAAAAAGTGCTGATGGTTCTAGCTTGTGAACAGGAGGCTGCATGTTCCAGGAAAGCAACCACTGTGCTCAGGGTGCTGAAAGCATCACTGCACTCAAAAGGCCAAGCAGCAGCAGTGCCCAGTGTTGCTGGTAGCTCCAGATAGTATGGAGCCAGTGACTTGATTTTCTTTCTCCACAGCTGCTGGATCTGTTTGACAGTGAAGACCCCAGAGAACGAGACTTCCTGAAGACTATTCTGCACAGGATCTACGGGAAGTTCCTGGGCCTGCGAGCATATGTGAGGAGGCAGATCAACAACATCTTTTACAGGTGAGATGCTCCTTGGTGCCACTGGCCTGCTGAGTGAGTGGGACAATCAGTGAGATGAATTTGGGGCACTAGGCTGCAGTTTGCTAAGTGACTCGGTTACATCACACTGCTTTGGTAGGGACAGCGTTCACTTCTGCTTAAGAGCGGTGAGGATGTGGTTGTGTTGTCTTCAGTGCACATAGAAAATGTTGGGACCTGCAAGCTTTAGCTCACCTTGGGGCCATGAATTTATCTGATTCTATCTTACACCTTGCCCTGTTGTCCCCATCTCCAGGGGTTCTCCTTAATTTTGCTTACCAAATTGTATGTAGCATTTGTCAATGACCTCTCCTTCTTCTCTTTAGGTTCATCTATGAAACAGAGCACCACAATGGGATTGCAGAGCTGCTGGAGATCCTGGGAAGGTAAGGACACTTTCACAGTTCCCAGAGGGCCCATAGTGAGACCTCCCAGCCCAACACAGTTCAGGAACTAGCAGTGCCTTCCTTCAGCAGTTCTTGCAGGCGCTACCTCTTCCAGAAGGTCTCAGTTTAACACAGCACATGGTGAAAGTGCTCTCTAGCCTGATGACAAGTGCAGTGGGCAGCCTTCTCCCCTCCCACTGAGGTGAAACCTTATCAGTCTTTTCAACTACCTGAAAGGAGGTTGGAGCAGAGTAGGTGTTGGTCTTTTCTCCCTGGGACGAGAGGAAATGGTTTCAAGTTGCACCAAGGGAACTTTAGGCTGGGTGTTGGAAGAAACTTTCTCACTGAAAGGATTCTCAAAGACTGGAACCAGGCTCCCCAGGGAGGTAGCTGAATCTTCACCCCTGGAGGTGTTTCACAGAGACACAGAAGTGTTGCTGAGGGACATGGTTTAGCACCAGCCTTATCAGAATTAGATAATGATTGGGCTTGATGATCTGGAAGGTCTTTTCCAACCAAAACAATTCTATGGTTCTATGATTTGTCTCCTTAATTTTGAGTTTGATTCCAGTCACATTTTCTGTCTTGCCTCAGCAGGCAGCCAAAGAGAGTTCCTCACAGCCCAGAGATACCTTACCAGTGGGTAGGCTTCTCCATGCCTTCAGCTGCCCTTCTGTATGCAGCCCTCTCTTATGCTGTCGTTCTCCTGCTCCATAAAGTACAGGCCTTGATGACTGGGCTGCCTCTGTGCTGGCCTTCCTCAGAGGTTCCTCTTAACCCTGGCAGAACTCAGCCTGGCACAAGATAAAGCAGAGCCTAGGCCCTGTCAGAGGAGTTTCCCTGTCATGCCTGCTAAGGTTTGCAGGTTGGGCCCTAAGGACCATGCTTCTGATGGATGCTTTCTCAAATGATTCATAGAGCTAGGGCAAGCCACTGATTCTTCTGAGGTGAGAGGTACTGTTTGTGTCCAGTTCTGGGGGCCCCAGCACAGGAAGGACATCAAACTGTTGAAGAGCATCCAGAGGAGGCCTCAAAGAAGATTAGAGGGCTGGAGCACCTCTCCTATGGAGACAGGCTGGGGAAGTTGGGACTGTTCAGCCTGGAGAAGAGAAGGCTCTAGGGGATACCTTGCAGCAGCCTTCCAGTACCTGAAGGGTGCTACAAGAAAGCTGGGAAGGAACTTCTGACAAGGGCTTGTAGTGCAAGGATGAGGGGAATGGCTTTGAGCTGGAAGAAGGCAGATTTAGATTGGATATTAGGAGGAAATTCTTTCCAGTGAGGCTGATGAGACACTGGAACAGGTTGCCCAGGGAAGTTGTGGATTCCCCCTCCCTGGAGGTGTTCAAGGCCAGGTTGCATAGGGCCTTGAGCAGCTTGGTTTAGTGGAAGGTGTCCCTGCCCATGGCAGAGGTTTGGAACTGAATGCATCTTCAGGGTTCCTTCCAACTCACATCATTCTATGATGCTATGATTTCTGCTGGGTGAAGATGTTATCTCTTATTTCTTCTCAGCATAATCAATGGCTTTGCTTTGCCTCTGAAGGAAGAGCACAAGATGTTCCTCATCAGAGTCTTGTTACCACTGCACAAAGTGAAGTCTCTCAGCGTCTACCACCCACAGGTGAGAAGTACTTCAATTCTCAAGGCAGAATGTGGTTCTCACAGAAGCCTTTGTTCAGGCTTGCTTGTAGCCATGCACCAGGCTGCATCACGCTGTCAGACAAAGTTCTTGCTGTGAGATGTTCTGGACTCTGCACTGGTCCCTTACTGCTGTGGTTTGTCCCAGCTTTGAGGTGCTGATGCCTTTGTGTATACCTGTGCTTTTTTCCACTGACTGACAGGAGGGTATCTTGCTTTTCTCTGCTGATTTAATGCTATGGCCTGCTTTGCCACATGCCTGTGCATGTGGTGTGTCAGCTGTTAGTCACTGCTGAGATAGACAGAGAAATCAGTGTGCTGGGATGGTGCAGAGATTAATTTCTTTCGATTTAGAATACATAATAGAAGAGTAGAGAAGATCAGGACTCAGGCTGTGAAGTGAAAAAGCATGGGTACTGAGCAATTATCTCTGTTCTCTTGGGCTTGTGTTTGTGGGGCCAGGCTCTGAGATAGTCAGGTTTGTTTCTTCCCACGTGTGCAGCTGTGCTTGCCTTTGGATGTATTTGCTGGTGACTGCTTGAGGCGGCTCAGGTTTTATCATCTGTGCTACACAACTGTCCTGAGTCAAGCCCTGCCTGCTTGGTCTTACAGCCCTTGCCTGCTGTCATAAGAACTGGATTCATTTGGAGCTGCAAATAACTGCTCATCACATGCCTTGTGGAGGGCATAATGTGACTGCCAGCCTAGGGTGGTGGTGGCACTTTTCAGGTACACTTGAGGAAGCTCTAACCTTGCCATGTTCTTTTCTTACAGTTGGCCTACTGTGTTGTACAGTTCTTGGAGAAAGACAGCAGCTTGACAGAGCCAGTGAGTAACAACCTTGCTCTAACTTCTGTGTGTCACTCAAGTCCCAGAAAGCTTCACAACTTCCCTAGAGTGCAGAAGGGGTGGAAAAAAAGGGCTAAAGGAGCTAAGAGTCAACTGAATTGTTTACTGGATTTGCCTGGTACCCTGTGGTCAGAAAGGGCTGTGCTCTTCGTGTGTAAACCTTTAGCATGCTCTCCTGAAAGCTACAGCAAGGTGCTTCAGATCTTGATGTAACAGAAGGAGCACTGCACTAAGCTGTCCTCTCATGGCAGAGCTTTCTGCGAGTGCTGCAGACACAAAACACATGGCCAGCTCATCCCTGATGGAACCAGCATGAGCTTGGGAGCACCCTGAAATAGGAAGAGTTCACTCCAGACTCCTGGGCTTGGCTGAAGAACTGGAGGGGTGAGGTTAGGAACCTAAGACACAAAGGTCTGTTTAGGCAAGCATCGAGTTCCTGGATGCAAGTGAATACTGATGCTCCTTGCTGCTGTAGCATCAGTTTGCTGCCTCCATAGTGTTAAGTCACACTGCAGACACATTTGCCTTCAGGATGTAATGCTGGGAAACAGCAGGTTCTAAAATGTGTGAGCAGTGTAGACGAGGACCTTGCATATTCCAGTTACTGGCTGAGCAGACCTGCAGCGTTAACCAGGCTGTGTGCTGGCTTGGCAGAGGGTGCAAGCAGGAGACAAGTGCTTCTCCACCCACTGCAGCCCAGGAAATGTCTCTGCAGAGCCCAGCTTCGCAGCCTCGAAAACAGCAGATGGCCAGAGAGCTCCTGCTTGTGTTACTGTAGCAGGGAGCACCAGAAAGTGTGAGCATTTTAATGAGTAAGGCTAGCTGAGATCGTTCTGTTCCCTGGATGAAATGTTTGCATTCCTGGTGAGCCTGACACCCCTCGGGGGAAGCTGGTCAGCTGTTGTCAGCTCTCTGGCTCAGCATCTCCAACAGCAGCAGTGCTGAAGCAGACCTCCCAGCTTTCCCTTTCAATGTGGATCTTCCATTTCCTGTGTTCCCAAGAGCCTGCTCTGAAACAAACTGTGGAAAGTGGCTTCCTGAGCGTGCTGAGTACTTCCCGTGGCTGACATCCAGCCCAAGCGGCTCCTGCCAAAGCATTTTTACTGTAGGGTGAGGGAGGAGAGAGAAAAAGAAACCTGTCAATATTTCCAGGATTCGTTTTGCAGCTTATTCAATAGTAAAGCTCCATAGCTCATCACTGGTTCCTGGGCCCTAAGATTAGAGACCCAAGTCTGGGTTTTGGTGCTTGTGGAAAGCAGTGAGGTTGATCTAATTTCATCACCTTCAGTCAGTGTTGTGTTGGGCCTCAACCAGACACACCGTGGCTGTATTGCCACGAGTCGTGTCCTGTGGAAGCATCCTGCTTGGGAAGGTTTGGAATAGTCTCCTGAGATGAGTGGGCTTATTGAAGGCTTGCAGAATCACAGGGCTTGTGCATCAGCAGAGCACTAGGAGATGTTGCCACCAGTGCTGGAAGGTGGCCAGATTGCTAACAAGGTCCACATCCGCTCCGAGTGTGTCTCCTGGAGCCTTGCTCAGCAAGGTGTGATGTAGTAGCTCTGTGTTAACAGCAGCCTGAGTGGCTGCCAGCTGAGCAAGGCCTCAGCTGTGCTCGGTCATAGCAAAGACAGACTCAACGTGGCTTGCACCACCTTAGCTGGAGGACAAATGGCATAGGAGGTCATTTGAGCTGGCTGGAATGGCAAACCTGAGTAATGACAAACACTGAGGATACCAAACTGTTGGCTTCTCAGGCCTTGATTTTTTGGAGGCATAATGCTTAGATGTTTCTAATCTTGCTGTTTCATTGCCTGCTACTGTCCCTGCGCCCCTTTGAGCTTTCTCTCTAGTACTGCCTTCACGATCAGCTTGCCCAAGTACACAGAGTGTGAAAGAGCAACTCCTAACTTGGGTTGGGGGTGACTCTGTTGTCCACAGAGTCAGCATTTCTGTAAATGCTGGACCCATGGCTTCAAGAGAGGGAAGGCCTGCAGGAGCTTGGGTCCTGCCTTTGCTCATGTCTAGAAGCAGATGGAAGTGGAGGAAGCAATACTGTAAATGCTCTCAGGTGGGATACTGTCCTTCCCTAGTGTATTCTTCCAGGGCATTGTAAACAAGAGTTTACTCGGCCAGAACTTGCATCTGCATTGCCATATTTAATTAAGCATCTAGGTGTAACCTCCATAAACTTGTCTGCTCCTCTCTGAAATCCATTTGAACTTTGAGTCTCCACAAAACCTTGCCAGAATGAGCTCAGTGATCCAGTTACTTCTGTGTGAAGTTGTACTTCCTTTTCCTTCATCACATTATTTACTGGGTGCTTCCCAGTCGTCAGGCTCTGTTGCGTGTTGAACGATGACTCCCCAGTGACCTTCTCCGTAGCATTTCCAATTTTATTAGCTGATCTTCCATAGTTGCTCTGCACCATCTGCCACACAACGTGCTGCCCACACTGCTTTGAATCTGCCATGTTAAGCTGTCTTTAGGGGGAAAAAAAAAAAGTGGTTCTAAGCTTTGTGCTGGTAGAGAATCACAGCAGCCTGGGCTCCTGGCGGAGTTTGGGGTTTTCTCCCCTGTTAACCCACCCTGGCTTTCTGAGGGTCTCTTCTCTTACTTCCTCCCACCTGCTGTTGTGACCAGACCCTTAAAAATGTATTGCACAGCTGGTGCTATCTTCCAGCCTCTAACACTGTCTCTGTACCCTCCCCACTCAGGTGATTGTGGGCTTGCTGAAGTTCTGGCCGAAAACTCACAGTCCCAAGGAGGTGATGTTTTTAAATGAGCTGGAGGAGATCCTGGACGTGATTGAGCCATCTGAATTTGTGAAAGTTATGGAGCCCTTGTTCAGGCAGTTGGCCAAGTGTGTCTCCAGCCCACACTTTCAGGTGGGTTGCAGCTCAGGGCTGGGATAGGGCACTGACTTGAGACCCACGTGGCATTGAGGGCTTGTCTTTGTGAATCAGAGGCACGTGACGGTGGGATATGTGGTGGGAGGCAGTGAGAATCCTCATCACAACCACAGAGCCAGCTCATCCAAAGAGAAGATAAAGTGAACTGATGGAGCCCCTACTGCTGCACTGTGCTTTTGAGCATCACCTATTGCTCAGTGTTGGAGGGTGGAGCAGAGCTGCTCTGTCACCTCTAATGTCAATCTGTTGCAGTAAAACTAAGCTGGCTGCACTATTGGAACCAAAGAGACAGTCTGCAGAGAAGGTACTTTGTATGAGCCTGTTGAAGGTGGTAAAAAGTGAGGTGTACTGAAAAGCTGCTGGAGTCTGCTTCATCTTTTTTGTTCCCTGTGGAGGTAAGCTGTCTGTAGGATAGGCTGAAAGAATCTCTGGTTGGTAGTCTTGAGGTTTAAAACGTCCCAGGGTGTTAGGATCTGCTAGTAGGTTCTAGCAGGTGTTTTTGGCTTGCTGGCTTAGGGTTTAGCTTGCTGGTGAAAAGATGTGGCTGACCCAGGTATGGATGGGCTGTTAAACAGTGACACAGTGTGACTGTGACTGCACAGGGAGGCAGAGTGCCTTCAGTCTGTCTTTGGCACAGAGAGGTCCAAAGTTGTGTGTTTGCAGGCCAAAAATGAGGCCAGTCTAGGTCATGGAATCACAGAATCAATTAGGTTGGGAAAGACCTTCAAGATGATGGAGTCTGCCCATTAACTGTGTGCATATATAAGAGCACTGTTTCCTGGAAAGGACTGGGGAAGCCTGATGGAAACCAGCTGAATGTGGATTATTGGTGTGGTAATGGGAACCAAAGGACTAACATGACCTTTAGGCATGGAAGGAGCTACCACAGGGTGCTAAGGAGCTTGAATAAAGTAGGGTAAAGGCTAGTGGAGAGTCATCCTGTACTTGATAGCAGCCCTCATCGGCTGCCAACTCTGAAAAACATGACTGGAAAACCTGGAAAAGCTGAAGACACCTTGCAGCCTAAGGAAGTTAATCCCAAACATGTCCTGTACAGTCAAGCTGAACAGTCTCTGTGTCTGCAGCTTCTCTAAGAGCAAAACCAGGAACTGACTTCTTGGTAAGTCTGAATACCTTGATAGGGGAGAGGTTTCTCTGAGTGGATTGAGTGTTAATCTAGTGACAAAGCCTTAACAGGATCCAGTAGCTGGAAAGCAGGGCTAGGTAAGTGAACCTGAGGTGAGTTTGACTTCATTTACTCCTGTGGAGTGATACCTTAAGGGTATATACTAAGCCTAAAATATAAAACTGAGACTAGGTGTTTCTTTTCCTAGGTTTTTAAACCATCTGTGAGCTAGCTCCAGATGTAGAAATTAGCCTGGTGATCTGCATTGCCCAGATCTGTGGTTAAATATGAAGAACTCTGGTTGAATCTGTCCCTGTGTGAGAACTTGTTAGACTTGTTTGTCTTGTTAGAGCAGGATGGCTGCCCCATGATTTGCCCTATTTTCACCCTTAACTACAGCAGGGGGTGAATCGTGGGCCTGGTGACTGAAGCATGCTCCAAAGCTCAGAGACTCAGTGGTGAGGAAAGCCAGGGAGGAATGGAATTTTACAGAGGAGGGTCTGAGGAAAAGAAGGAGTCTTGGAGCTGGTCTGAGCTGGGACCTGGAGTGTATGTGACATTACTGTCCTCAAGTGTTGTGTAAAAGGTGTTGGAGTCATCAGTACATGCAGGGTGGGCTTTGCCCAGTCAAGAGCATGAGGTTTTTCCCTAGGGAGGTGGCAAGTGTCTGGCAGAAGCTAAGGGAGAGAAAGCTGGGCAGGAGGGGTGAACGGCCTCCTGGAGCGTGCCAAAGGTCAGCCCTGCTGCCTGCGCCGCCTCGGCTGGGCGGTGGCAAGCTCTGGTCTCAGCACTGCACACACTGCACACACTGCACACCCTGTGCAGCACAGGTGTTTAATGGCAGGAGCCTCTCCAAGGCTGGCTTTGTCTCCCGCTGCAGGTGGCAGAGCGAGCGCTGTACTATTGGAACAACGAATATATCATGAGCCTGATCAGCGATAACGCAGCCAAAATCCTCCCCATCATGTTTCCAGCGCTCTACAAGAACTCCAAGAGTCACTGGAACAAGTAGGTCTTCCCACATGCCCTGGCACTTGCAGGATTGCTTGACCTACTAGTGATCTTGGGGGGTGCTGCTGCAGTGCAGTGGCAGGTGGCGGTGCTCGGTGACACCAGGTGCTGAGCCGGAGGGGTTGTTAGTGCTGTCAGCGCTGGAAAGTGCCCCAGCAGAGCACAGTGGCCTGCTTCTGCGAGGGCTCAGGCGCCTGCAGTGGCCAGCCTTGGTGACACTGAGTCTGCCCAGGGTTTGATATCTTCATGTCATTGATGCTGGTGGTCTGCTGGAGGTGGGCAGTAGGTTTTCCAGTTAACTGCTGGTCACCCATACGCTGTCCTTGACCGTGGCCATCGCAGAGCCTGACTCCTTGAGCACGAGAAGAATGGAGAAAGCAGAAGTAACCAGGCAGATGCCCCATATCACATTACTGCCCTCTGTGCCCAATTCCTCAGTAGTAGTCTGTTTGATCTCACATCAGCTTCCTTTCTTACAACTCTTCCTTCAGTTGATTTCTTACCCAACTAATCCAAGTTGTAAAATTCGTTTCCTTATAATGAACTGGCTGAAAATACTCAATCCACAGCCCAGATCCTAAAATCTTCCAACACAAACCACAAGAAGACCAAAAGGGGGAAAAAAAAAAAGAAAGTAATCAAAGTAATCTTCTTCTACTCTAGGGAAAAAAAAAGGCCAAATAACTAAGTATCACAGTCTCACAGTATCACCAAGGTTGGAAGAGACCTCACAGATCATCAAGTCCAACCTGTTACCACAGAGCTCAAGGCTAGACCATGGCACCAAGTGCCACGTCCAATCCTGCCTTGAACAGCTCCAGGGACGGCGACTCCACCACCTCCCTGGGCAGCCCATTCCAGTGTCCAATGACTCTCTCAGTGAAGAACTTTCTCCTCACCTCAAGCCTAAATTTCCCCTGGCATAGCTTGAGGCTGTGTCCTCTTGTTCTGGTGCTGGCTGCCTGAGAGAAGAGAGCAACCTCCCCCTGGCCACAACCACCTCTCAGGTAGCTGTAGACAGCAATAAGGTCTGCCCTGAGCCTCCTCTTCTCCAGGCTAACCAATCCCAGCTCCCTCAGCCTCTCCTCGTAGGGCTGTGCTCGAGGCCTCTCCCCAGCCTCGTTGCCCTTCTCTGGACACATTCAAGCATCTCAATGTCCCTCTTAAACTGGGGGGCCCAGAACTGGACACAGTACTCAAGGTGTGGTCTAACCAGTGCAGAGTACAGGGGCAGAATGACCTCCCTGCTCCTGCTGGCCACACCATTCCTGATGCAGGCCAGGATGCCATTGGCTCTCTTGGCCACCTGGGCACACTGCTGGCTCAATTCTAGGGAGGCTGAGTGAGTTTAGGGCTTAGGAGTATGCTGCAGTAGCAAGGGCAGGGTTTATGGAGTGGAACTCTGTTCCAGAGAGCTCCCCACTGCTTTGCTGTTTGACTTCTTTCTCTTCATTGTATCAGGCAGCACAAACTTGAGCCACCAGTCAAGGGTTCTCTAGTGACCAAGAGAGACACAGACATGCAGGCAGGGACAGACACTAGCACCCAGATGTGCACCAACAGGCACATACATGGGCTCGTGCATGAATGGACACATCTGTTCTTGCACATCTGCACCTGGCATGCAGACAGTTGGACACAGACACAGGCTCTAGCTCAGTGTTCCTCCCCCTCCTGATCAGAATTCAGAGCAGGACTTTATGTTCTTGTCTAAAACCCTTCACCAGTTCTGTTTCCTTCTTGCACCAATCAAGATTATGACTTATTCTCTTTCTGTCTTTTCTTGTCTCCTTCCCAATGGTATGGCAGAATAAATCCTGAAAGTGTTTTCCTCTTATTTCTTCTTGTCTTTGTTTTAGCACTAGCCACATCTTCTCAGGGCATATTGGGTACCTCAGGTTCTCCTCTTCCTTCCCATGGCTCATCTACTCCAGCACTTTGTCAGACAGCCTGCATTAGTCCAGCAAGGCTGTATCTCACTCACTACAGAATCACAGAATGGTAGGAGTTGGAAGTGACCTCTGGAGATCATTGAGTCCAGCCTCCCTGCCAAGCCAAGTTCACCTAGAGAAGGTCACACAGGAACAAGGCCAGGCAGGATTTGAAAGTCTCTAGAGAAGGACTCCACCACCTCTCTGGGCAGCCTGTTCCAGGCTCTGTCACTCTTAAATGGAAGAAGTTCCTCCTTATGTTTAGTTCAAGCTGCTTACGTTCAAGTTTGTGCCTGTTACTCCCATCTGTAGAACTGGTGAAGCGTAGAGATCAGTCTGCTGAGTCTCTGTCTTTTTCCTCTGGGTCAGATGTTTCAGAGACAGCTTCAGCACTTGTTTTTATTTCCCTGGAGAGTCTTTGTCCCAGAGAGAGCTTGCATACAGCACAACCTATTCCTAAGCTGCTGTCACAAAGTTGGCTTTTCTTTGTGTTCCCATCTCTGTAGGCTGCTGAATGTCTGTGTTTTGGGAAGCTCACTGGTGGAGCTCGTGACTGTATCCTGGCCAGCCCAAAAAAGTCATTGTCTGTATGCAAGGTGAAATATTAGATTAGGTGAAGCCCCATTGAGAACAGCCCTGAACAGGTCCCTTGCAGTCTTCCTTTTCAGTGTCTAACTACAAGAAATAAATGCATGAATGCCTATTTTTGCCCTCATTAGTCAGACCACAGTAGTGCAGACCTGTCCCAGTTGTCTTCTCTTTCTCCATCATCTCTTGGTCTCCCTGTGTGACAGTCTCTGCTGTGTTTGTAGAAAGAGTTTTCCCATGCTAAGAGCTGGGACTGTGTGAAAATCTTTGGTCACTTTGCTGTTAGCTCTTTTCTGTGCTGATGGTGCTAGCTGAGGGCTGAGAACCTGGGGGATGCCACCATGACTCTTTCTCCCTTCCTTCTTCCTTTGCAGGACAATCCATGGCTTGATCTACAATGCACTGAAGCTGTTCATGGAGATGAACCAAAAGCTTTTTGATGACTGCACACAGCAATACAAGGCAGAGAAGCAGAAGTGAGTAAAAGGCTCTTGCCAAGTAACTTGAGCTCATCCTAGAGTCTCCTTGGGGTACAGGAACAGATGGTAGATGCCAGTAGGCAGAAGGAAAATGCAAAGGTGGTACAACTAATTTGGAAAAAGTAGGGTTCCTCAGCAGCAGCTGTGTGTAGGGATGGAAGGAGGTGAAATATGTAGGCTGATTAAAAATCCTTCTGGTTCAGTTGAAGCAGGTAGCTTGGAAAAGGGTGACAGGGTTTGCTGGGTCATGAGGAAATAAATTGCAGTACAGTGGATACTCAGCTTTGCAGAGACACTATGGAAGCATAGAATGGTTTGGGTGGAAGTGACCTCCAAAGGTCATCTAGTCCAAACTCTCTCTGCAGTAAGCAGAGGCGTCCTCAACTGGATCAGATTGTCCAGAGCTCTGTCAAGCCTCACCTTGAATATCTCCAGGGACAGGGCCTCAACTACCTCCCTGGGCAACCTGTTCCAGTGTTCCACTACCCTCATGGTAAAGAACTTGTTCCTAATGTCCAATCTGAATCTGCTTTTATCTAGTTTCCAGAGAAGGGCAACAAGGCTGGTGAAGGGCCTGGAACACAAACCCTATGAGGAGAGCCTGAGGGAGCTGGGGGTGTGCAGCCTGCAGAAGAGGAGGCTCAGGGCAGACCTCATTGCTGTCTACAACTACCTGAAGGGAGGCTGTAGCCAGGTGGGGTTGGGCTCTTCTGCCAGACAACCAGCAACAGAACAAGGGGACACAGTCTCAAGTTGTGCCAGGGCAGGTCTAGGCTGGATGTTAGGAGGAAGTTGTTGGCAGAGAGAGTGATTGGCATTGGAATGGGCTGCCCAGGGAGGTGGTGGAGTCACCGTCCCTGGAGGTGTTCAAGCAAAGCCTGGATGAGGCACTTAGTGCCATGGTCTGGTTGACTGGCTAGGGCTGGGTGCTAGGTTGGACTGGATGGGCTTGGAGGTCTCTTCCAACCTGGTTGATTCCATTCTATTCTAGTTTGAAACCGTTGTCCCTTGTCCTTTCAATGCAGGCCTTTGCAAACAGTCCCTCTCCATCCTTCTTGTAGGTCTCTTTCAGGTACTGGAACATCTCCCTGGAGCCTTCTCTTCTCCAGGCTGAACAACCCCAGCTCCCTCAACCTGGCTTTGTGCCCTGCCTTGGAAATATTTATCACTATGTCAGAGTGATGCCAGTGAAACCCTGTTGTTTTAGAAAGACTTCTCTGAAGGGCTTTGCTGCAGTGGGCATATCGCATCTTTCATGCCCCAGGACACTTCCAATTTTCCAGTAATAAAGACAGAATAATACCTGGAATTTCAAAGAGCTAATGGTGGGGATAAAATGTGAGCTCAGCAAAGCACCTCTACCATCATGCTGTGAAAAACTCCACTCTTTCTGTTTTCTTGTGCTTCGTGCCTTGGTAAGCTGAGTCAGTTCAGTAAGCTAGAAGGAAACTCTTTGGGTTTTCACCTCTGTTGAGGGTGACTGCTCCCAGCATCGCTGTGTGGCTGATTGTAGTGGTTTGGGTGTTCCCTTCTCCCCCACACTTTGGAAATCACCCAGACTAGACTCAGCCAGCTCTGGAAATATGAATGCAGCTTATATTTACAGCTTAGCACAATGGACAAGCAGAGAGTTACAGTAGATACAGTTATAGACAGAAATAGACAAGGTAAAAGGTAATACAGACACACAACAGCCCTCCCAGAAACCTGAGTCCCCAGGAGGGGCTCTCAACCACCCTTCCACCCTCCCCCTACCCCTCTCAACCTTACCCCAGTCCCAAGAAAGAATGGAGGTTGGGCCAGGGGGGTTAGGAAGCAAAGTGGATTAGTCCAAAATGGAGGGTGAGGTTAGAGAGTAAGATGCAGCTCAGGCAGTTCCCCAGCAGCAGCCCCAAGCGAGCCTCCCGAGTGAGTTATCTGTGTTTTGACTTATGTTTTTATACATCTCAGCAAGCCTATGAGTGCAGTAGACATCACCTTTTTTTTTTCCTTTCACAGCCTGTAATCTAATTCTTCTCACCAAAACATTCTAGCTAGCTTCAAACTAGCACACTGCTGGAGGATTGTTTGGAAAAGATGAACAAAGCAGATGAGAGCAGTCCGAGCAGCAGATGGGTGGAGCTGCACTGCTTTCTGCTGCTGCTGATTTACTTTTTTCACTTGCTAGTGCCTCTCTGCCTAGTTATATTTCAGAGTTTTAATCAAGGGTATAGCTTTTGCTCTCCTACATAACCAAATTTGGTAAAAATGCCAGTTGAAAGCTTGGTGAGCAGGATGTAAAAGCATATTTTAGCAGCTGAGTGGAAGATTAGTTTACTTACAGTGAGCATAATACACTCAGCTAAGTGGGGTTTTCCTGCCAGAGGGACACAGATAAGGAGGCCTTTCTGGCTAAAAAAGAATCAGTCATAGAATGGTCTGGGTTGGAAGTGACCTCCAAAGGTCATCTAGTCCAACCCCTCTGCAGTTGTAAGTGGCATCCTCAACTAGAGCAGGTTATCCAGAGCCCTGTCAAGCTTCACCTTGAATATCTCCAAGGATAGAGTCTCAGCCACCTCCCTGGGTAACCTGTTCCAGTGCTCAACCACTCTCATGGTAAAGAACTTGTGTTCCTAAAGAGGAAAGCTCAATTGTGCTGTTACTAGCAAAGCATTAGCCACTATTCTTGGCTTGAGAAGGGAGAAAAGATCTCTCTCTGATGTGATGCTAGAGCTGGGATAGAACTCCAGCACCTGGAAAGTAAAAGGTCTGGAGGCTGAGAAACCTCTAGAAAAGGGAAATCGCTGGCGGTAGGGGATGTGGTATGATGAGAGGCTGGGAAGAAAGAACAGCTTCTCTGGGGAAGGAGGTAGAGATTTTGGGCAGAGGTACAGTGAAGAGCTGGGTTGGGGGATGGTAATGGTAGTGTTATTCACAGTATAAAAGGATAAAAGGAATGAGATTGCTAAAGGGCTCCATGGCATAAGTAAACAGCATCCTGACCTGTATCAGCTGTAGTGTGATGATCAGGACCAGGGAACTGATTGTGCCCCTGTACTCAGCACTGGTCAGGCCACACCTTGAGTCCTGGGTTCAGTTTTGGGACCTTCACTACAAGAAAGACATTGAGGTGCTGGAGTGTGTCCAGGGAAAGGCAACAAAGCTGGTGGAGGCTCTGGAGAACAGGTCTGGTGAGGAGCAGCTGAGGGGACTGGGATTGTTAGTCTGGAGAAGAGGAGGCTGAGGGGAGACCTCATTGCTCTCTACAACTCCCTGAGGGGATGTTGGAGCAAGGTGGGGGTTGGTTTCTTCTCCCCAGTAAATAATAATAGAGTGAGAGAAAATGGCCTCAGGTTGTAGCAGGAGAGATTTAGATTGGATATTAGAAGAAAATTCTTCTCTGAAAGGGTTCTCAAAGTCTGAAACAGGCTTCTCAGCGAGGTGTTTGAATTCCCATCCCTGGAGGCGTTTCAAAGACTCAGAGGTGTGGTGCTGAGGGCCATGGTTTAGCACCAGCCTTGGCAGAGTTAGATAATGGCTGGATTTGATGATCTTAAAGGTCTTTTCCAGCCAAAATGACTCTGATTGTATATAGGAGAAGTGAAGAAATAGGGAGTTTTGAGGCAAGGGGCCTGGGACTGAGCAGAATATAGGACAATGGTAGTGTAAAAGCACTTGCACATGGGAAAATGGATCATAGCATCATGGAGTACAGGATAGAAGGGACCTCAAGGATCATTGGGTCCAACCTTTGTAGCTAATAGCATAGCTGAAATGAGATGGCCTTCTCAAGCACCCTGTCAAGCTGAGTCTTAGAGCAGTCCAATGTAGAGTGCTACTCCTGTACCCTACAGAATGCTGCTACCTCTTGTGTTGAGCAGCACATCCTGTTGCTGCCCTTCCAGTGGAGAAGACAACCACAGCTCATCTCTGCTGCCTCCCTTGCAGAGCTGACTGCAGGTCCTACCTGTCAGTGGACAGTGATGTGGTGCTACAGTTAGCTGCCATTTTCTAGCAGAAACTTAAACTGAGCAGAAATAGCACATTTTGTGTTAATAAAAACCTGTAAGGTTGTCATGGCATAGAATCATAGAATGGTTTGAGTTGGAAGGAACTCTAAAGATCATTTAGTTCCAACCCCCTGCCATGGGCAGGGACACCTTCTTCTGGACCAGGTTGCTCTAGGCCCTGTCCAGCCTGGCCTTGAACTCTGGCAGGGAGGAGACAGCCACAACCTCCCTGAGCAAACCTTTACAGTGAGGATCACGAGACACTGGATCAGAATTCCTTGCTCATATCCAGTCTGTATCTCTCCTCTTCTAGCTTCAATCTGTTCCCCCTCATCCTATCACTACAAACCCCTGTTAAAAGTCCCTCCCTAGTTTTCTTGTAGCACCCTTCAGGTACTGGAAGACTGCTCTAAGGCCTTATCTTCTCCAAACTAAACAGCTCTAATTCTCTCAGCCTGTCCCCATGGTGGAGGTGTGCCAGCCCTCTAATAACCTTTGTGGCCTCCTCTGGACCCACTGCAGCAGTTTGATGTCCTTCTTGTGTTGAGGGCACCAGAACTGTACAGAGTACTCCAAGTGAGGTCTCACAAGAGCAGCATGGAGGGGGAAGAATCACCCCACTCATTCTGCTGGTCACACTTCTTCTGCTGCAGCTCAGCACACAGTTGTCTTCTGGGCTGCCAGTGCACACTGCCTGCTCATGTTGAGTTTTTAATCAGCTGACACTTTCAAGGCATTCTCATTCAGACTACTCTTAAGCCACTCTCTCTTCACCCAGCCTGCATTTGTGTTTGGGATTGCCCTAACCCAGATGCAGGACCTTGCACTTGGCTTTGTTGAACTTGACGAGGCTGGCTTGGGCCCACCTCTCAAGCCTGTCCAAGTGCCTCTGGTTGCCATCTCTTCCCTCTGGTGTGTCAGCTGGGCCACTCAGTTTGGTGTCACCTGCTAAGGTTAAAATCAGAGATAAAGCAGAGAGTTTAGAGCAGGTGTTTAAAATGTGGAAGAGAATAAGGAGGAGTGGTGAATGCTGACCTCCGTTTGCAGGGAGTGTTGGCAGCCCTGGATTTTCCAGGTGTCCCAGCTGAATGGTCAGTTAAGGTCTGTGCCAAGTTGAAGAGCTGTGCCTGAGGGTTTGGGCAGCTTTCTTGTGTCTTATGGTTAGAGAGAGAGGGAATTGCAGGCAGCTGAGCCCTGTTGGAAGTGACAATCTGTCCCTCTGCATCTGTAGGGCATGAGGAAAATGTGTTCGACATCCAAAGTGGTGTCGTTCCTTTACTCCAGTTGTTCTGGTCTACTCATGGTCCTTCACTCCAGTTGTTCTGGTCTACTCATGGTCCTTTACTCCAATTGTTCTGGTCTACTCATGGTCCTTTACTCCAATTGTTCTGGTCTACTCATGGTCCTTCACTCCAGTTGTTCTGGTCTACTCATGGTCCTTCACTCCAGTTGTTCTGGTCTACTCATGGTCCTTCACTCCAGTTGTTCTGGTCTACTCATGCAGCACAAAGACAGGGAAAATGTGCCTGTGCAGCCCACTGCACATCTGAGGTGAGCAAGGAGTGTGTCTGCCTACCCCTGGTGGCTGTGGTGTCTCCTCTTCTTGCCACCTCTCACCTGTAGGGGGAATTAGGGCTCTCTGAAGGACTGAACAGCTCTTACCTTCAGCTTCACGTTGCTGCTGACTCTTGCTTTTGTCCTCCTGTGGATGGAAGCTGCACTTGTCCTGGAGGTCACACTTGCATAGTCATTCTCTCTCTCTCTCTCTCTCTCTCTGCAGGGGAAGGTTCAGGATGAAGGAACGAGAAGAGATGTGGCAGAAAATAGAGGAGTTGGCCCGACTGAACCCCCAGGTGGGTAACAGCAGGACCTAGACTTAATGAGACAAGAATGTGCTGGGGGTCTTGACCTATTTCCTCAGCTGATGAGAGCAGGTTATAGCACCTGATCTCTGTCCTGTGCACACAACTGCAGTGGTCTGTCCCTCCCAAACCTCTTGGAGAGGCTGGCAGTGCTTTACCAGCTTGACCTGTAAGTGGTGTGTTATGGAGAGCAGGTCTGTATCTGGAGACTCTTCTGTCATCTGTGGCTGTGCTGTGGCTCAGAGGGCACAAGAAGGAATGGGTAGGAGAAGATGCTCCTTTCCTGTCTCTATACCTACTGTTAGCCTTACAAGTGCCAGGGAGAGCAGCTGGAAGCTGTGTGCCAGGCTGTGAGGATGCTGAGGGTGCAGGCTTGGTGCTGTCTCTCCAGCTGTCTCTCTTGTCTGCAGTACCCCATGTATTATGCACCTTCACCATTGCCTCCTGTCTGCTGTATGGAAACGGAGACCCCAACTGCAGAGGATATCCAGCTGCTGAAGAAAACAGTGGAGACAGAGGCTGTGCAGGTGTGTAGATGGCTAGGGTCATAGAACCACAGAATGGTTTGGGCTGCAAAGGACCTTGTAGATCATCTGGTTCCAGCCTCCCTGCCATGGGACCATGCTAGACCAGGTTACTCAAGGCCTCAGGTCCTTCTGCAGTTACTCTCAGACTAGCCAGGACATCAGCAAGGTCCAGAACTGGCTCTTTCCAAGTATTCTGAGGGTCAGTAGCCCTACTGCCATCCCAGCTCATTAAGAGATTAACCTGTGGTCTGAGGAGTGGAGTTTGTCTAACCTTCCTACTGTAAAAAAAGATCCAGTGGGACTTTATCCTTTTGTTCTGTGTGACACTCAGCCTGTTTTCATAGAATCATTAAGGCTGGAAAAGACCTCTAAGATCATCAAGTCAAACCTTCTACCCAACACGTCCATGTCCCAAAGTGTCACACCTGCTTGTTTTTTGAACACATCTGGGAATGGTGACTTCACCACCTCCTGGGCAGCCTGTTCCAATGCCAATGCCTGACCACTCTTGCATCTTGCACTCTTACATCTAAACTTCCCCTGATGCAGCCTGAGACCATTTCCTCTTGTCCTGTCATTACTTACTTGGGAGAAGAGGCTGGCATCAGTCTCACTACAACTTTCTTTCAGGTAGCTGTAGAGAGCAATGAGGCCTCCTGTCAGCCTCTACAGGCTAAACAATCCCAGTTCCCTCAGCTGCTCCTCACAGGAGCCTCTACAGGCTAAACAATCCCAGTTCCCTCAATTGCTCCTCACAGGAGCCTCTACAGGCTAAACAATCCCAGTTCCCTCAGCTGCTCCTCACAGGACATGCTCTCCTGACCCTTCCCCAGCTTTGTTGCCCTTCTTTGTATGTGCACCTCAATGTCTTTCTTGTAGTAAGGGGCCTAAAACTGAACTCAGTACTCAAGGTGCAGCCCCACCAAGCCAAGTACAGGGGCACAATCTTCGCCCTACTCCTCCTGGCCAGAGCATTCCTGATCGAGGCTAGGATGATGTTGGCCTTCTTGGCCACCTGGGCACACTGCTGGCTCACCTTCAGCCAGCTGTCAACCAGCACCCAGAGGGTCCTTTTCTGCTGGACAGCTTTCCAGGCGCTGCCCCAAGCCTACACTGCTCATGAGGTTGTTGCAACCAAAGTTGCTGCAGCAAGCTGCTGTGTCATTCAATATATCTTAGAGCTGTTGAAGCCAGAGAATGGGGAGAGGGGGAGGATGGAAGGGTGAATGTGTTTGCTACTGATCCCTGACTCGTTTGGTTTGTCTGTAGATGCTGAAAGACATTAAGAAGGAGAAAGTTTTGCTGCGCCGGAAATCTGAGCTTCCTCAGGACGTCTACACTATAAAAGCCCTGGAGGCCCACAAGAGAGCAGAAGAGTTTCTCACTTCAAGCCAAGAGGCTCTCTGACGGGCTCAGGAGCTGGCCCGGGAAGCTCTACCCCATCCCTTTTCCCCAGGGGTCACGGAAATGCACTTGGTTCTCATGTATAAATAGGGAATGAACATGGTGAGCTGTGCCTGTCCTCCACTCCATCCACATCCCTCCAGGATAGATCTGGTTTTATGTTATGACTTGTATCTCACCACTGTCATGTCCTCCTGCTTTTCCTCCTTCCTCCTGCTTTTCTGCCTGGGGTGTGCATGCATGAAGGGAACCTGCCTGACCTGTGATTGTATCAGCCCAGGCAGCTTCATTTCCAGCTGCTACCGGATTCTTACTCTGCCTGGGAGCCGGAGCCTTGCTGTGCTGCAGCACAAGGCTCTGTGTTGGCCAGAGGCTACCATGTGTGGCTCAGCATGCTGCTGCAAGCCCCAAGTGCCATCCACCATGCCTGTCTCTCTGCAGCCAAGCCCTGTGCTGCCCAGAGGTCAGGCTGAGCTCGGGGCAGGAATCTGTGGGGACCCTGCTGCCTGTCCACCTTGCCTTGGGGTGCAGCTCTGCAGCTGAAGGGTCTCACATACAGCAGAGGAGATGTTAGCCTCCAGCTTTCTTTCGCTTCAAGCCTTTTGTTTTGTTCCTGGCAGTGGAGTGGGGGTTCAGTGCTTTTCACCCCTAGTAAAGCTGGGTGCAAGCACTGCGTACTGTTGCAGCCCTCCCTTTAGAGCATCCATAGAAGCTCTCTTGTGGGAAAGTGAATTCCTTCAGCTGTTTGTGTTGGTCTGTGCCGACTCCTTATCTACATCCCAGTGTCTTGGGTTAATTGTGGGCCCAGAATTAACGTTCTGCTTTGTAGCAGGCGTCCCCCACTGACTCCTGCTCTCTTCCTCTACCTACTCAATTAAAAGACTGCTGCAGCTGTCCCTTCCTTGCTGTATCCCATGCATAGCTCTGCAGTGGCCAGGGTTTCTAGGAAGCTTGTGCTGCTCAAGTAACTTCTGCAAACTATTAGAAGCGATGGATACACGTTGCAGGGCCAGGCTGAGTTCAAGTGTTGTCTCCTCTTTATGACCAGTGGCTAGGTGCTGCTGCCAACATGCTTCTGTGTGTGCTCTGAGCAAAGTCCGCCTTGCCCTGCTACTTTGGCACCTGCTGCAGCCCTAGGCCCTTGTTAGTTATCATGTGGTGCACCAGGGACTTGTGCTAATTTAGCCTTTAGAGCACACTTGCTGATAGCCCAGGGGGTTGTACACTTGGGTGCTACTGTTACACAGCTTTTTCCTTACCTTTTGTGGTGCAGATTCAAGGTACCACCTCAGAGAGGCTGGTTTGTGATAGCAAAGGGACTCTTCCTTGCTTCTTACCTGCTGTGCTTGCGTTCTTGACACATAAGCTTTAAGTGGGGTTGCAGTAGTGGAGAGAGCACACAGGGTTGATGTTAGTCCTGCCACTGCTTTGCAGCACCATGGGATGTTGCAGAAGGCCCTGGTGTATCTGCTTGTCTTCACCATAGAACCATTCCCAGGTCAGAGATTCCTCCTCTCTCATCTCGCCACTGGTGTGCAGCACACCTTTCCTCCAGCCTTTTTTATTTCCCCTGTGTGTGCTGTACCTCCAGCCCTCTTTGGCACACTTTCCCTCTGACGCTCCTTAGGTGTGCCACCATCCCTTAGGAGTAGCTGGCAAGCACGAGTGCGTGCGGGATCACCAACAGTCATGCAGGACCCTACCTCCCCTCTGCTTCATGCAATGGGCCAGTTCATCAGGAGACTTACAAAAACACCTCAGGGAGGTTCTTGCTTATTTTGAACATTAGTCCAAGCTCATGGTCAGCTGCCAATCGATTACCTCATGCCTGGCACAGCATGTAGACATGCCCTGGGTGATGCCAGTGGGAGCAGACTAGCAGCAGGCATCTCAGGGCACAGCAGAGATGAGGATGGCCGAGCACCCCTGGCAGCAGGGCTCGGGAGGATGGCTCTCCCCGCTGCAGTACAGGCTTTCCGCCTCATCCGTTTACCGTCGCGTTTACAAGCCACCGCTTTCCTTTCAGAGTGCTGTAGCATGTCTGTGCCCTCACCCGAGCCTGCTTGCTGCTAGGCAGTGGCTGCCTTTCCCCGGAACGGGCTGCTCTGCTCACGGAAGGAACAGAGGCTTCTGGTGCACAGAAGCTGTTTGCTGTCCCACAGAAGGTGCTCTTCTGCAGGCGGTCCATCTCTGCGGGCAGCCCCTATGCCTGGCCAGGGGATTGCTGCTGGGGTTGTGCCACATGCAGAGGCAGGACTGTAACACATCACGACTGTGTGCTGTACAGCTTCAGTGTTCTCATAGTTTTGTGTGTCTTGTTCTGGGTCAGGGAATTTATGCTTAGTACTTTCACACTGCCATTAGTTTGCTGCCTATTCATTCCAGTGTCCTTGGACATCCAAGAAGGGGACCACGTAAGAAAGGGGGGAGTGTGCTCATCTGCTGCTCATATGCAGGCCTCTGTCTGCGAGGCTACAGCTACCCCCTGCTTCTCAACACTTGTTTTCTAGCATTAGCACTGCTCATTTCTGCCTATGCCTTTCCCCACATCAGCCAAATGGACAGAACTGGAGCTGCCTCTTCCACTTCACCTGGCTCCCTCCTCCCGAGGGAACAAACGAAACTTAACTATTGTATTCACCCCCTGGACACAAGTATTAAGCTGCTTACAGTTCATATGTACATATGGTGTACTTTATTTTCAGTAGAGCATTACATAGTATGAAAGTGTTGGATTTTGTACAGATGTCCCTGTATGTACAGAACTAAATAAAAACAATCTCTTGGAAAGACAACACTCGACTCCACCTGATGCTCCAACACACAGTCCCTGCCCTGGGAAGAGGGGCCCTAGCGTGGAGAGGGACTTCCACAGACAAATCCAGTGTTTGTCCGAAGGGAAGTTGGGCAAAGCTGGCCAAGACCCGACCCTCCACACGCACACAGGTATGGAACCCGGTTGGGTTCCTCGCAGGCAGAGGAAGCCAACACAAGGACAACACAGCAAGCTACGCACCAGCCGGAACCAGGAAGGGAAGTCAGGTAATGTCAGTGGGACAAAGTGAAAGGTGGATGCCAGCAAATCCTGTCACCGCCGGGCTCCAAGGCAGCAGGCGTCTGCCCCGTCCGCGCAGTGGAGGGACGGCTTCGGCAGCCCCCGCGCTGCAGCTCGGCCCTCACTTCCACTCGGGAGCGGAGCCGCTAAGGCTCTGCCGGGCCTGCAGCGTACGCTGCACCACGGCCTTCCACTGGTCCTCCGAGATCTGACTGGCCCAGGCGGGAATGCCCAGACTGGGAAGCTTGACGCCGGCCATCGTCCTCTTCACCAGTTCCACATGCTCTGTGAACAGAGAGGGCGTGAGGCCGCGGCCGAGCCCCGCGCAGGGCGCCCGGGAGGGCTTGGCTGGAGATGCCGTTACCTGCATCCATAGGGATGGAGCTGCGGCTGCTTGGAGCCACAGCGCCTTGCGCCGCCGCCGCCACCTCCTCCTCCGCCTCCTCCTCGCTATCGGCCGGCGGCTCGGGCAGGTACAGCCTCATCATCTGCAAAGAAAGGCAGGCAGCGGCTGCTGACCCCGTTCCTGCCGGGCTCAGCCGCCCCACCGCCGGCTCTCCCCCACCCCCAGCCCGGCCCGGCTGGAGGTGGTACCTGCAGCCGCTCCTGCAGGTCGGGGCCCGACTCGGTGCGGCCCGCTGGGGCGGCGGGAGCGCCTGCCTCGCCGAGGCCCTGTTCCGGCTCCTGGCTCAGCGGTTGGTACAAATACCCGCCACCTTCCTCCTCCTCCTCTTCCTCATCGCCGCTCCAGCCCGCCGAGCCGTTGGGGGCCTCCGGCGGCCCCGGCTCCTCGGGACACACCCGTTCCGGCCCCATACTTCTCGCTATTGCCATCCACCGGGCGCGGCGACGGAGAGGCCCCACCACCTCCGCCCGGAAGCGTTACCGCTGAGGCACTGTGGGTGTTGTAGTGCCGGGGCAGGAGGCCTCTCCGGCACCGCACGGGCGCCATCGGCCTCTCCCGGCGCTGCCGTACCGTGCCCGGCCGCGGGGCCGGGGCGGGGTAGGGCGGGTTGCGGAAGGCCGTGCCCCTAAGGGGAGATCGAGTCCAGTACCCTCGAAGGGGCCCCGTGGGGCCGGCTGCCGCCGTGGGGGAGGGAGGGGAGGGCGGGCGCCTGCCGCGCCGGGCGGGCGGGGCGGTGCCGGACTACAAATCCCAGGGAGCGGCGGGCACGGCCGTAGAACTGGCACTACTGGGTCGCCTTCCCGCCGCCAGGTACGGGGCTGAGGCTGAGAGGGACCGGCTGGCAGAGCGGGGCGTCCACGCCGCTCCTCACGGGGAGCTGGCGGCGAGGGGCCGGCGGTGGGGCTGATGGAGAAGGGCTGATGCTGGGGCTAGCCGCGGCGGGCGCGGGCGGGCTGGAGCTACCACCGAGCCCCTCTGTGAGGGCTGGCCGCGGGGCCCGGGGCTGTCACTCTCCCCGGTTGCCTGCGGCCTCAGGGCTGGCAGGGACCCTCGGGCAGTGGGTGGAGGTGCGGGGCGACCCCGAAGAGCCCGCGAGTGCTGGCGACGGTCGGCCTTAGGCTGGACTCTCCCTTCCTCCTCTGGGGCTGGCGGGTCCCTGCCGTGGAGGCTGCCCTCCTGCTCGTCGTCTCCGCGATAGCCGCCGCCGGGCCTGCTCTCTCCGTGCCAACACAGCCCGCTCACACTGCTGGGCTTGGGGCTTCGCGCCGGCCCCGTGAGCCGCGGCAGAGGGAGTTGCGGTGCCGGTGAGCACCGTGAGCAGCCCGGCAGGACGCTCTGTGTGGTGGCGGCAGGTGCAGGGGAAGGAGACGGCGGGACTGTGCCCAAAGCAAATAACGCCACGTTCGCTGTCTCCTGCCACGGGCTGCCTGTGGCGTGGCAGAGGCAGCCTGGCTGACAGTAGCCAGAGGCCCAGAGAAATTCCTGGCGAGGGAGAATGAGTCAAGGAACATCTCTATAGAGAAGCAACAGTGGGGGTTTGGAAGGTGAGATGAGGGAGGAGAGAAGCCACCTCAGAAGGTGCAGAATCATAGTTGGAGCTTTGAGCAAAAGCAGGTCGGTGGTGGGCAAAGTATTTGGGCAAAACCAAGGTAGTGGTGGTTGCTGCTGTCTGCAAGGAGGAGCCCTGGAATCCATTTCTCCCTGAGGTCTGTGGTTTCTGTGTCTAAAACAAGCTTCCAGATCGGTTTTCTGTTAACGAGCTCAGGAGGGGCTGTTCTAGCACCGTCTAGTTTAGCACTGCTGGAATCACATTGTGAGTGTCCAAGCTTGCTGAATGTGCAAGCTTGCAATTTCACACTGCCATAGCATAAATAGTCAAAGCATCATCAGATAAATGTCAAGCATGAGTGAAGAAAGGGGGTGGTTCTCACCCTATCTCTAACAGTAAGTTGGATGTGCTTGAAATAAAACCGTCTATATGGGCTGCTGCGAGCTCGCTGGACTATTTTAGGCATCACTAAACCTTGTGGCTGGCATCTTTGGGGAGATGGGGTCGAAGCAGCCACACGTTAGGGTTTGCTCTCTGAAGCCACGTTGCAGGAACTGTAGGCTTCTCTGCTTGGGGTGGTGCTTTGAAGATCAAGCCCTTGAAAATCTAGGCTGCTTTATGAGGAGTTTCTCTCCCTTGCTGTGGGAATTGACTGCAGCAGGGGGGATTTGAGCAGCTTTCAGCAATGGCTCAAGGTATCTTTCTCTGTGCATAAAAGAAAAAGGCAGCTCAGTGAATTTTCTGCACGAAGAAGTTTATCCAAGGATCTATGTTTTTGTTCTAAGACTACATCATCTTTTTGGTCAGGCATTGCAACAGGCTGCCCAGGGAGGTGGTGGAGTCATTGTCCCTAGAGGTGTTCAAGAAGTATGGATGTGGCACTTTGAGATCTGGTTTGATGGCCTTGGTGGGTTTATTTGGTGACTGGAGTCTAGGAAGTCTCTTCCAACTGAAATAATTCTATCACTGATTCTGTTTTGCTGGTGTACTTGTAGATGGTCAGCAGCTTTCTAGCTCAGATGGGAATGCTTTCAGAGTTAGTTGTGGGAATTGAAAATAGAATGTCTAAAGCAAACAACAAACAGCTGAAATGTCCAGCTAAAGCCATGACGTGGACATGGCACTTTGGGACGTGGCTTAATGGCCGTGGTGGTCTTAGGTTGGTGATGGGACTCAGTGATCTTAGAGGACTTTCACAACTGAAACAGTTCTGTGTTTCTATAAGGAATGCTAGTGAGAAAAGCAGTGCTTTTTTCTGGTGGTCTCAGGTGGTTATATGGATGGTGCTGGTAGCCTCTTCTTAGGTCTAAGTTGAGAGTTGTTTCAGGGCTACAAAGATGCTGAGGGGACTGGAACATTTATGTGGAAAGACAGGGAATTGGGTCTTTTTAGTCTGGAAAAGATGACTGATCCCATCAGGACTTAGAATCATAGAATCATAGAATGGTTTAGGTTGGAAGGGACCTCAAGGATCATCCAGCTCCGACCCCCGCCATAGGCAGGGACACCTCCCACTAGAGCAGGTTGCTCAAGGCCTCATCCAGCCTGGCCTTAAACACCTCCAGGGAGGAAGCAGCCACAACCTCCCTGGGCAACCTGTGCCAGTGTCTCACCACCCTCACTGGAAAGAACTTCCTCCTAACATCCAGTCTAAATCTCCCCTCTGCCAGTTCAAACCCATTCCCCNGGTTGGCTGTCTGGGCTGCACTTAGAACTATTGAAAGAGTAAGTGTCAGCAGGATGGGACCAGGCTTTTTTTTCAGTGGTGCCCAGTGACAGGACAAGTGGTAACAGGCACAAACTTGGACAGAAGCAGTTCCACCTAAACGTGAGGGGGAACTCCTTTAACTCAAGGGTGACAGAGCACTGGAACAGGCTGCCCAGAGAGGTGGTGGAGTCCTGGAGGTGTTTCTGTGTGACCTTTCAGTGAACCTGCCTTGGCAGGGGGGTTGGACCTCCAGAGGTGACTTCCAGCACCTACCATTCTGCGATCCATGTATGATGTGCACCCTTAGCAGCACAGCCAGAGATTTGAGTATTGTCTGGAGGTGCTGTTGGAAGACCTGGCTTTATCTGATGGTTCTCTTACTTAATAGTGAAGTGCCCAGGGTGAATTGCAGTGTTCTTTGCTGAATCTCAGTGCTGACAAAGAGGAGGGGAGGTGTCGAAGGGCATCTATAGTATTTCTCTGCTGACAGGCTTGTGAGGTTACATTTGTGGTCAGATGTGATGTCTGACAGCAGCAACAGAGCCAGTTTGTGATCCCCTCATGGCTAGGTGTGTACCTGGGCTTGTGGTGCTGTGTAGTCAGTGAAGGGCTTCAGGCATTTGGAGCCCTTTTTAATTTTACCCTCCCTGTGCTTAATGGCACAGGAACAACTCATTGCTGTGCTTGCTTAACTCCGGCATCGTCGGCATCCCCTGCTCCAACACTGCTTGGAATTGTGACCTCACCTTTTAGAAACTTTCCTGTTCCTGGCAGTTAATGACAGGACCTAGCAGGCCTTCAGCCTGAATGTCTGTGTTGCCTCTGCTTGACTGTAACTCTGATAGATGATGCCAGACCAGGGCAGCGAGAGGTGGTGAAGATCGCGTGGTTGCCGCCTGTGTGAGCGCAGAGCGGAATGAGAAGATCTGTTGGACTGCATGTTAGGAAAAAGGCTTTACAAGAAGAGCAATGAGATGCTGGAACAGGTTGTCCAGGGAGGTTGTTGATGCCTTCTCCCTGGAGGTGTTCAAGGCCAGGTTGGTCAGGGCCTTGAGCAACCTGGTCTAGTGCTCCCCATTGCAGGGGGGTTGGAACTAGAGGGCCTTTAAGGTGCCTTCCAACCCAAACCATCCAAACCGTTCCATTATTCTTGTTTAGCTTTTGGAGAGGTGAAGTTAGGTGCTAACACAGGTGCCACAAAAGCAAGCAGAGCTTTAAGACAGGAAATAGCTCTCAAAAGTGTATTTCATTCATATTTGCAGCTAGTGCAAAGAGAGGAATTGCAAGAGGCAAGTGGCTTTGGGGCAGAAGACTGCTTTAATGGAAGGGGTTTTAAAAAGGCAAGAGAGGAGAGAGGGTGGAGCTGTGGGTGCAAAAACCATGGAGAGGAGCAGAGGGGTCCTCAGGAGGCAGGGCTGTGGCACTGCTACAGAGAAGGGGAAGGTGGATCTGTGCGTGGCTGAAAAGGAGACCAAGCCTTGGTGAAGGCAGGATCAGGTTGTGACAGGCTTGGGATAAGATGTGGCCAGCGGTGGAAGAGAAAGATGGAATCTGGCTGGATGTTTTTCTTAGTGTGGAGAAGAGCAGTTGTGTTTGGAAAACACTGGCAGCTTGCTAAACCCTGTGTCTGCCTTTGCCTTGTAGGGTATGATCCTGTGAGGATTGCTTCACGCTTCTCATTGCTTTCTTTCCACAAAGCCAACCAGTGGCTCTGCGTGCTCAGGGAGGTGGTGGAGTCACTGTCCCTGGAGGTGTTCCAGAAACATGTGGACATGTTGGGCACTTTGGGACGTGGTTTAGTGACTGTGGTGGTCTTAGATTGACTGTTGGACTGGATGATTTTAGAGGTCTTTTCCAACCAAAACAATTCAATGACCCTAAGCTCTGTGTCTGAGTGGCAGCAAGAAGCTGTGCTGTATGTTTGCTCTGCAGGGATATCTCCATCTGAGCCAAGGCCACATGCAGCTAGCAGCAGCCCTAACCACCACCCCAGGGCCATTCTACATCTGCCTGGCTCCTGGGAAGGGCTGATCCCTGACAAAACCCTTCCTAGAAATTGTAATTGTTAGGAAGCACATTGCTACAACATCAACATCATCCTTTCCTACAGCACAACCAGCTGGGCCTTCAGCCACTGCCTCTCAGCTGACTAGATCTGCTTCTTAGGTTGTCCTTGCCTTCAACCCAGGCTGCTTAGGCTGCAGAAGAGAAGGCTGAGAGGAGATCTTATTAATGTTTGCAAATATCTGAAGAGTGGCTGTTGGGAAGAAGGGGCCAGGCTCTTTTCAGTGGTGCCCTGTGATAGGACAAGGGGCAATGGAACTGCAACACAGGAAGTTCCATCTCAACATAAGGGAAAACTTTACTGTGAGGATGACAGATTGTGGAGCAGGCTGCCCAGAGAGGTTGTGGAGTCTCCTTCTCTGGAGACTTTGAAGACCTGTCCGGACACATTCCTGTGTGACCTGCCCTAGGTGATCCTGCTGTGGCAGGGGGGTCGGATTTGGTCCCTCTCAACCCCTACTGTTCTACGATTATGTGATGACGACCTCAAGCTGGGAGGCTTGGCTGGGACAGCTGCAGGCTGTGCTGCCATCCAGAGAGACCTGGACACACTGAGAGCTGGGCACAGAGGAACCAGGTGAAGTTCAACAAGGACAAGTGCTGAGTCCTGCACCTGGGGAGGGATAATAAACTGCACCAGTCCAGGCTGGGAGGTGATCTGCTGGAGAGCAGCCCTGTGGAGAGGGACCTGGGGGTCCTGGTGGATAACATCCATGGCACAGCAATGTACCCTTGTGGCCAAGAAGGCCAATGGGATCCTGGGGTGTATTAGGAGGAGTGTGTCCAGCAGATCAAGGGAGGTTCTCCTCCCCCTCTACTCTGCCCTGCTGAGACCTTATCTTGAATACTGTGTTCAGTTTTGGGCTCCCAGTTGAAGAGGGACAGGGATCTGCTGGAGAGGGTCCAGTGGAGGGCTACAAGGATGAGTAGGGAACTGGGGGGCAGGGCTGATGAGGAGAGGCTGAGGGACCTGGGGCTGTTTAGTCTGGAGAAGAGAAGACTGAGAGGGGATTTGATAAATGTTTCTAAGTATCTGAAGGCTGCCAGGAGTGGGGGGACAGGCTCTGCTCACTGCTCCCTGGGACAGGACAAGGAGCAATGGGTGTAAGTTGCAGCACAAGAGGTTCTGCCTCAACACAAGGGGGACCTCTTCTTTACCGTAAGGGTCACAGAGCACTGGAACAGGTTCCCTAGGGATAGTTGTGGAATCTCCTTCTGTGGAGCCTTTCAAGGCCTCTCTGGATGTGTTCCTCTGTGATCTGTGTTAGACAGCATTGTCCTGCTCTGGCAGGGGGGTTGGACTCGGTCTCCTTGGGTCCCTTCCAACCCCTAACATCCTGTGAGCCTGGGATTCTTACCTTCCTGTAACTAGTCTTCATTGTGAGAGTGTTGAGGTAGCACAGCTGGCTGCTGTTGGAGTGAAGGGACCAGACTGCTGTGCTCTTCTGCTGCAGGAAGAACCAAGTGGAGAACTCAGTAACAAGATTCATCCTCTTAATTGTTCAGGACTGGACTCGGGCTGAAGGGTGCTGAAGATACCGACGCTGGTGGTAAAGGCCAGCTGAGGTCTTCAGGATGTCTCCTACATCAAGAAGCAGTTTTGAGGAAAGTGGTTAGGTCTTTCAGTGAAAACTCATGGCTGAGGCAGGAAGCAGATTTAGAAACAATTCAGAATAGCTTGAAAGGTGACTTGGGTGGTCTCCATGGAAACTCCTCTGTGCTCTAGCTTTGCAGAGAACTTACACAAGAGCTGCTGCCTGGCTTAAAAAAATAAACCCCAAACCTGCTTGATCTGAATTTGTGGTGATCCCAGAGACAGTGAAGTGTGGCCTGTAGGAGAGGGGGGGTACTCATGGCCTCTTCTGGAGCGGCTTTGCTGGAGAAGAGTGTGGCAAGCACATTGAGGGAGGTTTTCCACCCCCTCTCTTCTGCTCTGGTGGGACTATGTCCGGAATGGCATGTCCAGTTCTGGGCTCCCCAGTTCAAGGAGGTCAGGGAGCTGCTGCAGAGGGTACAGAAAAGGATTACAAAGATGCTGAGGGCTCTAGAACATCTCTCTTGTGAGGAAAGGGAATTTGGTCTTTTCAGTCTGGAAAAGAGAAGACTGAGAGGGGATCCCATCAAGGCTTAGAAAGACTGAAAGGGTGGCTGTCAGCAGGATGGGACCAGGCTCTTATCAGTGCTGCCCAGTGACAGGACAAGGGCTAATGGGCACAAACCTGAACAGAGGAACTTCCATCTAAACCTGAGAAATGTCTTTAAGGGTGGTGGAGCACTGAGGTGGCAGAGTCTCTGTCTCTGGAAATATTTAAAGCCCACCTGGAGGTTTTTCTTTGTCACCTTCACGTGAACCTGCCTTGGCAGAGGGGTTGGACTTGATCTGCAGAGTTCACTTCCAGCTCCTACCATTCTATGAGAAAAGCTTGATGTGATTTTGTGGGCTGCTGATGGCAATCAAGGTGATGTTGATTGCTGCAAGAAGAGGCTTTTTGGGTGGGTCTCCATGGTCTGTGCTCATCTGATGCAAGCAAGACTGCAGGATGCTCTCTGTTCAGACATTGGATGTCCTGTTGCTGTGACTTGGGCACAGAGCATGCTCTGGCTGCCAGTCACTATCTGGGAGACAACTTGAAACAGAAATTACTTTAAAAGGAAATTACTTATATTTTTCTGAGATGAAAAGCTCTGGAATGAGCTGGCTGGCTTCTGGGTGCCTCTCATAGATTCAGAGAGTTGGTTTGAGAAGACCTCCAAGATCATTGAGCCCAACCATCAAGCTAAGACTGCCACGGCCATTAAACCATGTCCCAGAGTGACACGTCTACATGTTTCTTGAACACCTCCATGGATGGTGGCTCCACCACCACCCTGGGCAGCCTATTCCTATGCCTGACCACTCTTGCAGCAAAGATACTTTTCCTCATAACCAAACTAAACCTCCCCTGGCACAATTTGAACTGTTTGCAGTATGCATGGCTGGAGCTGGAAGCCTAAGGCATCTCTGCTGGGTCATATCTCTGACTCTTTCCCCAGGTGGGAATGAGAGTGCAGATGAGCCAGATACTGTGATGGTCAGGCTGATGGTGATAAGTGCCTGGTTGCAAGTAGTGCTTTTGTTTGACTGAGGAGATGGAGGGAGACCACTTGGAGCAGATCAGCTACCTCTTCTTACTGCTCTCCATCTATTTTGGAAACTTTAACCAGAAGTTTAAAGAAACTTTTAAACCTGCTCTGCAAGAGAAAGACCTGGGAGTGCTGGTGGACAAGTACATCATGAGCCAGCAATGTGCCCTAGTGGCCAATAAGGCTGATGGTATTCTGGGGTGCATCAAGAAGATTGAGGCCAGCAGGTCTCCACCCTCTCTACTCTTCTCTGGTGAGGCCACGTATGCAGTACCAGATCCAATTGTGGACTACTCTGTCCAAGAGCCTGGCAACTACTGGAGAGAGTCCAACAAAAGGCCACAAAAATGCTGGGGTGACTGGAGATGTGTCTTGTGAGGTGGGGGTTGACAGGTCTGGGACTGTTCAGCCTGGAGGAAAACAGACTGAGAAGGAATCTAATCTCTACTTACCTGTATCTAAAGAGCAAGGGTCAAGAGTATGAGACTGGACTCACTGCACTTGTGATAAGACAAGAGTCAATGGCCACAAACTAGGTCACAGGAGGTTCCACCTAAACATGAGGAAAAACTCACTTACTTTGAGGGTACTGGAGCACTGGAACAGGCTGCCCAGAGAGGTTTGTGGAGTCTCCTCCTCTGGAGACTTTCAAAACCCACCTGGACATGTTCCTGTGCAACCTGATCTAGGTGAACCTGCTGTAGCAGGGGGGGGATCACCTAAATGATGTCCAAAGGTCTCATCAACCCCTACCATTCTGTGGCTTTTGTGGAAAGTGCTCCCTGTGAAACTCTGCCTTTTCTTTTTGTAAAGTAATAAGAGCAAACATGTAGGAATTTTGGTCCTTGCTGAAGGCCATTGCAAATTTCTCTGTGTTCTGCAGATGCTACAACTGAGTGTGTGGGGTGGGAGTGCACTGACTGAATCTTCCAAGGAGCTGTAACCAAGCAATGAAAAAGGAGAGTTTTCTTTAGGCTCTCTGAAGCACCAACAGCTCTTCTCGTGGCTGCTTTTCAGCTGAGAGAAACCTGTTTAAGTATTGAACTGACCTACATTTTCAGAAGCACTCACAGACTCATAGAATGGTTTGGGTTGGAAGAGGCCTTAAAGATCATCTTGTTCCAACCTCCTCCTCATGGGCAGGGTCAGCAGACCAAGCTGCTCAAGATGCTGTCCAACCTCACCTTGAACACCTCCAGGGAGGGGACATCCATAACCTCCCTGAGCAAACCTGATCCAGTGTCTCCTGATCCTCGCTGTAAAGAATTTCTTCCCAACATCCAGCCCAAATCTCCCCTCTTCCAGCCCAGGCAGGATTGTGTGCCAGATCCTTAGATCCCAAGGAGAGCCTCTACAAAAATCATCTGTGGTGACTTCTCCAGGAGTCACTGTAAGCCATCTGTCTGAGGTGTGAAGCTTGTCAGTGTAACTGAGGTATGGTGTTACAGCATTTTCATACAGATGCCTGGATTTGCTGTAGGAGGAGGCCTTATGCTGATGATTAGCAAAGAGCTTTCTCTGCAGCCTGGGAGGTTTCTGTTCTCTTGTCTCTCGATGACCTAGACCCTAGTGTTGAAATCAATGAGTCCAAATGCTGGTGGTGTAGTCCAGCCCTGTACTGAGGAGGTGATTGGTTTATGTGAGGCTGATGCTTTGCGTTCCTTTGTTTGCTATCTCTTTGAACTACTTCCACAGATCCAACTCTCCTGCAGTCAGCAGGGACACCTCCAGCTAGATCAGGCTGCCCAGGGCCACAGCAAGTCTGATTTTTAATGTCTTCAGGGACAGGGCCTCAAACACATCTCTGGGTAACCTATTCCAGTGTTCACTGCTCTCACGGTGAAGAGCTTTCTCCTAATGTAATGTCCAACCTAAATCTGCCCTGCTCCAGATTAAAACCCTTGCCCCTCATCCTATCACTACAAGCCCTCCTAAACAGTCCCTCCCCAGCTTTCCAGTAGGCTCCCTTCAGGTACTGGAAGGCCTCTATAAGATCTGTAAGCCTCTATAAGGTCTCCTCAAAGCCTTCTCTTCTCCAGGCTGAACAGCCCCAGTTCTCTCAGCCTGTCTTCACAGGAGAGGTGTTCCACCCTTCTGATTGTTTTTGTGGTCCTGCTGTGGACCCACTTCAGCAGGTCCATGTCTCTCTTGTATTGGGGGCCCCATAACTCTCCTCTACTGTTTCTCATGATGCCTCTCTTCCCTCTGGCTCTGTTCACCTTCACAATCTGGTCTCTGTTGTCATTCATGTGCACACATTGTTCTGGCACAAACATGATGTGTACGTGACCAGGTCACAGCTGGGCACAGAGCACTCAGCTGCCTTCACCAAAGGTGCTTAGCTCAGGCTGCCTGTACAGGCACCTTGAGGGCTTTTTGTACCTGAGGGCTTCTCTGCTTGCTCCTCCAAGCCTTGCTTAGGTTACGGTGCCTACCTTGCGTCTGCTTTCCAAGGGAAGGGTGAAACTGTCTCCGGTTGGGAGGCAGACGAGTGAGGGTTCCAGCAGCACGACCTCTGTAACTGCCATTCAAGGAAGGTAGGAAGACCTGCAAGATGGATTGGCTTCTTTTTGCATTGCCCCTCTGTTGCAGAGCCAGGTGACATCGTGCTGGCCCAGGAAGCATGCGGCTGTGGCACTGGGGGTCCTAAGACTGTCTGGCTTGCAGGGAGGAATGCTACGGTGGGCAGTGCACTTGGAAGGTGGGCCACGGAGGGTGAACCACGCGGCCGTGGCTGTCGGGCACAAGGTCTATTCCTTCGGTGGATATTGTTCTGGAGAAGACTATGAGACTCTGCGCCAGATTGACGTCCATGTGTTCAATGCAGGTAAGCGTCTCCTTGTGCCGCACCAAGATGGGGCTTGCTGGGCTTGGCTGTGAATTTTCTTGCCCACTCTTCATGTGTTAAGCTCTGTAACCTGCTGTCTGCCTCTTGATTTCCAAAAGGACTTGTCTGGCCTTCTTCCCTCCAGCAGCCCTGTATCTTCAGCTTCAGGGGCAGGGCGCAGAGGATCTCTAGTTCAGCAGACTGCTAGGATAACGACCCGCTAAATGTAACCACACAGGCGGTGGCTTGTTGTGTCCTTGCTCTCCGTGAAGATTAGCTCAACTAGGATCAAATAGGTGATGTTTATCTGGCTCAGGTACTGCCTGCACTCTGCAGCATGACCACGCTCAGCTGCCCCTAGCATGGAGTCATAGAATCACAGAATTGTTTCAGTTGGAAAAGACCTCTAAGATCATTGAGTCCACCCATCAACCTAAGGCCACCATGGCCACTAAATTGTGTCCCCATGTGCCATGTCCACATGTTTCTTGACCACCTCCAGGGACAGTGACTTCACCTCCCTGGGCAGCCTGTTCCAATGCCTGACTACTCTTGCAGCAAAGAAATCTTTCCTGATGTCCAACCCAAACCTCCCCTGACACAATTTCAGGCCATTTCCTCTCGTTCTATCACTTGATACTAGGGAGAAGAGACCAACCCCCACCTCATTCCAACCTCCTTTCAGGTAGTGGTGGAAGAGGTGGGCTACAGAGCCAGTGCACTTAAGTGTCCAAGTTTAGATTCCTGAGCTGCTTCCCTTGGGGGACAAGCTGACAACTGCTGCCAGCATGATGGAGGTCAGTAAAGGCCATGTGGCAAGGATGGAGGCCTTCTCATTTTGGTGACAGCTGTCTTTGACAACATGGCTTAGAAAAGCACCTGGAGCTAGAACCATTTGCGTAGGGTAGGCAGTAGCTGTCTGGAGGCTGTGCTGGAGCCATGGCTGTGCTGGGAGAGGTTGTATTTCTTGATTCAGTGCTCTCTGAAGAGAGCTGGTCCATGAAGTGGATCACAAAGCTGGTTCCATGAAGCATTTCCCTGTTGTCAGGCAGGTGGTCAGAAAACTGTATGGATGCTTGGGTGGGTCCAGCTGAATAGAGACAAGAGCAGAGAAGTCTTGCAGGCTGGACAGCAACAGATGATGGCACATAGATAAAACTAGTTTGTCTGCAGTGAATTCACTCCTCTAACTCTGACTGTGGAGAAGGCTGAATTGTGCAGCTGTGCCTGAAGACATTGGTTACACAGGGCTGCCAAGATGACCTGCTCACAGGGTAGAGCAGAGTGTAGCTCAGGGGCTTGTGAGCAGAGACCTTCATCTCTACCCAGAGAGACTGGGCTCTCGCATTCAAGACAGTTGAATACTGCAGCTTGTAAAACGTGCCAGTAGAGCACTGCTTTTATGGTGGAGGCCCAAGGGAATGCTCTTGCATTGTCTTCCCTTCTCACCGCTCCCAGGTACTGAAGTGTCACGATGCTGTGGCCACCACTGGCTTGCCAAGCCAGTTAGCATTGCCAGGTGCCAGTGCTAAAGGCAGAATACTCTGTTTCGAATGGTCTCTTTCAGTCTGCCAAAGAGAAGCACTGGTTTATGGAGGAAACAACTCCTCTAGCTTGACTTTAACATTGGCTATGCTTCCTCAGCAGCCTTTCTGCCCCTGTGCTAGATGCTCATCTTTGAAGTTGCCTGTCTCTCTCCCCATGTTAGGATTTCAGGAGAGACGCAGACTGTTTTCTTCTGTGGGTTTGTGTTATCTTTTGTGTCGAAAACAAAACTGGAGGCTATGTGTGTTGCAGAGGGAGGATGTTTGGGTGCTGTTATGCAATGGCCATGTAATAGTTGCTGTGACTCTTGCACTGTCATTAAACCCTGTAGTACTTGTTGACTGCTCTGGCTACTGCTGAACGTGACTTACAGGCTGCCAGGAAGGACAACTTTAATTCACAAGGAGCTCCTGTTAATAATACAGGAGTTAGGAGGGCGAACTCAGCTATGAATGGGGGTGAAGGCGGCAGACAGCTCATCTAAAGCTTAAAAAACCAAAATTAAACCCCATTTCTACAAAGCTGCTGCATAGCTTTACTTAAACTGCACTACTGCAAGTTCCAGTGATGCCTTCAGATATGTTCCCCTGTATGTTGCTGAAATCAGTTCCCAAGGGAAGCAGTGGGTCAGGTTTAAGGCTCAGCTTGAGAGGGTGCTAGGCCATCTCATTTCAGCTATCACTATCACCTAGAAAGGTTGGGCCAAATGATCCTTGGAGTCCTTTCTAACCTGGCATTCTGTGATTCTTCCAGCTTTGAGTCTCTCCAAAATGTCACTAGCCTGAAGTCATGCCTGCATTCCTTGTCACCACTCTGCTTTTTAATTTCTCTGTTTATTTTTTGTGTGTGTTGTACCTTCACTCACCACCTAGGATGAGTCAGCGTGGACATGCCTTCATGACATTTTTATCCCTGCCCAGGGAGGTGGTGGAGTCACCATCCCTGGAAGTGTTCAAGAAACGTGTGGATGTGGCACTTTGGGATATGGTGTAGTGTCCAAGGTGGTCTTAGGTTGTAGGTTGGACTTGATGATATTAAAGGTCTCTTCCGACTGAAACAATTCTGATGCTGTGATCTTCATTGATGAAAGAATTCTGTCCAGAGTCCTCTGGTCCTTTAGTGCTTTCTGTGATGAAGAGCCCTTGGAAAACTCTGCTTCTGCATTCCCTAAGTGTCTACTGCTCAGAGTCAGATCCAGCTTTGTGTTGCTTATTAGACTGCTCTATTTCTTGTCATTGGTGGAGTGGGGGGGAAAGCACCGTGCAGGATGGGCTGTGTGACCTGTGAGCACATGTAGTGGGCTTAGCATTTGATCTGGGCTCAAACTTGTGCTTTCAGTGTCTCTGCGCTGGGTCAAGCTGCCTCCAGTGTGGACCAACAGCCGAGACCAGGTGAGAGAGGTGCCCTACATGAGGTACGGGCACTCGGCGGTGCTCATAGACGACACCGTCTACATATGGGGCGGCCGCAACGACACCGAGGGAGCCTGCAACGTGCTCTACGCCTTTGATGTCAGTAAGTTCCAGCTTCTCGCTCTTCCTTGTCCCAGCTCCTCTTGGTGACACCACTTGTCTGGCCCACCACACTGCTCCCCAGCTTGCCTTCCTGTCCTTCCCTCTCTACAAACTTAGGCTGGAGGAGGTGGTGTGAGTGGGGAGCTGGTGTAGCTGGCTGTGTCAGCAGGTTTAGGAGGGGAGCAAGGCGACTAGGGTGTCTGCATGTTTGGCTCTGCAAAAGCACTTGAGCAGAGAGCTTGTTTAGTGGTCAAACTGGTTTTAGTTTTTCTGTCACCTTTGTGTGCTCTCTCTCATAGTAACTACAGCTGAAGTGTTCTGTGTGTGATGTATTGTGGCTGAAGGTTGCAGCAAGAAGGTGCCCTTGAGGATTGTGGTTCCTCTGGAGGGTGGTCCTTCTCTCTGAAAGCATGAAGGAGAACAAGCAGTAAAACATAGTAGTAGTCAGGAATAGGAGGCCCAAGTAAGGAAAGTCATGGATCAAGCTTGACAACCCTGGAAGAAACTCCTTCAGACTTCTAGATAGAGCTCCTGGGGAGAACAGACCATCAGGAGCTGGGTGGGCAGGAGCGACAGGAAAATAAGGGAGTACATCTGGGGATTCTGAAGGCAAGTCTGGCCAAATACTGACCAGTAACTGGCTTGCTGGTCTTGCAAGGAGACTTCTTGCTCTGGTGTTTGATCACAGGTTCCTGTCTTCACCAGGAAGCATCTCACAGCTTGGAGCTGCTCCTTGGGCACAGGGTTTCCCTCTTGCCTTGACACATGCAGCTGGGAAACCACCAGTAAACCTCTGCATGTGCAGAGGCCTCAGAGTGGGAGCTGCCTGGTCTCCCTGCCAACTCCAGTGCTTTAGCATTAAGTGACAATTAAGGGAAGGCCAGACTTCAGTCCTGGTCTGAACCCTCTGCAGCTGTCTGTACATGCTGTCCTTGTCCTCTGCCAGTCCTGGAAAGTGAAGCTGGCACTTGCAGCCCCACGTCTGTGGTATAAGTTCCACCATGGGAATCGCATGGATTAAAGTCCTAGTTGAGTGCAGTTCTGTCCCCTGGGGGGCTGATGAGATCAGGAGTCAAGGTCTTTTCCATCTCTAACTTGATGTGTTGTTTGGGTGAGCTCTTACTGCTACTGTGTGACTGAGCTTGGAAGAAGCCCCCGTGAAGGAAAGGAGCTGGACAGCCACTGCAGCTTTTTCACTAGAGGCTCTCCAGGGATTCTGTCGACCTTGCAAGACCCTTGGTGTGCTTCCAGCTGGAGCCTAGCTGGATAGTTGTGGCTACAGGCCAAGTTCAGAGGAGTTTATCCTCATGAAGAATCTTGCTTTGGCTCCAGTGTTGCCACTTTCTGAAATAAGCACTGCTCTTGGCAGCTCACAGCAGTTAGGGAGGGTAGGAGTAGTGTCTCCTGCTGCCTCAAGGCTTATCTGTGCCTCTCTGGGCTTTTGGGACAGGTGCTTGTTTGTGCTTGGCAGCAAGTCGATGGCTTGGTTACATGTGGCCCTGACATGAATAATAGTTCTGGCAGGGTTTAAAGTTCTCCCTTAAGCTGAGCCAACCTCTGGAGTGTGCAGGCTAAGGGGCTGAACCTGCCTGGTGCAGGGTCACAGAGAGCAGTGCAAAGAGAACCATGAAGGGTAGAGCGTGAGGAAGGCTCCTAAGGAAGAAGGCATGAGAATGTAACAAGAGGAGCACATAAGATAGGGAAAGCACTGCAGAGGCAGGGATGTGTGCAGCAGCTCTACTGACATTGCTGAGCTTCTAGTTAAGTGACTTCTGCCTGGAGTTGAGAGCTGCTTTTCCTCAGTCAGTTAGTCAGCATCATGAGATAGGGAGAGCTGCACTGCAGAGGCAGGGATGTGTGCAGCAGCTCTACTGACATTGGCAAGCTTTCAGTTAAGTGATTTCTGCCTGCAGTTGAGAGCTGGTTTTGCCCAGTCATTTAGTCAGCACCTCCACACGGTGAGGTTAGTTGAGCCACCTGGCATTGCTGCTTCATTGTAATTGAGGCTGTGAATGCAGAGTGAAGTGACTCACAAGTAGGCTTTGCAAGAGATTGGATAAAAATAACATTGCTCAAGCAGTACTTTGCTACTCGCAGTTAAAACACGACCTGGTTGTCAGGTCAGGCAGGGTCAGAGGCTCTGCTCAGGAACTCACACCTCTGTCACCTGGTAGCCCTGCCTGAGGGAACTTGTAGCTTCTCCGGAGAAGCAGGTGCTACGCATGACAAAGAGAAGGATTTCTGGCTTAGAAGTGAAGAGCAGCAGTAAAGAGCAGCAGTAAAGAGCTGTGCCGTCCCAGCAGCTACTGTACTTTCTTACTGTTGCCTCCTGGTTTTGTTTCAGACACGCACAAGTGGTTCACGCCAAAAGTGTCTGGAATGGTCCCAGGAGCAAGAGATGGGCACTCGGCTTGTGTCCTGGCAAAGACCATGTTTATCTTTGGAGGCTATGAACAGCTGGTGAGTAGTTATTTGATGATCCTACCCTGAACATTGGTAGAGGCAGAATACAGGAGCATATTTATATCCATAGTTGAAAGCAATTATGTCTGATCAATAGCTAAAGGGTGAGGAGCAGGAGGATGGGCCCAGGTGCTTTACAGCGGCACCCAGCCCCAGGACAAGGGGCAACAAACTGGAACCCAGTAAGTTCCACCAGAGTAAGAAGAGAACACTCTTCACTGTGAGGGTGCTGGAGCCCTGGAGCAAGCTGCCCAAAGGAGTTGTGGAGTTGCATTCTCTGGAGAGATTCCAAACTCACCCAGACATTGTGATCCTGGGCAACCTTCTGGGTGAGCCTGCTTTGGCAGAGCGGGGCTTGGACTCCAGAGGTCCTTTCCAACTCCTACCATTGTGTGATTCTGTGATGAATTACCCAGGTTATGCTGATTGTGCAGAAGAGGGTTGGGAAAGTAGGCCTGAAGAAAACAAAGGTGCCTTCTTTAAATTTTAATTTCCCCAAAACATTTAGCTAGAGAGAAAACTACAAATATTTGTACCTGGGTTGTTTTGTTTTGTTTTTCTGGTTCATTTCTCAGCCAAATTCAGGTAGGTAAATGCATTGCGTTTGAAATAAATTATGTACCGGTCTGCATTTCATTTGTGGAATCATTAAGGTTGAAAAAGACCTCTAAGATCATCAAGTCCAACCTTCTACCCAACACCTGCATGAATTTTAGCTGAGAAATGAGCCAGAGAAATCCCTTTCCAATGTCAGCAGCATTGCTGTAAGGTCTTGTCCTAATGCAGTGTATGTTCCCCGCTCGCATCATACTCGTCCCCTCTTCAAACGCTTGCTTGCCCTCCCCTTAAGAATACCTTCAGCTGAAGGGCATCCTGCACTAGCTGTCAGAGTGCCTCAGGCTCCTTTGAGCAAATCCTTATCCACTTCTTAAGATCAGAGAGTAAATATCATCTCAGACTGTGGCCAGGCTTCAGAGAAGCTGTGCAAAGCCCCATCTGTTTATTTGGAAGAAAACTGGGGGGCTCCGTTACAACAGTCTCTGGGTCCTCCCCACTCTTCTGAGGACAGCAGCACTCTAAATCCATGCTGTTGCTTACAGCAGCAGGAGCAGTGCTAAGGTGCCTTGTTTTTAACCAAGCCAGACAATCCTGGTGCTGTCTCACTGCTGTTTTACAGAGTCATAGAATTGTTTTGCTTGGAGAAGACCTTTAAGAGCATCAAGTCCAACCATTCCCCAACTGCACCACATCTGGGGCTAAACCATCTCCTTCAGCACCACATCGCTCCCTTTTTGGGGATTCAGCCACCTCCCTGGGAAGCCTGTTTCAGTCACTGAGAACCCTTTCAGCAAATAAGTTTCTTCTGATCTCTAACCTAACCCTTCCCTGGTGAAACTGGAGGCCATTTTCTCTTGTCCTATCACTTCTTACTTGGGAGAAGAGACCAACACTCTCACTACAATCCCACCTCACTCCAACCTCCTTTCAGGAAGCCTTGGAAATCACTGAGTTCTCTCAGCCTCTGCTGCTCCAGACTAAGCATCCCCAGTTCCCTCAGCTACTCCTCACCAGACCTGTTCTCCAGACCCTGAACAGCTTTGTCCTTCCCTGGACACACTCCAGCACCTCAGTGTCTTTCTTGTAGTGAGGGTCCTAAAACTGAACCCAGGACTCGAGGTGCAGCCTGACCAGTGCTGAGTACAGGGGCACAATCAGTTCCCTGGTCCTGGTCATTACACTGTTGCTGATACAGGTCAGGATGCTGGTGGCTGCCGTGACCGCCTGGACGCATGCTGGGTCGTATTCAGCCAACTGTCTTCTCTATCTGGAGGAGCAGGACTCTGTGCTGTTTGTGTGAATGCAGGCTCTTCCAGACAGCTCTAAATGAGTTCTAGGGGGTCATCAGAACCCCAGGTGTATTTTGCTTCTGGATGTTTAGCTTCCTAGAAGTAATTTTTAGCTACTACATCTCATCCCATGGCCTTAGAAGAACCAGTCTGACTGTCCCCTCAGTGCCCTTCTGTTGCTGCATGAAGTGCAGACAGGCTTCTGGAGGCATGTTCAGGATAGCCCCAAACTGAGCTGAACACCAAACAAATGGGAGAGCTGCAGGGAGAGACAGAACCACCTTTGAGATCATCAGATCATCCCAGGCTCACAGGATGTTAGGGGTTGGAAAGGACCCAAGGAGATCATCCAGTCCAACTCCCCTGCCAGAGCAGGACAATCCTATCTGACACAGATCACAGAGGAACACATCCAGGCAGGCCTTGAAAGGCTCCAGAGAAGGAGACTCCATGACCTCCCTGGGGAGTCTGTTCCAGTGCTCTGTGACCCTTACAGTAAAGAAGTTCCCCCTTGTGTTGAGGCAGAGCCTCTTGTGCTGCAAGGGGCTTCTCCTCACTGTGGTTAAGCGAGAAGTATGCTGCCTACCTTGACCTTCTGGAGCAAGCAGCACATCTCTTAGGAAGCACTGACTCCAAAGAGATGCTCCAGGTCCGCAGGACAGCATCCTTCTTGGGGCCAAATGTCACCAGGCTGAGTCCCTTTGTGACCAGGCTCTGCCCTGCTGTGTTTTCCAGGCCGACTGCTTTTCAAACGACATCCATAAACTGGACACCACAACCATGACGTGGACCTTAATCTCTGCCAAGGTCAGTGCCTGCTTCTCGCTCTGGTTTGTGGAGGAAGCCTCACCTCTGCTGTTGGCTGGGGTGGGCAGTGCTGTCTCTTTGCACTGTGTTTGAAAGCGCAGCACCGCTGCGGAGATGACAGCTTCGACTTTGTTGTTTTCTGTCAGCTCTGTGCATAAGAGGAACCTTTTAAAAAGCAGCACAAAGCAGAGGAATGGGTTTCTCAGTTTCAGATGTGAAAATCTGTGTGTGGTGGGGTTAGGAAAAATCACACTCCTCTACCTCCCCAAATGAAATTTCCCAGACCAGCTCAGCTAGCTTGGAAGTAAGGTAAAGCAAGCTAAGTTCACAGGCATATACACAAAATACATGTCCATGGAGTTACAGTTCCAGACAATTTAGATGTAACACAGAAATCCAATCCTCTCTCCTGGCACAAAGCCCAGAAGAGGCCAACACCACCACCTTCTCTCCCCTCAGATAGAAAGTCAGCAAGATCTCACTTGTTATCTGGTCAGTTGAGGTTAGTATATGGTGTGGAGGAGTCAGAGAGGTGAAGGAACAGCGACAGAGCCCAAGAGCCAAGAGAGACAAATTGCTTATACGTTGCCATTTTATTCCTCTTGGCAAACCAGTGAATGATGGAGACTTTGTTATTGTCGTGGGTTTCCCAAAGATAGGCGACAGAAGTTAAACTCTCAGATCAAACTGGAGAGAAAATACAGAATTGGATTTAGAGAGAGAGAGAGATACAGTAACAGATCTTACAAAAAGCCATTTCCCCATCCATGGCAAACCCCCTTGAAGTTTCCCCATCCCCAGAAAACTAAATCTGCCTTCCCCAGTGCTCCAATCCTCCCCCCCACCCCAAACTCCTCCAGCCAGCCAAGAGGCCTACTGCTTACATGTTCCCGATAGATTGGCTCCTGCCACACACCCAGGGCAGGAGGAGGAGGAAAGGAGAACGAACTGACCTTGTTGTGAGTCTGTAAGGAGATAGCAGAATTATGGGATTGAATAACAATCTTCTAGTCCCCAGAAAAAAATTTTAACCCTCTATCCTCAACCTGGGACAGTTATTCCTCTTTTATTTTGTGCAACCAATGCCAGAATTTATTTACATTCTGCACTGGACTTTCCTGATTTCTCTTATTGGAATTTTCTGATAAGCCTTAAACCACCACAGTCTGGTAGCAGTGTGACACACAAAACCTGCACATACCCTGACTTCCACAGCACTTTCAAAGTTCATTTAGTTGCTTTACTTTTAACTGCTGCCTGTTAGTTATTAATTAGCTAATGTCTGTTAACCTTACTAGGCTTGGTAACATAATGGTGTGATAAAATTCAGCTGATTTTGGAGTTCAGAGGGGTACAGTCTAAACAAATCTTTAAAATTTGGCTATGGATACAGCTTCAAAGCTCCTTTTTTCCCCCCACTTAGTAATAACCTTTTTGGGAATGTGATAGCTTGGAGTTTTTGTGGAAGAAATTGGATGTTACTCATGAGAAGAAACTAACTGTGGTGGTTTGGTTTTTTTTCCTGACTGGTTTTCAGCTAGAATAAAGGAACCAGGTCAGAAAAATGAATCTAAAAATAGTATTTAATAATGATTCATTTATCACTGTTGGAATGAGAGCAAGGGCTGTGTAAAGAGGCCTTGAGCAACATGGTTCGGTGGAAGGTATCCCAGCCTGCAGTAGAGGGTTTGGAACTAGATTGATCTATGAGATCCCTTCCAACCCAAACCGCTCTGTGCATCTCTGTCTACCCACACTTCTCACAGCTTCTGCCTGCTGTGGCTGGGATCTGCAGCAGGGGGAGTTCTCCAGGGAGGGGGCAGCCACCTCAAACGGTGTCATTTCCCTGGCTAATCTGCATCCTTTTTTGCCTTGTGTTTTATCCTGTCCCTTCAAGGGTACGCCGGCTCGCTGGAGAGACTTCCATTCGGCCACCATCATCGGCACAAAGATGTATGTCTTTGGTGGCAGAGCCGATCGCTTTGGGCCGTTTCACTCCAACAATGAGATCTACTGCAACCGCATCAAGGTGTTTGATACAGAAACCAACTCCTGGTTGGACTCCCCTCAAACCCCAGTGCTCCCCGAGGGCCGACGCAGCCATTCAGCATGTGAGTATGGCCCTGCCGAGAGAGGACAGGGGAAGGAAGTTCCTGCCCACAGCGGGCCAGGGGGGTCTGATCTGCTGGGTGGAGATGTGTGTGTGGTGGTTTGGGTATCCCCTGCCCCCCCCCACTTTAGAAATCACCCAGACTAGAATCAGCCAGCTCTGGAAATTGAATGAAGCTTATATTTACAGCTTAGCACAATAGACAAGCAGAGAGTTACAGTAGATACAGTTATAGACAGACAAGGTAAAAGGTAATACAGACACACAACTCCCCTCCCAGAAACCTGAGTCCCCAGGAGGGGCTCTCAACCACCCCCTCACCTTCCCCCTACCCCTCTCAACCTTACCCCAGTCCCAAGGAAGAATGGAGGTTCAGACAGGGGGATTAAGAAGCAAAGGTGAATCAGCCAAAAGCAAATGGAGGGTGAGGTTAGAGAGTAAGATGGAGTTCAGCCAGCAGCCTCAGCTCCCCAGCAGGCAGAGCAACCAGAGCAAAGCCCAGAGCGAAGAGAGCAAGTGACCTAATCAGTGTTTTGCTTTTCTTCTTTACACATCAAGGCTGTGAGGGAAGTAGCCATCACCACTGTTTCCATTTCACAGCCTATGATCTAGTCCTTCTCACCAAAACATTCTAGCTAGGCTCAAACTAGCACAGTGGGTTAGTAATGGGTGATGAGTTCTGGGCCCCACCCTGTTCAAGAAGGACATAGAACCGCTTGAGAGAGCCTAGTGCAGAGCCACAAAGATGATTAAGGGAGTGGAACATCTCTCTTACAAGGAGAGACTGAGGGAGCTGGGGCTGTGCTGCTTGGAGAGAAGGAGACTGAGAGGTGACCTCAGCAATGTTCATAAATATGTGCAGGGTAAGTACTGGGAGGCTGGAGCCAGGCTCTGCTGGGTGATGCCCAGTGACAGGCCAAGGGGCAATGGGTGGAAGCTGAGGCATAGGAAGTTTCATATAAACATGAGGAGGAATTTTTTCCTTGTGAGGGTGACAGAGCCCTGGCACAGGCTGCCCAGAGAGGCTGTGGAGTCTCCCTCTGTGGAGATATTCAAAGCCTGCCTGGATGCTTTCCAGTGTGATCTGTTCTGGGTGATCCTGCTCTGGCAGGGGGATTGGACTGGATGAGCTTTTGAGGTCCCTTCCAGCCCCTGGCATTCTGTGATTCTGTGACCAGAGCCTGGCTTCTGTGGGGGGCTGCTTCCCAGTGAAAAGCCTTGCATGTAGCCCTGCATATGAGGGTGATGTAAGTGAAGGTGGATAACGAGCACCACTTTGCTGCTTTGGGTTAGGGTCCCCCCCAGGTGGCACCCTGAATGTGTCTGTTTGCTGCCCACAGTCAGCTACAATGGGGAGCTCTATGTATTTGGTGGCTACAACGCACGTCTGAACAGGCACTTCCATGACCTCTGGAAATTCAATCCAGGTATGTATGCTTTTAACCTGTGGTGGTGATAGTGCTGAAGGCCCTTGAGATAAGCCTGCTCTCCAAGGGCTAGGAGCCTGCTTGATGGGAAAATGGTTCTTCTAAAAGCATTGCCACGATGTTAGGAGGAAGCTCTTTACAGTGAGGGTGGTAAGACACTGGCACAGGTTGCCCAGGGAGGTTGTGGATGCTTCCTCCCTGGAGGTGTTTAAAGCCAGGCTGGATGAGGCCTTGAGCAGCCTGCTCTAGTGGGAGGTGTCCCTGCCTATGGCAGGGGGTTGGAGCTGGATGGTCCTTGAGGTCCCTTCCAACCTAAACCATTCTATGATGCTATGAACTTGCTGCTGTGCTTGGGACCCCTCTTCTTCCTCAGACCATCTCCAAGTCTCAGAAAGTGGAAAGGGAGTGTTGCTGAAAGACACACCTCATCACCTCACCAAAGGGTGGTTAGTGAAATGAAGTTGTTCTTTCACACACAGAAGTGGTGATAGAAGAGATAGGGAAGCAGTGGGGTTAGGGAAGCTGGGGAACCCACTCGATTTAAGCTGCAGGATCCCTGTACACGTTCCTGGCATGGATGACTGTGCAGCAGAAGGGGTCAGTCTCCAGCTGGCACTCTGAGTAGCAATCAGTTGTGAGCTGTTTTGGGGTCCTTGGGCACTTCTTGTAGTTCGTTAGACTGCTTGTTAATTCATTGCTTGGCATAGGAAAGTTACCCAACACCAACCAGTTTGCTGCTCCCCGAGCTAATCTCTGAGCCGATGTGAGAGCTCCTGAAGGTTTCAGAGCTGTGCACGGGTGATCGGTCACCCCTCGGGGTCCTTGCCGTGGAGCAGCGAGGACAAAGGCTGCTGGTTCAGTTCCAGTCTGCGAGGGTCCTCTGCATTCGGAGTTGCTGCCAGCAGATGGAGCTGGCTCCTGACCCACAGCAGGCTGCTGGGGAAAAGAGGTCACCCCTCTGCTCCTGGAGCTCTGCTCTCTACCCTCCCTGTGACGTCTGACCTCTGCCGTGGCAGCCCGTGGGTTCTGGCACTCAGGCTTTGCAACCTGCAACCTGTGTCTCAGCAGGCAGAGCTCCAGGTCTGGGCCTGGCATCTAAGTAACGCTTCAGTAACAACCTCGTGGAAGTGCTGCCCGGTGCCACTAGGGCAGAGGTCAGTGAGGAGTGTGGATGTTGCCTTCTGTGGGCCTCCGGTTTTGCTGTCGACCCTTTAAATCCATAACCTGCTTACACCTGGCTCATGGCCAGGCTCTTGTGACAACCTACTGCACTCTTTTGCATCTCTTAGTTTCCCTTTCCTGGAGGAAGATTGAGCCCAAGGGGAAAGGCCCATGTCCTCGACGCCGGCAGTGCTGCTGCAGAGTGGGGGACAAAATTATTCTCTTTGGAGGCACCAGGTGAGTTGGTGGCTCTGTGAGAAGGTTCACCATTCCCTTCAGCGTTGTGTCCCTCCCTGCTCTGCCCCAGGCTGCACTCAGAGGCACACAGCCACTGTCCCATCTAGAAGACTCCAGAAGGAAACGTTTCCCCATGAGAACAGTTAGAGGTTGGAATTATCTCCCAAGGGAAGCAGCAGATTCCCCTGCATTAAAGACTCAACAGGGTTCTGGGCCATCTCTTTTCGACTATACTATTACCCAGGAAAGTAGGACTGGATGATCTGTGGGGTCCCTTCCAGCCTGGCATTCTGTGATCTGCTTTACAAGTGTAAGAACTCATGTAGACCAGGGCTCCTCTAGAACAAGGACAAGAGATTGCAGATGTCATGCAAGCTTGTAAAGCAGCTGCTGACAGCCCTGCAAGTAGAGGCACAAGTGTGTAATATGCTGTTCAAGAGGGGCTGTGCAGCGGTCAAGTTTGCCATGAAAGGGGTGATGGGGAGGAAATCTTGCCATCCTAGTCTGCTCTGCTGTACCACAGCTCAGGCTGACTGATCCTTCCCTGCCTGCTGCCCTGCATCTCCCATCAGATTTTGTTTCCTTCTTTCTTTGGCAAGTGTGGTGCCCTCCAAGCTGCAGTGGGATGGCAGCTCAGCTGGGAACCGTTTGAGGAGCCCATACACACCAGGCGGCAGCACTGCCTTCTGTGCTAGCACTCCTCAGCGAAGTTTCCATTCGCTAGAGGGCCCTGGTGTTAAGGATTTAGCTGTCAAACACTGGAAGCGATACTGTCAGGGAGCAGGGCAGCTAAATGTGGCCGAGAGCCTTAACAGCTGCTAAAAGAAAGGAAGTAGCCCATCAGCAGGACACACTCTGATGCCTGGAATGACAAATTGCAGCTCTGGAGCACAGGCCTGTTTGACAGCACCTACCTTGCAGAAACATCTGAAGTGTTTTCAGCCCTCCATGTGGTTTGGAGAACTTTGGGGCATTCTCCAGGTCCCAGGCTGTCACTTGCAGAGGATAATTTTGAGAACAGGACAAGGCAGGACAGATTCTGTGTCTGGTTCTAGGGACTCAGGCACAAGAAGGACATGGAACTGTTGAAGTGGGTCCAGAGGAGGCCGTGAAGATGATCAGAGGGCTGGAGCACCTCCCCTATGGGGACAGGCTGTGAGAACTGAGGCTGTTCAGCCTGGAGAGGAAAAGACTCCAGGGGGACCTTAGAGCAGCCTTCCAGTACCTGAAGCAGGCCTACAAGAAAGCTGGGAAGAGACTTTTGACAAACACTTGTGGTGTTAGGATGAGGAGGAATGGGTTTAAGCTGGAAGAAGGGAGATTTAGGCTGGATATTAGAAAGAACTTTTTTCCAGTGAAGGTGGTGAGACACAGGAACAGGTTGTCCAGGGGGGTTGTCGATGTGCCCTTCCTGGAGGTGTTCAAGGACTGGGCCTCGAGCAGCCTGGTCTAGTGGAAGTGTCCCTGCCCACGGCAGGGGATTGGAATTAGATACCTTTTAAGGTTCCTTTCAACCCAAAACACTCTGTGATTCTGTGGCTTGACCATAGCAGTGTTTGATGGAGTGAAGAACCTTCAGGCCCCAGAAGTGCCAAGGGGTGTCCTTTAGTTCTAAGTAGGACGTCCATGCAGATGCGAGGGAGCACTTAGTACAAGTGAGGCATCCAGAGATGCTGCCCTGACTTGGGCTCCTCAACAGATACTGGTTGCAGCTTTGTGCAGTGGAAGGCTTAGCAGGGCCCAGCAGTAGTTTGGGATGCAGAGATGCTGCAGTGTGGGTTTGTGTTCCAGCAGCAGCTGAACTCTGGTGTTAAGCCACGAGGTGCTCCCAGGAAATGCTGGCAAACCAGGAGAAACTCCACACCAGCCTGTGGGAGTTTAGTGCACCTCTGCCAGGCAGCACAGCAGTGCCTCGTCTTCTCCACCTAACAACTGCTGGATTTCATTTCTTCCTTAATCCAGATTCAACCCCAGCCAGCCCTAGATTGGGATAGGAAGAGCTGCTGGCAGCCAAGAATGCAGCCTGCTTGGGCTGGAACAGGGAGATGCAGGCAGAACTGTGCCGGCTTCCTGTAACAGTTATCAGGTGTGCTCTGGAGCTGCCTGCAGAGATAAGAAGTTTTCCAGGAAGTCGTTGTAATGGAGAACTCCCTGCGGTCTGCCTCCTGACCTGTGCTCCCCTGCCCGGGAAGGGGAAGGAGGAGCCAGCAGGCTCAACTTGCTAGGCGGCGGCACTGGGGGGTGGGCGGACAGGCAGATCCCTTTGTGTCTTGTCTTCCCTCGCAGGATCGAGAGAGACTTCTAATGAGGCCCCATCTGAAATACCGTGTCCAGTTCTGGGCTCCCCGGTTCAAGGGGGACAGGGAGCTGCTGGAGAGGGTACAGAAAAGGGCTGCAAAGAAGCTGAGGGCAGTGGAACATCTCTTTGTGAGGAACTGCTGAGAGAGTTAGAACTTTTTAGTCTGGAAAAGACAAGACTGAGGGGATCTCATCAATGCTTAGAAATGCTGAAAGGGTGGGTGTCAGGAGGACCACAGGGTGTTAGAGGTTGGAAGGGACCCAAAGAGATCGAGTCCAGCCCCGCTGCCAGAGCAGGACAATCCTATCTGGATTTGGAACTATGCTTCCTAACTGCCTATGGAACACATCCAAACAGGCTTTCAGAGTCTCCAGAGAAGGAAACTCCACAACCTCTCTGGGGAGCCTGTGCCAGTGCTCTGGGACCCTTACAGTAAAGAAGTTCCCCCCCTGTGTTGAGGCAGAGCCTCTTGTGCTGCCAAGAATGGGACCAGGCTCTTTTTCAGTGCTGCTGAGTGACAGGACAAGGGATAACAGGCACAAACTTGAACAGAAGAAGTTCCATCTAAACATGAGGAGGAACTTCTTTGGTGACAGAACACTGGAACAGGCTGCCCAGAGAGGTGATGGAGTCACCATGTCTGGAGACATTCCAAACCCACGTGGACTTGTTCCTATGTAACCTTCTCTAGGTGAACCTGGTTTGGCAGGAGTGTTGGACTTGATCTCCAGAGGTCCTTTCCAACATCTACCACTCTGTGATTCTGCAGTGTGCCTACTCCTGTGGCATCTAGATGTTTAGTTTCTTTTGTAGTACTGCCCAGGCCCTGGTCTTCTTGCCCCAGCTCTGGTCTCTTCCTGTTGCCAGCAGCAATCCTGTGTCCATTTAAGTGACGGGCACTAAGCTCAGTGTTCCCCTTAGCTGTGCCACAGTTGTGGCCTTGGTCTGATCTCCTCCAAGCCCACCAGCACTTAAGTTGCAGAGTTCACCCACAGGGGAGAATGGTGTGGGGAGGGAATGCTATAGAACAGTTTAGCTAAAGAGGTGATAGAATCAATCAATCATAGAGTGGTTTGCATTGGAAGGAACCTTAAAGATCATCTAATTCCAATGCCCCTGCCATAGGCAGGGACACCTTCCACTAGCCCAGGTTGCTCAAGGCCTCATCCAGCCTGGCCTTGAACACCTCCAGGGATGGGGCATCCACAGCCTCCCTGGGTAACCTATTCCAGTGTTTCACCACCCTTACTGGAAAGAGCTTCTTCCTAATACCCAGTCTGAATCTCCCCTCTTTCAGCTTCAGTCTGTTCCCCCTCATCCTATCACTACAAGCCCTTGTCAAAAGCCCCTCCCCTGCTTTCGTAGGCCCCCTTCAGGTACTGGGAGGCCACCCTAAGGTCTTCCCAGAGCCTTAAGCCAATTTGGGTTTGATTTCAGGCTGTGTTTTCCCTGCCTTAGTGAGAGGTTAGGGGTTCTCCCAGGGTGCTCGATGGCCAAGAGCATTCATTATTGTGCCAAGTTGCTGTGCAGCTGCAACAAGCAGTTTTGCTGCGCTCTGGCTGGCAAAGAGGTGCCCTTGCCCCCTGCTGTCAGTGAGCTGTAGCTCTCCTGATCTTGAACTCCAGGCTTTCCCTTGCAGCTGGGTGATTAAAGCCACAGATGTGGTGCCTGCTGGCTTTCCTTTGAAAGATAAGGGATGGTCTAGGATTTCCTGTGACGTGGATGTGAGATTAGATTGTGGTGTGGTGAGCACAGAGGGGTGGAATTAAAGGGGCTTTTGCCTGTATCCAGGCAGATGGGACCTATCAGCAACAGGTCTTCTCTGCCAGCAGTGAGCTGTGCCCTGCAGTTTGTGCTGCTGGGGCTGTGGGAAGCTGGCAGAGGCAGGTACTGTCTCATGTCCCATGAGGTACAAAGTTCAGTGGGTCGTAGTTGGGGAAGCAAGTGACACTGATGTGCACAGTCACTGTGCAAGGTCCTGGGTAAGCAGTGAGGACACTCTGAATTGCTTTGTCACAAACCAAAGCAGGACTCAAACCACCATTTCTTTCTTTCACATTCTCCAAATGGCCATCAGCCATGGCAGTACTTCCCTCTGGTCCAAGCACCACAGAGTGGTCTCTATGATCAGTCACCAGTTTCTCAGGTGCTTTGACTGACTGTACCACCACGACTGCAGTCTTCTGAAATGCCATCCTCATTTTGGCACAACCAGGGAGCTGTGGCTGGAGCCCACAGTGATTCTTAAATCAAGCTGAGAAATGTCTGTGCTTGCCCTACCATGCAGATGATTTCTGGCTGCTCCAAGTGAAATCACGTGGAACATCTCGATGGCTGTGCTGAAATAATTGCAGTAGATCTTTACCATGGGAGACCTGGAAGAGTGAACAGCATGTAGCTGGGTAGAATCTGTTTCAAACCTTATGCTTGGCATGCAGCTTGAGCTCATCCAGCAGAACACAAAAGCAGCCCAGTCGCTGGCATAGTCAGAGGAACACAAGCAGGATGTTGTCCTGGTTGCAGGTCGCTGACCTGTGGGCATTTGCTGAAGGGTTGGTGCTGCTGAAAAGGTGATTGTCCCACTGTACTCAGCACTGATGAGGCCACACCTTGAGTCCTAGGTTCAGTGCTACAAGAATGACATAGAGGTGCTGGAGCAGATCCAGAGAAGAGCAGTAAAGCTGGTGAAGACTTTAGAGAACAGATCTTGTGAGGAGCATCTGAGGGACCTGGGCTTGTTTAGCCTGGAGAAAAGGAGGCTGAGGGGAGACTTCATTGCTCTTTACAACTCCCTGAAAGGAGGTTGGAGCCAGATGGGGGTTGGTTTCTTCTCCCAAGTCATAACTGATAGGGCAAGAGGAAATAACCTCAAATTACAGCAGTGGAGGTCTAGGTTAGACATGAGGCAAAGCTTCTTCACTCAAGACTGGAACAGGCTTCCCTGGGAAGTGGCTGAATCCCCATCCCTGGTGGTATTTACAAGCCTGGATACAGTGCTTAAGAATGTGGTGTAGCAGTGGCCCTGGTACATTTAGATAATGGATGGACTTGAAAATCTTACAGCTCTTTCCAACCATAATGATCTGTAATGCAGCAGTACAAGACAAAGAGGGAAAGAGCTGCCCCTAATGCAAGGCAAAGACCTCAGTGCCTGCCTCAGGTGCTTGTTTGTTGCTGCTGCTGCCTTTGCTTCTCTGTAGAAGAAGCTGAACATCTGCAAAGCACCTTCCATGTTGTCCTCTGTGTAAGCAGCTTGGCTTATTACACTTGACCTCCTGCAGTGCTGCAGCAGTGTGGGCACATGCATGCAGCCTCAGTCCCCAGCAGCACTGGTGCTCCTGAGAGCTTAGAGACAAGACAATCTAGCTCAGAGGTTTCCAAGGCATCACTCATGAGTAACCTGTGGTGTGTGGTACTCTGCAGATGTTTCACACAGCCCTGGAAAGCTGGAGCTGAGATGGACACAGTAGTGTTGCCTGCAGTTTGTGGCTCCTTTTGTTGCTTCATCAGGTTGCAGAAAATATGGATGGTCACTAGCTGCTGGCCAAGTCTCTGTGCTAAGTGGCACTGCATCACAGCTAGACAGCCTTGGCAAAAGTCCTCTTGAGGCTCCAGTTCATCTTACTGGCTGGAGCACCTCTGCTATGAGGACAGGCTGAGAGAGTTGGGGCTCTGCAGCCTGGAGAAGAGAAGGCTTCGAGGAGACCTTAGAGTGGCTTTGCAGTATCTGAAGGGAGCCTACAGGAAGGCTGGGGAGGGACTATTGACAAGGTCTGGGAATGTCAGGACGAGGGGGAATGGGCTTGAACTGGCAGAGGGGAGATTTAGACTGGATGTTAGGAGGAAGTTCTTTGCAGTGAGGGTGGTGAGACACTGGCACAGGTTGCCCAGGGAGGTTGTGGCTGCTTCCTCCCTGGAGGTGTTTAAGGCCAGGCTGGATGAGGCCTTGAGCAGCCTGCTCTAGTGGGAGGTGTCCCTGCCTATGGCAGGGGGTTGGAGCTGGATGATCCTTGAGGTCCCTTCCAACCTAAACCACTCTATGATTCTGTGATTCTACGATATTCCCAGAGCAGCTTCCCACAATGGAGCGGTGCTGTGGAGCTGGTGAGTCTCCAACAGTGCACTGGGTTCTCCAGCTGGTGCCAGCCTGTCTGGCCCTGCCTGCTGTAGAGCAGCTCATAGAGCCTCTTTGTCATACAGAGAGTGGGACAGATGCTTCTGAAAGCATGTCTGCCAGCCTTCAAGAGCTGCTCACACCCTTTCTCCTGCTTAGGCTTCTCCTCAGCCTTGTCCTGGGGCTCAGCTTTGCAGGTCTGACTTTGGAGGGTTGGATCCACTGAAATTGCTGAGCCTTGAAACAAGCCTCAGCTCTGGAAGCAGCTGTTTGCCACCACCCTGCTCCTGCTCTGAGGGTGGATGCCACAGTTCTGGGAGAGGCCCTTGTGTTGCTCCGTTTGCTGGAGTGTAGTTTGGGAGGTACCCAGGGAATGAGACATGGAACCAGCCAGAGGCTGGTCAGTGTACAAGAAGGGGAAGGTGGTGTTCCTCACAGAGTGGGATGTGTCTTTGGAGGTGTCGTGGTCGTGCAAGAGGAGACAGTTCCTCCATCCCTTACTCTGGCTGCCAAGGAGGTGGTGTGATTTGTCCCTGGCTCTGTGCAGCATTATAGGCTCTGCAAGTTGCTGGCAGAGTGGTGGCTTTGGGTGCTCTTGGGGGAAGCAGAGGGACAGGAGCGATCAGAGGAACCCTGCATGGGCCAGGCAGACCAGGAAGAGGTCTGGACCTGCTCAGCCCTTGGGGAGCCCAAGGGACCACAACTGCTGTACAAGCACTTTGGTACTGAGTGCCCTCCTTTGGTTTCTGCAGCCCGTCTCCAGAAGAGGGAATGGGTGATGAATTCGATCTGATGGATCACTCGGATCTCTACATCCTCGACTTCAGTACGTGAGCACTCCTCGCCCCGCTCGCACCTCTCACCACAAGCACCCCCATGAAGGCCCTGCTGTGCAGCACCATAGCGTGTCCTACATGGCTGCAGGTGCTTCCCACTCAGTGGCACCAGTTAGAGACACAGCAGTGCTGGAAGATCTGAGCTGGACTTGTGGCTCTTCATCAACTGCTCCACCAACTTTTTGTGGGGGCAGAGGAAACTGCTCCAGCCTGTCCCTTGTTCCTCAGAGGGGTGGCTGGGGTGCTCTGCCTTCTAGCACTGGTTGTGGAATCTCCTTCTCTGGAGACTTTGAAAACCCACCTGAATGCATTCCTATGTGGACTACACTAAGGGATCCTGCCTTGGCAGGGAGGTTGGACTTGATGATCTCTGGAGGTCCCTTCCAACCTCTAAGGCTCTGTGTGACCTGCCGCAGGTGATCCTGCTTTGGCACGGAGGTTGAACCAATCTCCAGAGGTCCCTTCCAACTCCTACCATTCTCTGATTCTGTCATCCAGAAAAGGACTGCTGTGGCTAACTGCTCTCTCCCCACAGGCCCCAGTCTGAAGACTCTGTGTAAGCTAGCAGTGATTCAGTACAGTCTGGACCAGTCCTGCCTTCCCCACGACATCAGGTACTGTGTGCCTTGCTGGGAGGTCAGCCCTTGGGTGCTCCAAGCCTGGCTGAGGGCTGCCTGGGGCCCCCTTTGGGGTGTGCTGGGCTGGAGGGCGCCGTGGGAGCTGCCCCAGCCCTGGGAGCTGTGTTGGTGCTCCCTCTCAGCGTGTCCCTTGCTGTGTTACAGATGGGAGCTCTCGGCCATGACGACCAACAGCACCATCAGCCGCCCCATCGTCTCATCCCAGGGCTGACGCCGGCCTCTTCCTCTGCCTCCCTGCCCTAGCTCCTCCACACAATGACCTCTTCCTCCACTGCCTGCATGAGTTTCTTTAGCCCTTTCAAGCAAGGAACATGTGAGCTCAGTTTGTCTTCCCCTAGCTAGGCCTCTCTCTGCTCCTGTCACCTGTTGGGCAGCACAAGCGGACAGGCAGAGCAAGCTGCCCGGGAAGAAATCTGCTCACCCCAGCAGCAGCACAACTGTGAACTCCCCTCCTTGTTGCTGGCTCCAGCGTCTCCTGCCTTCCTTCCCCTGTTGCCTGTGGAGCTGCATCTATGCTGGCCTGGGCCCTGGCTACTTCCCAAGGGCCTGAATCAACTCCTACCACCAGCCATGGCCCCAGGGTTGGCCCTGGGCTATGAACTGTTCCTGTGCTGCATCAGAAGAGCAGGGACCTCCATGCCTGCACCTGCCAGTGCTGACCAGCTTCCTGGCACTGGAGGGCAGGCCCCAGCCACAAGCCGAGCCTCATGTAGGGGCATGGGCCCAACTAGACTCTGCCCAGCTCCCACTGTAAAACAGCAACTGGGGGGAGTTTTATAAACACTGAGGTGGACATGGTTTCTGCTGCTCTGTGTCCTAGCAGGTCAGCTGAGGGGAAACAAAGGTTGGGGAGGGGAGAAACTGAACCAGGTGCTTTCTCCCGGAGCTGCAGGCCACCAGTGTCGTAGGGCAGCTATGAGTTGTCTGGTGTGTGCTGCAGCCTTGCCTGGGGGGGAAGAAGTAGCCAGGCCCTCTGCTGCAGTACTACCATGGTATCCCTCCTGTCTGGGGCTATGCTGCCCTGCAAGAGGACAGAGAAAAAGATGCTGCATGTCTCTTGGGTTCTGCTGCCCACACTTCCCTGCTGCAGGGAAGGAGGTGGGAGAGTGTCTGAGGCAGCCTTTCCAGATGGCACAGAAGAGCCCCATCCTGTGGAGGTGTCTGATGTGAGGAGGAGGTTGGAGGCCCCTGTAGCAGAGTTGACAGAGGGAAAGCTAGGAAGGTGCTCAGGGTGTTTCATGGGTCATACAGTCACAGGGCAGGCAAGAGGTGGTGGTGGCTGCATGCCAGAAACGGGTGGCAGAAGGCCCAGGCTGTCTTTCCTGCCCAGAGTGCTGACATGTAGCCAGGGTCAAGTACTGCTCATCCAGCAGCATGAGTTCGCAGAGGTGTCTGTGCTCCTCCTCAGCCCGTGGGAGGAGGGCCAGTGTGGGTGTGATGGAGCAGCCTAGGGTGCCATGCAAGCAGCAAAAACTCCATGGCAAGAGAATGGAAGGCACCACAGGGGCAACAAGAGCTTTTTCTTCATGTACTGGCACCACCATGCTGTGGTGGGCAATGGGCACCAGTGGCCAGGCTGCGCTGACACATCTGGCTGGGGGAAAGCATATCCAGCTTGAGCTTCTCCTTTGTGGTGGGCATCTCCCATGTATTGTCTGGCAGCTGTATCTCCCCTGCTCAAGCAACTACCTCAGCTACAGGCTCTCAGGCTGTGCCTTGAAATGTTGGGGTTTGCCATGACATCCCCTTCCCCAGCACCGAAGCACCAAGCTCACTCTCCTTGTAGGGTGCCAGGCAGCAGGAAATGCCTCCAGACTGCCTAGGATCACAACACTGGGCAGCATGATGCTGAACAGAGACTGCCCAAGGTGCTCCTGGCTCTGGCCATGAATGGCTATCACTGGCTGCTCTAGGGAGAATCAATCTCTGGGTCACTGAGTGGAGACAAAAGGCACAGCTCCCTGTGCCAGCTGCCTCTAGGGGAGCAAAAGCAAACCTTTGGTAGGACCCTGCTCCAGACCCGAGGCTGGGATACTGCTCACCACCTTGTCCAGCTGTCTAGTGCATTTTCTTGACCCACCAGCTCCCTGTTCCAGCACCCAGCTCAATTATCAGTGATGCTGGAGAGCAGTTGTTGGGTGGGCAGACTAACCACAGGCCTTCGGCCCATCATGGACTTCCTACTGGGCTGGTAACAACTGTGAGCCAGGAACTGGGCAGATGTTTGCCTCTCAGGGGGATTCCTGCTACTGTCATCATCACCCTCTCAGAGTAGCCAGGTTTGCTTTAAAGCCCCTGGCTTCCTTTTATTGCTTCCCCTCTCGGATTGCAGCCAGCTGCAGGGGCTATTTTTAGCAGCCAACCTTCTAAAAATAGCCCTGAGCTGTTTGGAGTTGCGTCAGGAGAGGTAACCCTCACCGTGAGCAGCTTGGCCCCTGTGCCCCAGGAGGCTACAAAAGGAGGCCAGGAGCAGCAGGGTCAGCGAGTTCAGAGGCAGCCAGGAGGCGAAGGAGGTAGCAGTGCACTGCCAGCTCCAGGCGTCCTGCCACCACCATGACCATCTTCTGCAGCCATTGCCACAGGCCACTGCAGGCAGAGATGAGCTGCCTGCCCAAGAGAGGGGCACAAGTGCCTAGTGCCTCGAAGCCATTCAGGTGAGCTCCAACCCACCCACAGAGCTGTGATGGCTCCTAGCTTGGGAGACCCCTGGGCCAGCTCACAGAGCACCCAACAGCCTTTGCAAGGGGCTGGCACCAGTGCGTGGGGAGGAGGTGCAGGAGCTGGGAGGGTAGAGAGGGATTTTGGATGGTCGAAGTGTAAAGGCAGTTGCAATGGGCTGGGACTCACATTCTGGCACTGGATGCAGCTTCTGTCCTTGTGGGGTTTGCTGGGGAGGTCACACCACCTGGGTCCCCCCCTAAAACACAGGTCATTGTCCAACCTGCCTCCCAGTAAGAGGGTACCAGCCATGCCAGCAGCGTGTCCCCTTGGGTAGCCGTAAGCACCTCTGCTTGCACCCACTGCACCTAAACAGCCACCAAAGGGTTGCTGTCCGAGAGACGGCTGGCATTGGGCACTGAGGTTCTGGGGGAGCATCTTCACTCTGTATCCCCAAGCCTGGGCACTAACCCTCTCTGGGGGAGCATCTCCGTTCCGTATCCTCAAGCTTGCAGCTCTCCCCGTAGTGCTGGGTGGGGAACGCCAGCGCTGCGCTTCTGGACGCAGCTGCCCAAACCGCTGGCTTTACAGGTCCACCAAGAGTGCCTCCAAGGCTCGCCGGGACCAGATCAACGTGGAGCTGCAAGCGCTGCGCTCCCTGCTGCCCATCTCTGCACGGGAAAAGGAACGGCTCTCCTATCTCCACACTATGGCCCTGGTGTGCCTCCAGCTGCGGGGGGCTCAGCTGTTCCCTCCAGGTACCCACGGCGCTGCTGCAGACCCCGGCAGCTTCGCTCTGCAGAGGGCACTGCTGCCGCCCCGTGCAGACAGCGCTGCACCCTGTGCTCCCGCAGCAGACGGCGCTCCGCCTGCAGGACTGGCTCCCGCTGCAGAGCTGCTCTCCCTGCTGCCGGGCTTCCTGCTGGTGTGCGCTGCCAGCGGCAAGCTGGTCTACGTCTCGGAGAATGTGGCTCAGATCCTGGGTCTCTCCGTGGTAAGGCCTGCCCACGGGGCGTTGCCAGCCACTGCCCTTGCTGCCTCTACCGCGTGCCTGGCATGCTGCCCTGGCAGACGCCTGTGGCTCTGATGGGACAGCATTCGGCACACTGGGGTGGCCACAGTCCGTGACGGTAGGCCACTCTTTGGCAGGTGGAGCTGCTCGCCCAGGGGGACACAGTCTTTGACCTTCTAGACGAGCGAATGCACCACGATGTGCACAAGAAGCTCCTCCTCGCCCAGGAGGCTCCCGGCAGCGGTAAGGAAGGGCTTGGCTGGCATTTTGCGGATGCTGCCATCCTGCTCTGGCCCTTCCTGGCAGCGCTCAGGGAGGCAAGGCCAGGCAGCCCTGCTGGGAGCAGAGCGAGGGAGGCCCTGACCCGCTGCGGGCGGTTTGTTTCCCCGCAGAAGTCACATTTGTCAGCGAGATGCGTACGTCCAAGGCCTTCCGGCTGCAGCACGGCGGGAACCGGGCCGTAGCGGTGCGCGGCCGCTTCATGGCTCAGCGCGGGCCGCCTCCCGCCGCCGCCTCCTCCGCAGCCTTCCTGGCCCTCTGCACGCCCCTTGCGCGGCTGCCTGCAGGTGGCGACGCCGGCTCCCGGGATGACCTATTCCAGAGCACACACCTCCTGGACATGACGTTTGCTGACGTCACGGAAAGGTGCGGGCAGGCCCAGCTGTACACCTCGGGCGGCAAGGTGGCTTCCCTTCACCAGGTCTGCGTGTGGGGTCCAGGCTGGACCCGGCATGAGCAACGAGACTCCTCCAGACACTTCCCAAGTCTCTTTCTTCCCTCGTTTTGCAACTCATTTCATGGAATCATAGAACAGTTTGGTTTAGAAGGGGCTTTAAAGATCATCTAGTTCCAGCACCCTCTGCCACGAGCAGGGACACCTTCCACTACACCAGGCTGCTCAAGGCCCTGTCCAGTCTGGGCTTGAACATTTCCAGGGATGGGGCATCCACAACCTCCCTGGGCAACCTGTGCCAGGGTCTCACTACTCTCCCTGGAAATAACTCTACCTAGTATCTAAATCGTCCCCTACCAGTTGAAAGCCATCTCCCTCAGCCTAGCACTACATGCTCTTGTCAAAAGTTGCTCCCCAGCTTTTTTGTAGGCCACTTTCAGGTACTGGAAGGCTGCTCTAAGGTGTCCCTGGAAGCCTTCTCTTCTCCAGGCTGAACAACCCAAGCTCTTTTTGTGATTTTTGTGGCACTCCGGACCCGCTCCAGCCGTGTGATGTCCTCCTCTTTCTAGGGGCAACAGAACTGTACCCTTCTTTTTACTCTCTTCCCCATCATGCAAAAGCTGCTCCTTGCTGATGTGGAACAGACAAAGCACTCAGTCCCCACTCCCCTTTGTCTTCCCCAGTGTCACCTACCACCTTGGCTACCGCAGGGAGGAACTGGTCGGTCAGTCATGGTACAACCTCCTGCACCCCGAGGATGCCAACCTAGCAGCTGCCCAGCACAGGGCCACGGGTGAGTGTTAGACCTGGGCCCATGTGTGTCTTCTGTCTAGCTACATCTGAAATCTGCCTCTCCAGGGCAAGAGGAAGAGAGCTGTCTTAGTCCAGCTCACTGTGGCTTCCCTACTCTGCAGAAGGTCAAAGCAGAGAATCCATTACATGCCATATGGAGCATCTATAACCTAACTTTCAAGCTGGGGAACGTGCCCACTCTGCCTCGGCACACTGCAGAGAGGAGGGCCAAGGCTGCTCGAGCCCCAGATTTTTAAGAGGGCAGGACCGTTATGGACCTGGCTCCATCACCTCTGCTTTCTGAACCCAGCAGGGCCACAGCAGCAGACCGACTACAGCTCCCACTGGAGCAGCTGGTGGCATCTGTAGGCAGACTGCCGCTCTGACCTGGCACCTGGGGCTGCCGTGCCCGGCCGTAGGCTAACGCAGCTCCTTGCCCGCAGTGCTCGGGGCCGGGGATGGAGCAGAAGCTGCGGTGCTACGTGTGCTGCGCAGAGACTGGACCTGGGCCTGGCTCCGCGTGTCCGCACGGCGGGACGGCAGGGGCCACGCCATCATCTGCACTAGCCACTGCCTCAGGTGAGGACTCAAGCGGGGAGGAAGGCAGAGCTAGGCTGTGCCCCGGGGCGTCCCCTCACTGCCACGTCTATTACAGGGAGGAAGAGGCGGACTATCTGCGCGCCCGACAGCACCGCCCTACGCCTCCCCCGGTAGCGCCGCCGCCACCCGCGCCTGCCACAGCTTCGCCACCGGTACCGGAGCTCAGCCTGTTAGCCGCGCAGCTCCGGGCCCTGGCCGACAGCCTCTCGCCGCCCGCCGCCGCGCCTTGGCCCTGGCCCGAGGCCGAAGCACTGTCCACAGCCTCGCCAGACGCCATCTTGGCCTGTCTCCTCGGCGACGCACCAGAAGGGGCGGGTCCCCTGGCCGTGCACGCGCCCTGCCTCCACCAATAAACGTCCTCCCCAGCCCCAGATCGCCTCGCTCTCTCGGCTCGTGCGCGCCGCTTCCACACGTCACTTCCGGTTCCCCGGCCAGGGCCTTGTGCCGGCTGGTAGCGGGCGCGGGAGGCTCAGCAGCAGCAGCAGCGCTCCCGGGGGCGGAGGGACGGCCCCGGACCGGTGGGAGGCGATGCGGCCGCGTCAGGAGAGCGCGGGGGGCAGTGCAAGGCGGGCCCGGGCGGCAGGATGGAAAAGAACTACTGCTGCCGCGGAGTGGGAGAAGGCGGCGGGGCGGCGGCGGCCGAGGCGAAGCGCGCAGGTGGCCGCGGAGGGTGAGAGCACGGGTGACAGCAGCGACAGCGGCGATAGCAGTGACGACGGCGGGAGTCTCCTGGGAGCCGAAGTCTCCAGCAGTTGGGATGAGGAAGCGGAGGTGGCGAAGGATGACGGTGGCGGTAAGGGCTGCCCGGCGCAGGGGGCTCTGTGAGGCGGGAGTGATCCCCAAGAGCAGTGATGCTCCGCGGGCCGCGGTGGGTCGCCGCTGCACGGGGGCGCGGGCGCGATCGGAAGGGCTGAAGGCCAGGCCAGATGCTGCGACCTGTGCAACCTCAGTACTGGTCGGGGCGACGTGGCCACCTGTTCGGTGGGAAACGGATTGGCAGGCGGCTTTGTCCCTTCCGCCTTCCACTTCCTTTATGCTCCTGCTTTTCTCCTCCCATGTGCTTCGCTCTGTGCTAGCTCGAGGCTAATTGGAATACTTTAATGAGAAACATTAGATCGTAGGCCGTGAAAAGGAAATAGTAGTGATGTGTGCTTCGCTCATAGGTTCGCTGAGACGTATAAAACCGAGGACACAAACACAGATAAGGCAGAGGTCCTATCTGTCGGAGTCGGTGCCTGCGTTTCCCCCCCCCCCCCCCCCCCGTTTTTTTGCAGCTGTGTAACCCAATTAATTCTGCTTCTAACTCCCCTTACCGATCCTCCAAAGTCGCCTTGCACGTAAGGCAGACTCTGAGATAAGGTAGAGGGGTGGAAAGAAGGTGGAAGGGTGGTTGGGAGCCCCTCCTGGGGACTCAGCTTTCTGGGAGGGCTGCTGTGTTTCTGTATTACTTTTCAACTTGTCTCTTTCTGTCTCTAGCTGTATACATTTGAACATATTGTAAATACCTGCTTGTATATGATGCTAAGCTGTAAATATAAAGCTTCATTCATTAACTTCTACCTGGCTGAGTCTAATCTGGGTGATTTCATAAGAGTGGGGGAGGCAGGTAACTCCCAAACCATCACAAGCTCAGAGGATGAGTTCGAGCTCAAGAGCAGAGGTGCAGTTTGAGCAGCTTGAGGGGTCTCTAGTGTTCTTCAGGTGAGGTTGTTGGCCTGTGTAATGCCAATATGCATACAGAGCCATGACTGTAAGTGGTGAGCAATCTCCCTGTCCTTATCTCAGCCTGTGAGGCTTTTGTTGTATTTTCTACCCCCTGTTTAGCTGAGGATGTGATAAAATGGCTTTAGTGGGCCCTTGGATTCCAGCCTGGGTCAGCCCACCACAGTCAAGATCCATTTGGTTTTGATAGGCCATACTTGAAGTGTTTTGTGCTGCGTGCAGAGCAGTGCAAAGGTTTAGAAGCACTGCGTGCCTGTTGCTGCTGGGAGATGTTGAGCAGGTAAAGCCAAGACCTTTCACTTCCCAAGGAAGCCAAGGCAAACCTTTTTGTTCTTTCTTGCCCTTACTGTCATCCCAGAATAGAATGAGCATATCCATGTCCTGAAGCAACAATTTCTGTTTGCTAAGCCTGAGCACTGGGAAGTGTAAATCTAGAAAGAATTGTTGATCATGTTTCAGTGTTTTCTTACATTGTTCTTATAAGAAGTGTTCAAAACTGCTGCCTCTGAGGGGCATTCAAACCCATAGCAGTGGAACAGTCCAGAAGAATATCTTGTGCGTTTGTGAGCTTCCTGTGGGTGTAGCCTGCCTGGACTTCAGCAAGGCCTTTGACGCTGTCTGCCACAGCAAACTCCTGGCCAAGCTGGCAGCCCTTGGCTTGGACAAGGGCACTCTGTGCTGGGTCAGGAACTGGCTGGAAGGCTGAGCCCAGAGAGTGGTGGTGAATGGTGCCACATCCAGCTGGCAGCTGGCACTAGTGGTGTGCCCCAGGGATCAGTGCTGGGCCCGGTCCTGTTTAATATCTTCATTGATGATCTGGATGAGGGGATTGAGTCCTCCATCAGTAAGTTTGCAGACAGCACCAAGTCAGGAGCATGTGTGGATCTGTTAGAGGGCAGGAGGGCTCTGCAGATGACCTGGACAGGCTGGATAGATGGGCACAGTCCAGTGCCATGAGTTTTAACAAGGCCAAGTGCCAGGTTCTGCACTTTGGCCACAACAACCCCAAGCAGCACTACAGGCTGGGGACAGAGTGTCTGGAGAGCAGCCAGGCAGAGAGGGACATGGGGGTACTGGTTGACAGCAGCTGAAGATGAGCCAGCAGAGTGCCCAGGTGGCCAAGAGAGCCAATGGCATCCTGGCCTGGATCAGGAACGGTGTGGCCAGCAGGGCAAGGGAGGTTATTCTGCCCCTGTACTCTTAGGCCACACCTTGAGTGCTGTGTCCAGTTCTGGGCTCCTCAATTTAAGAAAGATGCTGAGGTGCTTGAACATGTCCAGAGAAGGGCACCAAGGCTGGTGAGGGGCCTAGAGCACAGCCCTGTGAGGAGAGGCTGAGGGAGCTGGGGGTGTGCAGCCTGGAGGAGGCTCAGGGCAGACCTCATTGCTGTCTACAACTACCTAAAGGGAGGCTGTAGCCAGGTGGAGTTGGGCTCTTCTGCCAGACACCCAGTGACAGAACAAGGGGATGCAGCCTCAAGCTGTGCCAGGGCAGGTTCAGGCTGGATGTTAGGTAGAAGTTCTTCACAGAAAGAGTGATTGGCGTTGGAATGGGCTGCCTGGGGAGGTGGTGGAGTCACCATCCCCAGGGGTGTTTAAAAGGAATTTGCATGTGGCATTTGGTGCCATGGTTTAGTTGATTAGAAGGTGATTTTGGTTTTGCTGTTTCTTGTGGTGCCTCTGTTGATCTTCTATTCTGCAGTCAGGAAAGAAGAAATGTTCTGTGAAGTACAATGTGCAGATAACACTGTGGGGAGCTCATGGTAGGGCTGGAATGCAAAATTGGGTTGTTTTGTGTCACAGAGGTTTATTCTTCCCTCAGTGAATCAAGCTATAAGCAGTTCCTATTGGTAGTGAGATGAGGAAGGTTGAATGTCTGAATTTCAGTAGTTTACAGGCTTCTGGGGAGCTGAGAAAGCTCTGCTATGGGAATTGCTTCATTGCAGACTGAGCAGAGCTGTGTTAGATGTGCAGTGGGAAGAGATTGTCTCTGAGTCTTAAGACAAGGCAGGAGATTTTCTTACTCCTTCTGACATGGTCTTAGGGCGTGAGAGATGTGGTCTGTGTTGAGGCCATGGGACAAGAACAGTCTGTTAAAGTGAAAGGTCAGGACTGAAAGGTGAGCCCTTGGAATTTGCAACGTGGCCAAACTATAGCCCATTGCAGAGCTTGTATCATTCTTTGTACCAGGTAAAACTCTTTAACTGGTCTTGTGTGCAGGCTGAGCAGAGAGAAGCAAAGACTTAGAACCATAGAATTGCTTTGCTTGGAGAAGGCCTTTAAGATCATCAAATCCACCACTTATCTAGCTCTGCCAATTCTGGTGTGAAACCACGTCCCTCAGCACTGCCTCTCTGCATCTTTTAAACACCTCCAGGGACAGGGATTCAACCACCTGCCTGGGAGCTTGTTCCAGTCTTTTAAGAACCCTTTCAGTGAAGAAGTTTCTCCTAATGTCCAATTTAAACTGCCTCTGGTGCATCTTGAGGCTGTTTCTTCTTGTCCAGTCACTTGTTCCTAGGGAGAAGGGACTGATACCCACCTGGTTATGACCTCCTTTCAGGGAGTTGCAGAGAGCAGTGAGGTCTCCCCTCAGGCCTTCTCTTCTCCAGACTAAACAAGCCCAGTTCCTTCAGCTGCTCCTCACCAGACCTGTTCTAGCCTTCACCAGCTTCATGCTGGGGAGATGGAGAAGCTATTATAATGTTAAAGACTGCATTGATTAACGAGAAATAAAATGGTGAGAGATGCAATGTCTTTTTCTGCCATGCAGTTGTGTAATGCCACTGCTGTGCTTGTGTCACTATCTCAGGCTCTGAGACATCCCTCATGGTGAAATTTGGGGGTGGGAAGTGTCCTGGGAAGCTGATTGGTTCTGTTCTTTCTTCCAGACCCATCTCACATGTCTTTTGAAGAACTTCTGAAGCTACAGAGTGATGGGAGAACGAAGGTGTGCAAGCAGGTGACCAGTGGGAAGAAAACCACAAAGCCTGCCAAAGCAATGGTGAAGCACCAGCAAGGCAAAAAAGGGTAAAACAGTTTTTTTGTAGGCAGAAAACTCTGCATGTGTGCACTCTATGCTCTAGAAATTATGCTGGGAGCTCCTCACAGTGTTGCCATTGCCTTGGTACTTGTGTAACATCTTCACTTGATGTACTTCACTGTAGTGAAAGAGTGGTCAGGCATTAGAACAGGCTGCCCAGGGAGGCGGTGGAGTCACCATCCCTGGAGGTGGTCAAGAAATGTATGGCCATGGCACTTTGGGACATGGTTTCATGGCCATGGTGGTGTTGGGTTGACAGTTGGGCTCAGTAATCTTGGAGGTCTTTCCCAACCAAACCAATTTTATGATTCTGTAGTGTTTCATCTGAGAGTAGCCTGTTGCTGTTTCAGAGCTCTTCATGCCTTGTCCTGTTACTCCCCAGCAGTACCCATTAGTTAATTCAATGCTCAGTTTCTTTGCACCCTCTGAAGTAAGGCACTTCTGATCCACGGTGTAGTAGGCTTCTCTACTGTTTTACAAAGCCCTTCCAGCTTACCTCTTCTACCTGGCTGGGGTTGCAGAACTCCAAACAGTTCTGGAATTTCATTCATCCTGCTGTTGTCTGATCTGTGGCCTGTGTGAATTTTCCTTTTTCTCCCTTTTACAGTACTTATGGCCACAGACTTCTCTGTCATCAGTGGTCTCCATGTGTCCTATTGGCACGCTCTTTAAGTGCTCTGGCTGTATGACTCTACTGTTAAGACAGGCTGGAAAAGTAAGGGTTGTTCAGGCTGGAGAAGAGAAGGCTCCAGGGACACCTTACAGCAGCCTTCCAGTACCTGAAGGCAGCCTACAAGAAAGGTGGGGAGGGCCTTTTCACAAGGGCTTGTAGTACTGGGATGTGGGGGAATGACTTTAAGCTGGAAGAGGGGAGATTTAGTCTGGATATGAGAAAGACTTTTTTGTCCAGTGAAGGTTGTGAGATACTGCAACAGGTTGCCCAGGGAGGCTTTGGGTATCTCCTTCCTGGAGGCATTCAAGCCCAGGTTGGACAGAGCCTTGAGCAAACTGATATAGTTGGGGATGTCACTGCTCACTGCAGGGGAGTTGGACAAGATGACCTTTGAGGACCCCTTCCAAACCAAGTGATTCTGTGACTGTAAAATGTATTCACACAGAATCACACTGAATCACCATAGTTAGAAAAGACCATTAAGATCAAGGCCAACCATAATCTTATTCCACTAGACTGGGGTCACTGCCACACTGTATCTAGACAGCTTTCAGGTACATCCAGGGATGAGAATTCAACCATTTCCCTAGGAAGCCTGTTCCAGACTTTGATAACCCTTTTCCTAATGTCTAACCTAAATCTCCCATGGCATAATTTGATGCCATTTCCTCTTGTCTTACATGACTTGTGAGAAGAGACCAGTGGGGGCCAGCAGAAGACTGGAAAAAGATCCCATAGGTTTTGTTGTGTTGAATAAGATGCTGGCAGCCAAGGCAGCCAACAGCATCCTGGCCTGCCAGCATGACCAGTGCAGTGATGATGCCCCTGTACTCTGCACTGGTGAGTAGGGCTGCATCAAGAGGCTGTAGCCAGGTGGGGTTGGTCTCTTCTGCCAGGCAACCAACAACAGAACAAGGGGACACAGTCTCAAGTTGTGCCAGGGCAGGTCTAGGCTGGATGTTAGGAGGAAGTTGTTGGCAGAGAGAGTGATTGGCATTGGAATGGGCTGCCCAGGGAGGTGGTGGAGTCACCATCCCTGGAGGTGTTCAAGCAAAGCCTGGATGAGGCACTTAGTGCCATGGTCTGGTTGACTGGCTAGGGCTGGGTGCTAGGTTGGACTGGATGAGCTTGGAGGTCTCTTCCAGCCTGGTTGATTCTGATTCTTTAGTTCCCCTACAATGGACAGCTTTAAGACTTTAAGACTGGGTTCTGGGCCATCTCATTTCAGCTATACTATGACCTAGAAAGGTTGGATCAGATGGTCCTTGGAGTCCCTTCCAACCTGGCAGTCCATGATCCTGTGATGTATTAGCAGTGCAGTGTCTAGACCTTTTTCTATCCCATGTCCTAAGTGGTGCCCTGGGAGCTGATCCTCTGGCCGAGCTTAGACAGTGATCTTTCTCTCTTCACGTGAGCCCTAGATGATGACTGGATGATCTTGGAGGTCTCTCCCAACCTGGTTGATTCCATGATCAAGGTCAGTGTAGGATTGTTTGAACCCTGCACTTGCAGACACTTTCGTTGTAGTGGCCTTATCTGGTTTATAGTCAACCTCTTTGTTCTCCACACGCTCATGGTGAGGACTGGGTGGGAATACTTTTGCTGTTTCAGCACTGTGCAGTAGTATTCTGTTGAGCTGTGATACTTTAGGCTGGGTGCCTTTAGAAGGAAACACCACAAGAGTTGAGACCTCCAGGGTGTCCAGCCTGGTGGGTGGATACAGGAAATAGTGCATCTCTTCCCATAAATCCTGCATCCCAGATAAATCTGGCTGCAGAGTTATTTTCTTCCTCTTTCTGCTGCCGTGGGAGGCACCTCTCTTATCTCCTGGTGTTTTCACTGTGCAGTTATGACCTAGGCAGTGTAGTGTGGGGCTGTGTAGTGTGGCTTTGATGGGCCTCTGGAAGGAGAAACAAAGGGGTGCAGTTTGGGCCCAGCCAGCATAGCAATGGGTGGGGGAGAAGAAAGAGCACTGAGGTTTATGGTAAACCCCAGGAGTTTTGGTCTGATTTGTTGGGAGGTTTAGTGTGATGCTTTGGCTTAATAAGCTTCTGTGTTAAACCCAGATTATGGATTTCTTTGTATTTGATATGCTTTGCTGTGCTCACCACTAGGTAGGACTGCAACACTGCAGCTTGTGATTTGCTTCTCCATTTAAACTTCCCAATACTCTCCAATCCACTGTGTGAGCATTATTCTTTTGTCCCTTTTGGAGTAACAGCAGTCTGCTTGTTAAATCACAACATGAGCTTAGCCTCGGCCTCCTTGTGTCCTCTGCTCCTCTTAAGTACATTTCTTCTCTTCTTTAGGCCACTGGAGATGTCTGCTAAGAAGCCTGTACCTTTCCTGAGACAAGTGGTCCCTGTTAGAAAGAAGGTGAGTTCCACCATCTCTAGGTCAGAAGCTGACATCCTCAGCAATGTTATAGGGCACAGCTGTGGTGGTAATGGGTGTGCTAGTTTGAAGCTAGCTAGAATTCATTCTGATTCCCAGAGTTAAGCTAATGAAGAAGTTATTTTACTTAGTGGGGGCTCTTGTGTGGCCTATTTTCTGTTTTCTTGTTTATAATTGGATCAAAGCCCAGAATGGGGCTGCTGAAGATGACACAGGCTGGGTTTGGAGAACAAGGCTTGGGCCACTCTCTGGTGAGGTTAGGTGTTTCTCTGGGGAGAAGATGACATTGGTGCAGGAGAGCCAGCTGCCTGTAGAAGCTGCTGAGTGTATCATGCACAACTTTGAGACCCAGTGTTTCCAGAAGATGGAATAGTTGCCACCAATGACAAGTGCACTGCAAGCTGTGGTCATCCTTAGCTGCTTTGGAAGTCCAAATGTCCACCTAGTTTCTAATCTGAATACAACTTGGAATTATTGCTGGATCACCTTGATATATTTAGTTATAGTTTTTTGGTCTCTCTTTTATTTTTGTATGACCTGACCCAGCTAATTTTTGAAAACCTAGGTAGGTTTGAATTCCCAGATCCATCACTTGGACCACACATGTTCAGCTGGCTCTTGGTCTGGGAGTTCCAGGGGTTTTTGGAGGCACCACTCGTACTGCTGTTCCTTGAACTGGCTCCTCCTGGGCAGTAGATTGCACATGGCAATGACTGGCTGCAGGTGTGGTGAGGCTGCCACCTTTTTTACTAGACTCAGTCCTTGCCAGATGTAGATGTTTTCAGTAGTGGGTACATAATATTGCTGACAGTTGTTGTGTCCATGGTGGTGGGATTCAACTGGATGATCTCTGAGGTTCCTTCTAACCCAAACTACTCTGTGGCTAAAAAAAAGAAAAGAAAAGCCAAAGCAAAGTCTGATCCCTGTCAGGAGAGTAAGCAGGCTATTAACTGTGTCATCCAGCTCTAACCTTGGTCTTCCCTGCCTTCAGGTCCACAGAGACCCAAGATTTGATGACCTGTCTGGAGAGTATAAGCCTGAAATATTTATGAAGACATACAGCTTTCTGGATGACATCAAGAAGCGGGAAAAAGAGGTGATGCTGCCTGCCTGGCCTTGGCCAAAAGCAGCTTTCTTGGCAGGAGCAGCTTCCTCAAAGGCTTTTCAGAGTGAAGGTGGCAGGCAGGCAGTCACACAGCTTTCTGCTCTCTTCTTCAGATGGTTCAGAAGCAGCTGAAAAAATGTCGGGACGCAGAGCAGAAGGAGAAACTCCAGCAGCTCCTGAACCGCATGGTGAGTTCAGTGCAGCCTCTCCTCTCCTGTGGGGCAAAGCACCAGAAGACAAGACCTGTGACCCAAGGTCTGCTTAGACATCTGCTGACATGTGCCATCCTTTCTGTACAGACACAGCAAGAACAGGCACAGAAGAAGCAACAGAAATTGAGGGAGAGGGAGCTGTCTTTGAAAAGACAACAGAGGGAGCTCGCCAAGCAGGGAAAGAAACCCTTCTTCCTAAAGAAATGTAAGTACACAGTCTGAAGGCGCTGCAGTAGGGCCTAGAGGGAGTACTGCTAACAGGAATCCAAGCACTGGCCTAGAGGGAGTACTGCTAACAGGAATCCAAGCACTGGCCTAGAGGGAGTACTGCTAACAGGAATCCAAGCACTGGCCTAGAGGGAGTACTGCTAACAGGAATCCAAGCACTGGCCTAGAGGGAGTACTGCTAACAGGAATCCAAGCACTGGCCTAGAGGGAGTACTGCTAACAGGAATCCAAGCACTGGCCTAGAGGGAGTACTGCTAACAGGAATCCAAGCACTGGCCTAGAGGGAGTACTGCTAACAGGAATCCAAGCACTGGCCTAGAGGGAGTACTGCTAACAGGAATCCAAGCACTGGCCTAGAGGGAGTACTGCTAACAGGAATCCAAGCACTGGCCTAGAGGGAGTACTGCTAACAGGAATCCAAGCACTGGAAGTGGGTTGTCCATAACATTACAGAGACTTGTGGCCCTGGTGAGACTGCATCCCAAATACTGGGTTCAGTTTTGGGCCCCTCACTAAAAGAAGGACATTGAGGAGCTGGAGTGAGTCCAGAGAAGGACAAAAAAGGTGGTGAAGGGTCTAGAGAACAGGTGTGGTGAGGAGCAGCTGAGGGAACTGGGATTGTTTAGTCTGGAGAAGAGGAGGCTGAGGGAAGACCTCATTGCTCTACAACTATCTAAAAGGAGGTTGGAGTGAGGTGGGGGTTGGTTTCTTCTCCCTGGTATCAGTGGACAGAACAAGAGGAAATGGCCTGAGATTGTGCCAGGGAAGGTTTAGATTGGATGTTAGGAAAAATTTCTTTGCTGCAAGAGTGGTCAGACACTGGAACAGGCTGCTCAGGGAGGTGGTGGAGTCAGTGTCTCTGGAGGTGTTCCGGGAACTTGTGGCCATGGCGCTTTGGGACATGGTTTAATGGCCATGGTAATGTTAGGTTGATGGCTGAACTTGATCTTAGAGGTCTCTTCCACCCAAAACCATTCTGTGATTCTGTTCTTCTACTCAAGGAATAAGTGAGGTGTGGAGCCAGGAAAGAGAGGTGAGCTGAGGCTGTTCTATAGTGATGATTTGTGCTTTGGTTTAACACCTTTTGCTCCCTTCTCCTCTGCAGCTGAGAAGCGGAAATTGGAGCTAGCTGAGAAGTACACAGAGCTGAAGAGGAGTGGAAAGCTGGAGCGCTTCCTGACCAAGAAGAGGAAGAGGAATGCCATCAAAGACAAGCGCCGCCTGCCCGCACAGAAGAATCTGTGACAGAGCCATTGCCTGCCATTCACTGAACAGCCTCTGGGCTGCAGAGCAGAGGCTGAACTGCAGGAAGTGCATTTTGTAGCTGAAATGTCCTCTCTGCTTGTCACCACCCAGGCATGGTGCAAGCCACAAGTCTGTCGTGCAGATACACATGGTGCACTAGCAGACTGTCCTTGAAGCACATCATCTCTTCCTCTAGGAGAGGGCAAGCACTGCATTGCTTGCTCTACTCCAGGTCTTAGGAGACACCAGCTGAAGTGAGAACAGATGTCAGATGGGAGGGCTCTGGTACAATGCCTGCTTAGAGCAGAGCTAGCACTAACTTCAGGCCAGGTTGACCAGGGCTGCTTTGTTTGGGCTGAGAATGCCCAAGGACAAATGTCATGATCCCTCTTGGCCTCTGCTTCAGGTTCTCAAGATGAAACTTGCCTGGTTTAGTCCTTAATCATCACCTTGTCCTCAGTGAAGTGCCTGGCTTTATCGTCTCAGTAGCCTCGTCCTAAGTCTGGGAAGTGGGTGGAAAAGGGGTGCTGTCAGGTCTCCCCGAAGCCTTCACTTGCAGAAGGTGAACAAACCCTGTTCTCTCAGCCTTCTCTTAGAGTGCTCCAGCCTCAGAACTTTCACTTCCTCAAGTGGACTTAGTTCAGATGACCAATATCTATCTTCTGGTGGGCCAGCCTGGATACAGTATATGGATGTAGCCTTGGTGCTTGAGTAAATGAGAGATGAGGATACTCCTGTGCATGGGCTGGTGATGTAGCCCTGGTGAGGCAGGCCTTCCTGGGCTGGCTGCTCAGGTGCTGCTGTCTAGTGTCTCTCCAGTAGGGATACCATCTCTCTTCTTGGCTTCTCAAGGTGGTCTATTACAGGGCTATTTGTGCTTCTAGGAACTGTGTGAAATAAAGCCCCTCAGTTTTCCTGTATCCCCAGTGCTGGTGCTGTTATGGTCAAAAGTGTTCGAGCTTAGGGGAATTAATGCCTCTCTCCTACATGTTTGACCACCAGCTCTCATTCCTCCTTGCTCCTGGTCACCTCTGTCCCCTGTGGCTGTATGGACAAGGTGATATGCATGTGACCCAGATGCTATGTGGCAGGTTGGAGCATGTGCTGGGATTGTGGCTTAGCTCTGCAGGACAGAGGACTTCCTGAGCGCTGCAGGTGAGCAGCTGTTGTGCGGGGTCTGGAAAAGGCCTTGTGATGAGTAAGAAATAGATTGATGAGTACCTAAGGGTGTTTCTGAAGCATCTCCCCCCACATCAGTTTCTGTGGGTGAAGTGAGTTCAGCTTTGGTGACAGATCTGAGTGTCAGTGGGGGAAGGGGATGTGCCAGTTTGGCTGGAGATCACATCGAAACCCTCATGGGTCTTTAAGCTGTGTGTGGCTTACTGCTTTGCACTGTTGCTGTTCCTTCGTCCTCCTTACCCCCACATGGGATGGAGAACCTGCCACCTTCTTATGCCTTCAGAGGAGTTATCTGGGGAGCAACACAGCAGCACCAAAGGCTGAGACTCTCCTGACCCTTCCTGTGGCTTTGGTCTGCTGACTTTATGCTCCAGAGCTCAATGAACCTCCCATCTGTACTTCACTGCAAGGGAAGAAGACTGGGGACTGAAGAGGCTGGAGATAGCTCAGATGTGGCACTAGCAAAGAGGCCACATGGGAACAGCATTCCTAAGTCACTTTACCCTCCCCAGATGCTGGTAGGTCTTGCCTAGCAGGGAGCAAATCCCAAAGTGTTCCTCTTTTCCCTCCTGTCCCTCTGAAGCCAAAGGAGTCCTTCCTGCTGAGGCCTGCAAGCAAGGAAGACTTCCTTGCTGGGATGTTCAGCAGCGAGGAGCAGGCATACGGAGGTCTCCTTGCCAGCACGACAACACCAGCCACAGATGTTGCCAATGTCTCCAGAGACCTTTATACTGACAGGAGCTGTTCATCCCTCTCACCTCCTTGCATTGAGTCAGTTATGTTAGTCTGCAGGGTTGGGGCAGAGTGGGTGGAAAGCTGCCCAAAGGACTTGGAAGTGCAGGTTAACAGCCAGCTGAATGTGAGCCAACTGCGCTCAGATGGCCAAGAAAGCCAACAGCATCCTGTCCTGGATCAGGAATGGTGTGGCCAGCAGGAGCAGGGAAGTGATCTTGCCCCTGTACTCAGTGCTGCTGAGGCTACACCTTGAATACTGGGTTCAGTTTTTGGGCCCCTTCCTACAGGAAAAAACATTGGTGTGCTAAAGCATGTCCAGAGAAGGGCAACAGAGCTGCTGAAGGGTCTGGAGAACAGATATTCTAAGGAGTAGGTGACGAAAGACCTCATTGCTCTCTACAACTCCCCGAAAAGAGGTTGGAGTGAGGTGGGGGTTGGTCTCTTCTCCCCAGTATCAGGTGATGGAATGGGCAGAAATGGCCTGAAATTGTGCCAGGGAGGTTTACTTTGGATAGGATTTATAATGTCTTCCCTGCAAGAGTGGTCAGGCGTTGGAACAGCCTGCCCAGGGAGGTGGTGGAGTCACCATCCTTGGAGGTGTTCAAGAAACCTGTCACCATGGCACTTTGGGACATGGTTTAATGGCCACGGTGGCCTTAGGTTGATGGTTGGACTCAATGATCTTAGAGGTCTTTTCCATCCAAAACCAATGCTGTGATTCTGCTGNAATATCTATCTTCTGGTGGGCCAGCCTGGATACAGTATATGGATGTAGCCTTGGTGCTTGAGTAAATGAGAGATGAGGATACTCCTGTGCATGGGCTGGTGATGTAGCCCTGGTGAGGCAGGCCTTCCTGGGCTGGCTGCTCAGGTGCTGCTGTCTAGTGTCTCTCCAGTAGGGATACCATCTCTCTTCTTGGCTTCTCAAGGTGGTCTATTACAGGGCTATTTGTGCTTCTAGGAACTGTGTGAAATAAAGCCCCTCAGTTTTCCTGTATCCCCAGTGCTGGTGCTGTTATGGTCAAAAGTGTTCGAGCTTAGGGGAATTAATGCCTCTCTCCTACATGTTTGACCACCAGCTCTCATTCCTCCTTGCTCCTGGTCACCTCTGTCCCCTGTGGCTGTATGGACAAGGTGATATGCATGTGACCCAGATGCTATGTGGCAGGTTGGAGCATGTGCTGGGATTGTGGCTTAGCTCTGCAGGACAGAGGACTTCCTGAGCGCTGCAGGTGAGCAGCTGTTGTGCGGGGTCTGGAAAAGGCCTTGTGATGAGTAAGAAATAGATTGATGAGTACCTAAGGGTGTTTCTGAAGCATCTCCCCCCACATCAGTTTCTGTGGGTGAAGTGAGTTCAGCTTTGGTGACAGATCTGAGTGTCAGTGGGGGAAGGGGATGTGCCAGTTTGGCTGGAGATCACATCGAAACCCTCATGGGTCTTTAAGCTGTGTGTGGCTTACTGCTTTGCACTGTTGCTGTTCCTTCGTCCTCCTTACCCCCACATGGGATGGAGAACCTGCCACCTTCTTATGCCTTCAGAGGAGTTATCTGGGGAGCAACACAGCAGCACCAAAGGCTGAGACTCTCCTGACCCTTCCTGTGGCTTTGGTCTGCTGACTTTATGCTCCAGAGCTCAATGAACCTCCCATCTGTACTTCACTGCAAGGGAAGAAGACTGGGGACTGAAGAGGCTGGAGATAGCTCAGATGTGGCACTAGCAAAGAGGCCACATGGGAACAGCATTCCTAAGTCACTTTACCCTCCCCAGATGCTGGTAGGTCTTGCCTAGCAGGGAGCAAATCCCAAAGTGTTCCTCTTTTCCCTCCTGTCCCTCTGAAGCCAAAGGAGTCCTTCCTGCTGAGGCCTGCAAGCAAGGAAGACTTCCTTGCTGGGATGTTCAGCAGCGAGGAGCAGGCATACGGAGGTCTCCTTGCCAGCACGACAACACCAGCCACAGATGTTGCCAATGTCTCCAGAGACCTTTATACTGACAGGAGCTGTTCATCCCTCTCACCTCCTTGCATTGAGTCAGTTATGTTAGTCTGCAGGGTTGGGGCAGAGTGGGTGGAAAGCTGCCCAAAGGACTTGGAAGTGCAGGTTAACAGCCAGCTGAATGTGAGCCAACTGCGCTCAGATGGCCAAGAAAGCCAACAGCATCCTGTCCTGGATCAGGAATGGTGTGGCCAGCAGGAGCAGGGAAGTGATCTTGCCCCTGTACTCAGTGCTGCTGAGGCTACACCTTGAATACTGGGTTCAGTTTTTGGGCCCCTTCCTACAGGAAAAAACATTGGTGTGCTAAAGCATGTCCAGAGAAGGGCAACAGAGCTGCTGAAGGGTCTGGAGAACAGATATTCTAAGGAGTAGGTGACGAAAGACCTCATTGCTCTCTACAACTCCCCGAAAAGAGGTTGGAGTGAGGTGGGGGTTGGTCTCTTCTCCCCAGTATCAGGTGATGGAATGGGCAGAAATGGCCTGAAATTGTGCCAGGGAGGTTTACTTTGGATAGGATTTATAATGTCTTCCCTGCAAGAGTGGTCAGGCGTTGGAACAGCCTGCCCAGGGAGGTGGTGGAGTCACCATCCTTGGAGGTGTTCAAGAAACCTGTCACCATGGCACTTTGGGACATGGTTTAATGGCCACGGTGGCCTTAGGTTGATGGTTGGACTCAATGATCTTAGAGGTCTTTTCCATCCAAAACCAATGCTGTGATTCTGCTGTTTCTAATGCTGTTCCCACAGTGTGTGTCTGCCAGATCTGGTGTTTCTCCAAGTGGAGTGGCACCAGATGATGTAACCGCAGCTGGTTGCATTGGCAGTGGTGGCTGACAAAGCTGTCACAACATACTCCTCAGGTGACACCATCAGAGACTACCAGGCTCTCAGAAGGACCTGCCTGTTTTTTTTTTCCAACTGCTGACTAGGAGGAATGGTATCTGGGATGTTCTCCCCAGACCAAAGCAGTCTCTGCATTCCCCAACCCAGACATGCTCTGCAGCAGGGCGTCCTGGCACCCGTGGGGGCTGGGAGGACTCAGCTGCCTGCTGGCAGGGACACAGATATGAAGAGGCTGCAGGGCTCAGGTCTTTTATTGCAAAGAGGGAGATAAGAAAAAGGGTGGTCACCTCCGGTGGCCAGGTCCAACCACAACAGTGTGGTGGGTGACCCTGTGCAGCCCCCTGGCCTGAGCCCTGGCTGGCCAGAGGGTGTGGGGGAAGCACTGGCACCAGGGTAAGGCTGCTCAGCCCCAGCCAGACACAGCATACTGGGGAAACCTGGCCTCTTCCTCTGCTCTGGTGTCTGTCTCACTTAGTGGGTGCTGAGGTCCCAAACTGTTCTGAGGCCTTACAGAAGCTGCTCTGAGGGGCTCCTTGCCACGTGGGGATGGGAGCAGCTTCACCCAGGGAGGGAAGGAGCAGAGTCAGTGCCCTTTGTCCAGGCGGGAAGCTCAGCAGCCCGCCTCGGGTTGGCAGGTATGCTCCTGGCATAGTGGTGCCCAGGCCATGACTCAGTGTTGGCTTGTCATGTGTTGCCCTGGGTCAGCTCCTCGGGGCAGGCAGGCCGGTCCCGGGCACTGTGCAGCGCTGGGGAGGGCTGGGCCAGGGCGCTGTGCTGCGGGGCCGGGTCTGGCCCCAGTGCCGTGTGCTGCCGGTGCCGCTGGTACTGCACAAACGTGCAGATCTTCAGCCCAATGGCCAGCATGTTCTTGCTCATGAAGATGCTGGAGACCCGGGCATCCCTGAAGAAGACCATGTTGCTGCCTCGGATGAAGATAGTAGTGATGTTGACAGTGAGCATGCTCAGCATGGGGTACAGCATCATCCGGTGTGGCATGATGCCAATCCCTTGCATGCTGATCTCACAGAGGGACACGCAAGGGAGGACCAGAAGCAAGATGTAGCAGTAGAAGAACATGATGCCCTCAGCCCAAAGTGGCAGTCCCTTCTTCTGGGGCTCCCACAGGTTGGCCTGGATGTCCAGCACATCCAACACATCCACAATGACCCAGAAGAGGCGGTTGCGGAGATCCTCTTTCTTCTTGAATGTCCTGACGTACTCCATGTGCTCCGTGGCCACCAACAACATGTAGAGGGCTGGGATGCAGATGGAGAGCAACAAGGTCAGCGCTTTGCGGGCTATGAGATCCAGGCTTTTCCGGTCAGCTTTGTAGTTCTGGTATACAAAGTAGACTTTGATCTCCAGAACAAAGACGTATAGGAACCAGAGGATCATGGCATAGCCACGTTTAGCTGTCTTTACCTCTGCCCCGACCCAGATGGCCATGTAGCGGAGCACCAGCAAGAAGCACACGTCACCCACTGCCACCATGACACAGATACCCAGCTTCCTGGAGCCCTGGCTCTGCTCCACCAGGTAGGCATCCATGAGGACGAGGCTGGTCATGATGAGCACGGTGGAGAGGCACACGTGGGGCTTGCTGACAGGTGGTGGGGGAACCATCCTGTATGGAGAAACAAGCAGGGCCATCAGGGAGTTGCTGGGATTACCCAACCTTGGGCCCTCTTCTACCCCTTCTCTCCCCAACAACTGTGGATGGCTGAAGGAAGGTAGAGGAGGTTCATAGACTCTTCTCCCATCTGATCTGCCTGGTGTGTTCCGAGTTCACAAACTCCTACCCAAAGTACTTCTAAGGCTCCTGGAGCCACAGCAGGCCATCCTGGTGACACATGCTGGCTGAAATCCAACTCCCAGGCTGTGCACAGCACATGCTGGTGCAGACCGGACAGCCTCGAAGCACTCAGGCTGCCAGTTGCCTCTGACAGCTCATCACACTGGTCAGTCTCTGCCACAGTGAAGGGCACATGCCTCATTTTCCATGGGATTTCCCAGCCAGTGGCACTGGTTCTTGTCTACTCATCAAGGCACACAAGACCATATCTAGGCTTTTAATACAAGCAGGTCCTTGACTGGTATGATTCAGGACTGCTCTCATTTTAGTCTCCTTTACTTTCATGCACAGGATGAGGTGAAAGATTATCTTTAGCCTGCCTGTCCTGTGGGGTGGGAGGGAAGCAATGGGTGCAGCTCTTTCAGTCTCACACTTCCAAAGAACCCTGCCTACAGCTGCTTGCCCCCACCCTGCCCCAGCCAGACCAACCAAGAGCAAGGAAAGGTAACAGCACACAACTCGAGAATACAAAGAGCTCTGCAACAGGCCTCCCATTTCTGTCTTCCTGTTCATGAGAGCCCAGGATCTACTGGAGAGAGCCCAGTGGAGAGCTAGGAGGACAATTAGGGGACTTGAGGCTGTTTAGTCTTGAGAAGGCTGAGAGGAGATCTTTAATGTCTATAAATATCTGAAGGGTGGGTGTCAAGATGAAGATGACAATCTCTTGCTGGTGGTGCCCGGTAATAGGTCAATGAACAATGAGCATAAGATGGAACACACAAAGTTCCATTTCAGCATGAAGAGAGGCTTCTTTCCTGTGACAGTAGCAGAGCGCTGGACCAGGCTGCCCTGGGAGGTTGTGGAGTCTCCTTCTCTAGAGACTTCCAGGACCCTCCTGCATGTGTTCTTCTATGACCTGCCCTAGGTGATCCTGCTTTGACAGGGAGGGTGGACTGAATGGTGTCTAGAGGTTTCTTCCACCCCCTAACCTCTGATTCTAATTTCAGCTGAATGCTCAGCTTGCCCAAGCTGGGGTAGAGCAAAACAGTGTCCCCAGAAGCATCCTGCCTGCCTTGGATTGCACCAGGACCATCAGGCTCTCTCCTCCTAGCCAAGCACAGCTGTGAGCAGCTGCTGCCAGAGACAGAGGGAGGATGGAGCAGAGCCCTCACTGGGCACAGCTTGGCAGCTGCTCTGGAGGGGAGCCAGGTCCCTCACTGAGATGGAGAATGAATCTGGCCTCCTAACAGTGTGGCATAGCACTGTGCAATGGCTGCCCACACACAGAACATTCGGCCACGCCTGGGCCACACAGGGGCCCTGGGGCACCATCCTGCTCACCCGGCGGGCACTTGTGTGCTCGACAGAGCTCGGTAGCAGGACGGAGGCCACGCGGCTAACGCTCAGCCCTGCGCACCTGGGTGCTGACAGGACAGCTCGGGGCCCCGGGCACATGCTACCTGACCTGCTTCTTGGCACAGGCGGCAGGAGTCCTGCAGTGGCACATCCTCGGGCACAGAGGCGTCCTGCTACGCTCAGGGAGGCGGCAAAGCCTGCAGCCTGCCAGCCACGGGTGCCGCTGTGAGGGAGAGATCTGCGGCTGGCGAGCACGGGCAAACCGGTGGCTGTGGCACATCTGGAGAGTGCTGCACGACCGAGGTCCCTGCCGCGTTTCGCCTCACGGCATCGTCACGCCTGTGAGTGGAGGAGCCGTGGGCAGCCCAGGCCCCACCTCAGCAGCTGCCCCGCCTGTCGAACGGGGCCTGGTAGCCCCCACGCCCGCCACGGAGCCGGAGCCGAGCCGCCCCGCACGCTGCCTCTAGTCACGGCCAAACGCAACGCCCTCGGCATGCCCGGACACGCAGACCCCCCGCCGCTGCCCGGCGAGAGAGTGGAAGCCCGCGGCAGGCCCGCACCGACCCGGGGCGCCGGGAGAGCAGGAGGAGGAGGCAGGCCCAAGGCAAGGGCGCAGCGCGGCCTGCCGTCCCCTGCCCGGGTCACGCTTACCTCGGCCGGCTCCCCTGGGCGCCGGGGCAGGGCGGCGGCGGCGGCAGAGGCGATAGCGGGGCCCCGGCGGCGACCCCGGGCCCGGCGCGGCATCGCCCGGCGAGCCCCGGCAGCGCCTCTGCTGCGACGGCGGTTAGCCCCTCCCGGCGGGCGTGCGGGCGGAGACTGCGGTGGCCTCCGCCTCAGCGGAGCGCCCGGCGGTGCCCGACGTGCCCACTTGCTCCCTTCTTCTCCGCCCGCCTTCCCTGGGCACTCCTGGCAGTTCTGCTGCCCGGGCACCCTCCCGCTCCCCGTTCGCACCCATCGGCGCCCGCCCCGGGGCCACCTCTTGCCGGCACACACACGCATCCAAGCCAGCCTTCTGCCCCGGGGCCATGGGTGTTCCCTGCCGCAGGCCAGCAGAGCGCTTGGGGAAGCCTGGCCTGCTAAAGGCCCTGCCCGCTGGCACCCAAGCACGCCACTCTGCGGGGTCCTGGGGAGCTCTAGCTCCTCGGGACGCCGGTAGAAGTGGTCTGGCCACAGCCAGGGGCTTGTGTGGATAAAACAGGCCAGTGAAGGCGCAAGGTTTCCCTCATCCTGGTTGGCATCCCTCTCTGCAAATGCTCTTCTATCACCATCAGCAGCTTAGGGAGTTTGTTCCTTAGCTACACAGGGAAGGTTTTCCAGCGTATGTCCACTCTGAAGTGTTTTGGAAGATGGGGAGGTCACTGGAGATGGGATAAGAGCAAAACTAGGTAGGCATAGACCCGAGTGAGAGGACCACTGTCAGTCACAGTCACTGAGTGCCAGAAATGCAGTCCACCTCACCTCCATCTGCTCACAGGGTGGCTGTCCATGAGTCCTTTGTTGTAACTCATGCCCTGAAAGGCCTTTGGTAGCACCAGGAACACATGAATCCCACCTGTAGTGTCCATGGCAAATGGAAACACTGAACCAGTATCCACACTCAGCTCACATGTCCCACAGTGAACATGACCTGGTTTGTGGAGGGCCTATGTGAGGGAGAAGGAGTCTGGGTTGCAACCAGGTAAAGAATTTGGCTTTGATATCATTATTTTCATCCAAGAAAGAACAACATTCGCCAGAAGGGCTGAAAGAGCAGAGGATGAAAATAAGCCAGCAGTGTGCACTTGCAGCCCAGAAAGCCAACCAGAGTGTGGGCTGCAGCAGGAGAAGTGTGGCCAGCAGGGCCAGGGAGGTGATTCTCCCCCTCTACTCCACACTGGTGAGACCCCACCTGGAGTACTGCATCCAGTTCTGGAGCCCCCATTCCAAGAAGGATGTGGAGATGCTGGAGTGTGTCCAGAGAAGGGCCACTGGGATGCTCAGAGGGCTGCAGCAGCTCTGCTGTGAGCACAGACTGAAAGAGTTGGGGCTGTGCAGTCTGCAGAAGAGGAGGCTCCCAGGTGACCTTGTTGTGGCCTTCCAGGATCTGAAGGGGGCTACAAAAAAGCTGGGGAAGGACTTTTCAGGCTCTCAGGGAGTGACAGGACTGGGGGGAATGGAGCAAAGCTGGAGATGGGTAGGTTCAGACTGGACATGAGGAGGAAGTTGTTGAGCATGAGAGTGGTGAGAGCCTGGAATGGGTTGCCCAGGGAGGTGGTTGAGGCCCCATGTCTGGAGGTGTTTAAGGCCAGGCTGGGTGGGGCTCTGGGCAGTCTGCTCTAGGGTAGGGTGTCCCTGCTTATGGCAGGGGGGTTGGAACTGGCTGATCCTTGTGGTCCCTTCCAACCCTGACTGAGTCTATGGTTCTATAAATCAGACAGGGCAACCTGCCTCCAAAAGGAAAGGAAATCTTGCAGCTCAAGCTGAGTGGAGAGCACAGTGAGGTATGTCAAGGGAAGCCATCAGAGAAACAAAACCTACCTCTTTCCCAATGGATGCAGAAGCACCAAGCCTCACCGTATCAGGGCCGGTCTCTTGCAGGCTGCAAGGAGGAGCAATGGGTCTCTGCAGGCACCCAGGAGGTGATAACAGAGATACCATGGCAACACAAGTGTGAGCAAGGTGCTGGAGGCAATGGTGACAACGTCCCATGAGGTGTAGAGGTGTGCCTCCAAGGAAATGAAAACCCTGAATTTCAAACACAGCTCCCCACAGCACCATGTGCCTGATGGGACAGAGAGCAGGTGCTGATACTTCTCCTGACAGCTGCTCAGAGGAGGCATGAAAGGACTGTGATGGAAAACAGCTTGACACGGGGCACTTGGTGCAAAGCTGTGTCAGCACACACGCTAGACCACCTTGATGCACCCAGAGACAATGGTCCTGGCAGCCTCGGCTCAAAAAAATGGAGGCTTGAGGCTAAACCACTGTCCATGGTGTTTGAAAGGTCCTGGCAGACTGGTGAAGTTCCTGCTGACTGGAAAAGGGCGAACATAACACCCAGCTTCAAGAAGGGGAAAAAGGATGACCCTGGAAACTACAGACCAGTCAGTCTCACTTCTGTGCCTGGAAAGATCATGGAGCAGATCCTCCTGAAGGCTCTGCAAAAGCAAATGGAAAACCAGGCAGAGGTGACTGGTGGCAACCAGCAATGGCTTCACCAAGGGCAAATCATGCCTGACAAATCTGGTGGCTTTTTATGATGTAGTCACAGCTGCAATGGACAGGGGAAGGGCAACTGATGTCATCTACCTGGACCTGAGTAAGGCATTCGCCTCTGTCCCACATGACATCCTGGTCCCCAAACTGGAAAAGCACAGACTGGATGGGTGGAGCA
>WAAF01009583.1:48538-77829 GCA_013400475.1 Tricholaema leucomelas | reverse complement strand
CAGAGGAGAGCCACGAAGATGCTGAGAGGGCTGCAGCAGCTCTGCTATGAGGACAGGCTGAGAGAGTTGGGGCTCTGCAGCCTGGAGAAGAGAAGGCTTCCAGGAGACCTTAGAGTGGCTTTGCAGTATCTGAAGGGAGCCTACAGGAAGGCTGGGGAGGGACTATTGACAAGGTCTGGGAATGTCAGGACGAGGGGGAATGGGTTTGAACTGGCAGAGGGGAGATTTAGACTGGATGTTAGGAGGAAGTTCTTTGCAGTGAGGGTGGTGAGACACTGGCACAGGTTGCCCAGGGAGGTTGTGGCTGCTTCCTCCCTGGAGGGGTTTAAGGCCAGGCTGGATGAGGCCTTGAGCAGCCTGCTCTAGTGGGAGGTGTCCCTGCCTATGGCAGGGGGTTGGAGCTGGATGATCCTTGAGGTCCTTTCCAACCTAAACCATTCTGTGATTCTATGATTCTATGAATGTGGAGCACATAAATCCTGCAGGATCTGCATGGCAGGAAGCCACCCCAGCCCTTCACAAGGTGAGGTGCCCGAGCAGGGACTAGTAACCCAAGCAGGGGTGATGTGGCATTTTCCCTGGGCTGCGAGCAGGGATGGCTTGGCAGAACGGCTGTTTGTGCCACAGCCAGCTGGGGCCAGTGCAGACCTATGCAGCCTGCTCAGGATAAAGCCACCCCTGGCTCCTTGTCACCAGGGTATGTGTGTGACCAGCACCCTCTGGCTGTCCCATCCAGTCCCACGCAAACAACTTCACAGAATCATAGAATTATTTTGGTTGGACAAGGCCTGTAAGATCATCAAGTCCAACCATCAACCTAAGGTCACCATGGCCATTAAACCATGTCCCAAAGTGCCACATCAACACACTTCTTGAACACCTCTGAGGACAGTGGCTCCACCACCTCCCTGGGCAGCCTGAGCACCTTTCAGGAAATAAATTTATTGTAATACCCAACCTAAAGCTCTCCTGGCAAAATTTCAGGTCATTTCCTCATGTTCTATCACCTGACACTAGGGAGAAGAGACCAACCCTCACCTCACTCCAACCTCCTTTCAGGGACTTGTGGAGAGCAATGAGGTCTTTCCTCAGCCTCCTCTTCTCCAGACTAAACAACCCCAGTTCCCTCAGATACTCCCCACCAGAGCTGTTCTCCAGACCCTTGGCCAGTTTTGCTGCCTTTCTGCGGACCTGCTCCTGCACCTCAATGCCCTTCTTGTAGTGAGGGGCCCTAAAACTGAACCCAGTATTCAAGGTGTGTCCCTCACCAGTGCTGAGTACAGGGGCATGATCACTTCCCTGATCCAGCTGGCCACACTATTGCTGATCCAGGCCAGAATACTGTTTGCCTTCTTGGCCACAGTGTAACATGAAGGTAGGAAAACATGAAGAGCAGGCTGTGCAACCAAGCCCCCAAATAAACACAGCACATTGAAACAGCCTGAGGGGAAAAAAGGAAAGGGAAGGAAAGGGGAGGAAAGGAAAGAGAAGGGAAGAGAAGTCATCTGTAGAAAATCCAGAAGGCTGAGACAAGTAGGTGAGCTGCAATGAGGTGAGACATACTCAGGGAAAAGGCTGCAGAGACACAGCCAGGGAAATCCACCTTAGTCATACTGAATATAGAATCATAGAATCATAGAATGGTTTAGGTTGGAAGGGACCTCAAGGATCATCCAGCTCCAACCCCCTGCCATAGGCAGGGACACCTCCCACTAGAGCAGGCTGCTCAAGGCCTCATCCAGCCTGGCCTTAAACACCTCCAGGGAGGAAGCAGCCACAACCTCCCTGGGCAACCTGTGCCAGTGTCTCACCACCCTTACTGGAAAGAACTTCCTCCTAACATCCAGTCTAAATCTCCCCTCTGCCAGTTCAAACCCATTCCCCCTCATCCTGACATTCCCAGACCTTGTCAATAGTCCCTCCCCAGCCTTCCTGTAGGACATATCCCTCCAGGGAACAGGGAGAAAGCTCTCAGCAAGAAGCTGCAAGTGATGACTGCAGTGGAGAAAAGGCATGGACCTGGGGTCCTTGCTGAGAGCTTTGACAGCTCTGGGAATGCATCACAACTCATAGAGCGTAGCACAGCTGCGGAGCAGAGGTGACTGGAAGAGGTGGAGCATCCTTTAGGAACAGTGGAGAAGCAGTCCTTTGTGGCCAGAGAGGTGGTCTGGAAGAGACGCAGGACTCCTGGCCCTGCATGGCTGCTGTAGAATCATAGAATCAGTTGGGGTTGGAAGGGACCACAAAGATCATCAAGTTCCAACCAGCCTGCCATGGCCAGGGACACCCTACCCTAGAGCAGGCTGCCCACAGCCCCATCCAGCCTGGCCTTAAACACCTCCAGACATGGGGCCTCAACCACCTCCCTGGGCAACCCATTCCAGGCTCTCACCACTCATGCTCAACAACTTCCTCCTCATGTCCAGCCTGAACCTACCCATCTCCAGCTTTGCTCCATTCCCCCCAGTCCTGTCACTCCCTCAGAGCCTGAAAAGTCCTTCCCCAGCTTTTTTGTAGGTCCCCTTCAGATACTGAAAGGCCACAAGAAGGCCACCTGGGAGCCTCCTCTTCTGCAGACTGAACAGCCCCAACTCTTTCAGTCTGTGCTCACAGCAGAGCTGCTGCAGCCCTCTGAGCATCCCAGTGGCCCTTCTCTGGACACACTCCAGCATCTCCACATCCTTCTTGTAATGGGGGCTCCAGAACTGGATGCAGTACTCCAGGTGGGGTCTCAGCAGAGCAGAGTAGAGAGGAAGAATCACCTCCCTGGCCCTGCTGGCCACACTTCTCCTGATACAGCCCAGGCTCTGGTTGTCCCTCTGGGCTGCAAGTGCACACTGCTGGCTCATGTTGAGCTTCTTGTCCACCAGCACCCCTAGGTCCCTCTCCTCAGGGCTGCTCTCCAGCCACTCACTGCCTAGCCTGGATTTGTGCTTGGAATTGCCCCAACCCAGATGCAGGACCCTGCACTTGGGCAGGACACTGCAGTCGCTTCACCAGGCTGCCTTGGGCTGAGCAGAGAGGTGCTTCTAGCCTCCTGGATGTGAAAGGACATCCCTGACAGCCTGGACCACTCAGTGCTATTGAAGTATCACAGAAATAGTCATGTATGTTGACCAAGTCTGAAGGCAAAGAGATGAAACCAAACAGTAAGGGAGGCACTGTGATGGGTTTTCTACAGACAAATCAAGCCTCTAGACCTAGCAGGGTCCTATGAAGCAGTCATCTGCTTTCAGGGAGAGGCAGTGAAGATACCCAGCTGAGATCAAAACACGATGGCTGGACGTGCTGAGATAACGGCAGGCCAGCATGACCATCACGTGAGTGTCCTGCAAATCAAGGTTTTCACATTCATCTGCAGAATGCTGTGAAGATGCAGAAGCTGGAGGATTTCCCTCTATTCTGTGGCTTGGCCATCGTTGACTCATCCACTTCCTTCTGGTAGTTCAAAATCAGGAGCACCTCAGCTCCCAGTGCTTTGTTGCCTACTTTCAGGATACCTCATCCGGCGTCACCCTACTCTGGCAATTGAGTACTGCTCCTTTTGCATTTTTCAGAGGCAGTGCCGTTTCTGAAGGACCCTCTGCTAAAGGTGAGGTCTGTTCGGGGATCCTTCCTACTTTCTCCTAGAACAGCACCACAGCAATGCATTTGTTGGTGTTTATTAAACAAAGAAGACACATTGAAGCAGCAGCCAAGACAGGAGGAGCAGGCAGCTCTGCGCTGGGATCCATGCCTTTCGATGCATCGATGCAGAAACAGGCTAGGAAAGGGGACAGAGAGCAAGGTAGGAGCATTTGATAAGGGTTCCAGATGAATGGCTGCATGGATGCCCTGCCACAGGCTCTGTCTCTGCACACCGTGCTAGCCCCACAGGTGCTGGGGGGGGTCCTTGCCCTGCCCAGAGCTTTCGAGCAAGGAGCCACTTCTAGCTCCCAACTTCCCTTTGCAAGCCTTGTCTTACGTTTAGCTTCAACCTGTCAAGCCCACGGGTTTCCCCACTCCGGCATCTTGAAGATCGTTTCCTCCTTATGTCCATCCCCTGACCGGCTGTGCAGTTACAGTCAAGCCATCTCCGCCGTCTCCACAGGGCCGGGCGCAGTCTCCGAGGGGAGCTCTGGCAGACCTCTCCGCGACGGCTCCTCACCCACCCGCCGCCCCCCACAGCACAGCTCCTCCGCGGCAGGGCTCTGAAGCATGGGCCGGGGCACGCCGCGCCGCTCGGGTCCCCGTTGCCACGGCAACCTCGGAGCTAGGCCGCGATCTCTCAGCGGGCAGGCGGGCGCGCGCACGACCACACCCCTCCGCGAGCTCGCGCGTGCCGCGGCGGCGGCTGCGCTTCAAAAGGATCGCCACCGCGCGCCCCCCTCCCTGCACCGGCCGGGCCGCCAGCTTTCTTCCCATTGGTTGGACCCCTCCCCGGCGGCCTCTTCGATTGGCTTAACGGCCCCTTCGGCTACCTGCCCTCTCGGTTTCTATTGGCTGGCTTAACGAATTCTCCAGTCCTCGCGCTCTCCCCGGCTCCGATTGGCTCCGTCTCCCTCCGCAGGCCGCACCCTAGCCGCTCTCTGATTGGTCAGGAGCCTGAACCCCCTCCCCTCCGCCGCGCCCTGCCACGCTTCGGTTGGCAGCCTTGGGAAGAGCGGGCCCGCCCCGGCCCGCCCCGCCGCGCGAGCGAGCGCGCGCGTCCGCCGAGGCGGAGGCCGGCGCTAAGGCTGAGGGGCTCTGGCCGCCCCCCATCGCCAGTGGCGGCGACGGCGGCGGGATGGCGGCGACGGCGGCGGCAGCGGCTGCAGCTGGCGCACTGGGCTCAGGATCCACCGCTGGGCCCCCGGCAATGGCCGGCGGAACGCCAGCGGCGGCGATGGCGGTGGCTGGCCCGCCTGGGCCGGTCCCGGTGCCTATGAACCTATTCGCGACGTGGGAGATCGACCGTTCGGCGCCGAGTTGCGTACCCAGGTGAGCCGCGTCTCCTGGGGCCTCGCTAAGAGGCCGCCTCCCTTCGCTGCGTGGCCTTGGTGAGCCGTTCGAGGCCGAGAATGGCACGGGCGTGGGGGTGATAGAGGCGGTCCGCTGGCGGCCTCCGTGCGCCTCTTGTATCAGCGGCCCCTGCAGTATCTCTGTCCCGCCGGGCCGGGGGCCGCGCCCCTTCTGTGGCGGCTGGGCCTTGCCCCAGCCAGAGGCTGGAGGAGCGGCGAACAGCAACCCCTGCCACCGTCCCTGCACTGTGCCTCCCAAGGGGCTGCCAGCAGCGCCGGGGACCGGCGGGGCTGGGTGTGCCAGCCCCGGACCACGGCTGCGTTGTCTCCGTATTGCAGCCTCAGCGTAGCCGCGTGCTGTTGTGGCCGTGGAAGATCTCCAGATAGATCATTCCGCCTGTACTGCTGCCCGAGGGTGCCGCTTGCCCTCTGATGGCTGTACAGCCGGTCGCTTGAGGCCAGGTAGTGGCCACCTTGCACCTGTGGGCTACCTGTCACACCTGTACTCCCGGCCATAGCTAACAGCAAAAAGGATTCGCTGTGCTGCCAGCTGAATTCACAGAGTAGGAGGGCGAGCTGAATGGTGCCAGTGTCGTTGCTGATGGTGTGGTTGGGGCTATCTCCCAGGTTTGAGGTGCTTGTGGGAAGAATGTGAAGAGCCAGGAGGTGCTGGATGCATTAATGAGCGAAGTGCTTTTTGGCCCACTCATCAGATGTTGATCAGGAGGCCCTCTTGTGAGAGTTAAGTTGATTCAGGAAGTCAGTCTGGATCTATGTACATCTGGGCTTGGGGTGCTTTGCCTGCAAGTGATGTCTTCAAGTGCTGCACAAAAGCTGGAGAAACTGATTTCAAGAGGAGAAAAATAGTTGTTCCTGTTGGGCAGAAGAGCACCTGCCTTTGTGAAAAGACTTCAGAAGGCTGATGTATTTGTAGGGAGACACTTGGTGGTTGAGTGGTCACTTTGATAGGAATAGAAATGTTCCAAAACCCTCTGAGCTAGTAGCAAAAGCCTGTGTGATTGCAGTGCTCAGAGAGGTCCTGGGCTGAGCAGGCAGCACATGGGAAAGAGTTTGCAACATGTGCACTGGCTTTTCACAGGCACCTTTTCATGACACATGCTGAGCAGGAAGCAGTGATCCTTCCATAGCTTTAAAGTGACTTCAGGTGTTGTTTATTTGTGGGTAGGTTACTCCCAGTCTGGAATTTGAAGAGCAGAACATCGTTAACAGGTTGACTTCCTGCAGAAAGGCGTTGCAGATAGAGCACAGAACTCAGTGATGATAAGCATGGTAGGTACTTAGTCTTCACAAAAGGAAATGCTGCAAGGACTAGGGAGGGTAGGAACAGCTTTGGGCAAATCGAAGGGAATGACTAGGAACGGTGTGACTGAGTTTGTAAGTGGTGGGATGCCAGTGGGTGAACAGAAATGGTGTGTCATTAGTGTGAAACTTGTGTGTCTGAAGAACTACTCTTTAGCCCGTGAGTCCTGTGCCTTTTCACGAGAGTGGTTTCCATTGGCATTAGATAGATGCTGGTTCTAATGCATGAGCCTCTTTGCATGTTGACAGACATGGGAGGCAATAGTGTGACAAAGCACCTTGGAGGAAACTCTGGTGAAATTACTCTGAGGTATCCTCTCTGGATGTCTTCAAATTGACCATTAGTCAGGATGGGAAGAAGCAGGTGCAACCTGCTTGGCTCAAACATGCTGTGCTGCTATGGCTGTTAGGTCAGCAGGTGTTTAGAGGAGTCTTGTCAGGCCACAGTGACCAGTGTGGGAATGGTGCTTCTGAGTTTTCTGCTCTTCAGCTACCCCAAGCTTTCCTGAGTGAGCAGGTTGCAGGTGGGCACCTGTTAGACAGGTATTTGTCTTCACTGAAACTAAAGGCAAATCAAGTGCCAGATCTGAACTGGGTTAATGATACATCTGTGCATTGTGCTTGACTTGCTTGTGCTCTTCGTCCACTGATCTATTTGTGTGATGGTTTAGTCTTTTATGTCCTTCAAGGTAGAAGCTCTGCTGTGTTGTCCCAGTGCCAGCACAGGTGGGCTCTGGCTTTACTGTGCTTTGGGGGTGGTGCCAAAACAATACCCACTCAAGGGCAGTAATTATTCTCCCCTGTGTCTCTCTGTCTCTCACGTGTGTGAAGCCTCAGCTCTTCCAGCTCTGTGCATATCTAGGGAAATGAGAGCTCTGCATTGATTTTAATGCTGTAGAACATGCTTTCTTTTACTAGGTTCTGTATCATCAGTATTTCCCTATCCTTGGACTGCTTCTTAGGTGTTTCACTGCCCAGGAGGTGTTCAAGGCCAGGCTGGACAGGATCCTGAGCAATATAGCTTAGTGGAAGGTGTCCCCTGCCCATGACAGGGTGATGGGAAATAGATGCTGTGAAGTATAACCAAGGTACTGAGCCGTTCAGTAGTATGACTGTAAGAGTTCCAGTGCCATGAAGGAGAATCTTGCCTTTCTAAGCTGAAATGTTGCACATTTGTCCTTCCTGCTGAAATAGGAATGTGCCACTGATCTCAGTCTATGTTTAGTTTTGGGAGTTGCTGAGTCTAGTCTGGGTGATTTCATAAGAGCAGGGGGGTGAGTAACTCCCAAACCATCACACTTGTTCTCAGAATTAACTTAATGCTTAGAAATACTGAAAGGGTGGGTGTCAGGAGGATGGGACCAGGCTTTTTTCAGTGGTGCCCAGTGACTGGACAAGGGGTAACAGGCACAAACTTTAACAGAAGAAGTTACATCTAAACACAAGGAGGAATTTCTTCAATTTAAAGGTGACAGGGCACTGAAACAGGCTACCCACAGAGGTTGTGGAGTTTCCATCTCTGGAGGCATTCAGAACCTGCCTGGATGTGTTCCTATGTGTCCTTCTTTAAGCTCCCTGTGCTAGTTTGAAGCTAGCTAGAATGCTTTGGTGAGAAGGACTAGATTATAGGCTGTAAAATGAAAACAGTGGTGATGTCTACTTCCTTCATAGCCTTGCTGAGATGTGTAAAGAAGAAAAGCAAAACACTGATTAGGTCACTTGCTCTCTTCGCTCTGGGCTTTGCTCTGGTTGCTCTGCCTGCTGGGGAGCTGGGGCTGCTGGCTGAACTCCATCTTACTCTCTGACTTCACCTTCCGTTTGCTTTTGGCTGATTCACCTTGCTTCTTAACCCCCCTGGCTGAACCTCCATTCTTCCTTGGGACTGGGGTAAGGTTGAGAGGGGTAGGGGGAAGGTAAAGGGGTGGTTGAGAGCCCCTCCTGGGGACTCAGGTTTCTGGGAGGGGAGTTGTATTTCTGTATTGCCTTTTACCTTGTCTATTTCTGTCTATAACTGTACATACTGTAACTCTCTGCTTGTCTATTGTGCCAGCTGTAAATATAAGCTTCATTCAATTTCCAGAGCTGGCTGAGTCTAGTCTGGGTGATTTACAAAGTGTGGAGGGGCAGGGAACACCCAAACCACCATACTCCCCTTGGCAGGGGAGTTGTACTTGCTGATCTCCAGAGGTCTCTTCCAACCCCTAATATTCTGTATCTTCCCTTCTTTCTCTCTTCAGGGCCAAGTTGAAGGCCATCTGTGAATTTTTTATGCCCTTCATATGAATCAAGTGAGCATAGCCTAGACCCCATCTGCCTTTGTCTCAGGTGGCTCTCAGGGGAGGCAGAGTTGCATTTTCTGAGCAGTGGACTATTGTACAGAGAGACAGAAGGAAATAAGTTCCTGGAAACCAAGCAGAGTGTTGTTCGCATCTTCAGTTAGACTACCCGCTGGGATAGGGACTGTTGACTTCCCACCACGACGCCTGAGGAGGAAAGTAATGCTGGTTGATTCATGCTGCAGGCTGGGAAGAATGCTTGCACTAAATTAGGCTATCAGCCTTAACATCCACTCATAGTTACCTTAGTAAAAAATTTCACAGCAGAGTTCTGATGCAGGAAGAAGTATCTTTATTGTGATACTGTGCAAATAAGGACCCTTAAGGGTTGTAGCAACTTTTCACTTTATGGAGACTGCAAGGAATGAATTAGAACTCTGGTGAGACCTCACCTGGACTGCTGTGTCCAGCTCTGCAGTCCTCAACACAAGAAGGACATGGACCTGTTGGAGTGTGTCCAGAGGAGGGCCATGAGGATGATCAGAGGGCTGCAACAATTCTCCTACAAACGCAGGCTGAGAGTTGGGGCTGTTCAGCCTGGAGAAGAGAAGGATCTGGGGAGACCTTGTAGCTGCATATCAGTATCTGAAGAGGGCTATAGGAAGGCTGGGGAGGGATAGTTTACAAAGGCCTCTAGTGATAGGATGAGGGCCAATAGTTTTAAACTAGAGAAGGGCAGATTTAGATTGGACATTAGGAAGAAGTTCTTTACTATGAGGAACACTGAAACAGGTTGCCCAGGGAGGTGGTGGAGGCTCTGTTCCAGGAGGCATTCAAGGTGAAGCTTGATGGGGCTCTGAGCAGCCTGATCCAGTTGGAGAAGTCCCTGCTTCCTGCAGGGGGAGTTGGATAATGTGACTGACCTTTAAGGGTCCCTTCCAACCCAATGCATTCAATGATTGTGTTCATTCTTACTCTTTTCCCATGGCTCAGCTGTTGTGTTTGGTTCTCTGTGGATGCTGTTTCAGTAATAAGTCATCACATTTCTCCTTGAAGGTGAGAGGTACAGGTTGTATTTTGGCTAATGAGCCAGTATCAGAACCATGGACTTGTTTCAGTTGGAAGGGACTGCTAAGATCACGGAGCCCAACCATCTACCTAAGACCATTGCTGAGCTCAGACTGTAAAGGCAGATTCTACCTGTACAAATTATGCTGTGAGTGGCACTGCAGGGATTCAAACACACTGTGTTGTTTCATCCAGAGGACCTCGTATCTCAGTGTGATGCATGAGCTCAAATACATTCCAAGTCCTGCTGCCAACCACACAGTGTGCTTGAACACAATGTCTCATGCTCATGATAGAGCAGCTTTCACTTGGGGAGATGCACGTGATTTGGGCTCACATTGTGAGGCTGTGTATAGAATCACAGAACTGTTTCATTTGGAAAAGACCTCTAAGGTCATTGAATCCAACCACCAACCTCAGACCATCATGGCCATTGAATCATGTCCCAAAGTTCCGTGTCCACACGTTTCTTGAACACTTGAAGGGATGGTGACTCCACCAGCTCCCTGGGCAACCTATTCCAATGCCTCACTGAATATGTGCATGTTCAGGACATTGTTTCAGAAGATGCTCTGAATTCTTTATTGGTAAAACTCCCAAACCTGTGCTTTGGAAAGTTGGAGAACTTCATTTGTTGGAAAGCCTAATGAATGCTTTCTTGGAAAGGGAGCAGCTCTTGCAAGTACAACTGGAGATAACTCATAGGTGATCTATGTTATGCACCATGTGATGATCCTTTGAAGTGCTGTGAGTTGAATGTTCTGACTCTGCAACCCTGTTGTCTTGTTTGGCAGCCAGGATCTATGATGTGACAGCTCGTGGAGGCGATGGTAAGGCTTCCTTTGTGCAACTGGCTGAATGCTTTCCTTTGCAACGGGGCAGGTCTTGCAGTGGGCAGTACATGGTCTGCAGGATGGAGTAATGTGTTCTCCTTTGGCAGAGCTGCATTCAACCAGGCTGGCAGCATCTCACAGCCCCGTGAAGTGCGCTCTGGACTCATGGTCTGCTTCCCCTTGGCAAGGTGTTGCCTGTTTTTTTTCCTATAGCACTTAAGAGTTTCCTTTTCTGAGGCTGATTTCGTAGAATGATTTGGGTTGGAAGGGACCCTCAAAGATCATCTAGTTCCAACCCTTCTGCCATCAGCAAGGACACCTTCTCCTAGACCAAACTGATCAAGGCCTTGTCCAACCTGGTCTTAAAACACCTCCAGGGAGAGGACATCCACAGCCTCCCTGGGAGATTTGTTGATGAAGAGCTTCTGATTTGGATGTTCCTTTAAGAAACATTTATTCCAGATGGAATAATGTGTACTTATATGCCTGAGATGTTCTTGAGTGGTTTACTGGGTGAATAGGGCATTTTCATGGTAAACTTCCAACCTCAGCAAAGCTCTGCTCTCTTTGGGTAAGCTACAGAGTCACACCTCTAGGAATGTTGAGTGGTGTAAATCCAGACAAGGAGCGTTTAGGAGAGATTCCAGTTTCTTGTAAGGAAGTGGCCTCTTATAACTGCTGATATTTGCCGTGTTTGAATTACAATTTCCTTTGAGTCCCACACAGAAGCCAAAATGTTGTCAGCAGCCATTGGACTGCTTACCATTCTTCGTATTGTGTGCTTGGCTACATAGAATCATAGAATGGTTTAGGTTGGAAGGGACCTCAAGGATCATCCAGCTCCAACCCCCTGCCATAGGCAGGGACACCTCCCACTAGAGCAGGTTGCTCAAGGCCTCATCCAGCCTGGCCTTAAACACCTCCAGGGAGGAAGCATCCACAACCTCCCTGGGCAACCTGTGCCAGTGTCTCACCACCCTCACTGTAAAGAACTTCCTCCTAACATCCAGTCTAAATCTCCCCTCTTCCAGCTTAAACCCATTCCCCCTCGTCCTGACATTACCAGACCTTGTCAATAGTCCCTCCCCAGCCTTCCTGTAGGCTCCCTTCAGATACTGGAAAGCCACTCTAAGGTCTCCTCGAAGCCTTCTCTTCTCCAGGCTGCAGAGCCCCAACTCTCTCAGCCTGTCCTCATAGCAGAGCTGCTGCAGCCCTCTGAGCATCTTCGTGGCTCTCCTCTGGGCTGGCTCCAGCAGTTCCATGTCCTTCTTGTGCTGGGGGCTCCAGAACTGCACACAGTACTGCAGGTGGGGTCTGAGGAGAGCAGAGTAAAGGGGGAGAATCCCCTCCCTTGCCTTTATCTTTGTGGCTTGTCTGTTATAGAATCATAGAGTTGTTTCAGTTGGAGAAACCTCATTGAGTCCAACCATCAACCTAAGAACACCATGGCCATTAAACCATGTCCCCAAGTGCCATGTCCACACATTCTTTGAACACCTCTAGGGATGGTGACTCCACCTCTCTGGACAGCCTGTTCTGATGCCTGACCACTTCTGCAGGAAAGAAATTTTTCTTCATATCCCACCTAAACCTCCCCTGGCACAGTTTCAGGCCTGTCACAGAGGAGTGCTTGGGATTTCTCCTCGGGCAGTGTTTGGTTTCCCTTCTCAGCACACAATCGTTGTCTTGGTGTCTGTTATTCCTTCTTTCTGCTCATTAGTGGAACTCAGGACAAGTATCACTTGCCAGCATGATTGATGGGGGGATGTGCTTCTTTCAGAATATTAATAGTTGACTTCCCTGAGGACTTAATTTTCTTTGAAGTACCTGTCACACTGCCTCCTGGCCTTGCTCTTCAATGTTTCATTCATGAGCTAGGCTGTTAGCTCAGTTGTCTGATGGCTTATCAGAAACCTTGCATTGCTCTGGTTGTGCTAGAACACTGTGAGGGCTCATTCTGCTTCCTCTGGTGTATTTAGTGACTTGTGGTTCATTACTAACAGCCACATAGTATGTGCATAGTACACCCTCCTCAGGGATGGAGATCTTTTGACCTTTATGCTGTCAAAAGGATGAATTGCTGAGCACCAGCATCCTACGGAGCTCCTGCAGCAGATCCGATGAAATCTGTGCCGATTCTTTTGTGTAATACTTTGCAATATGGCTTTAAGCTGGAAGAGAGGAGATTTAACTGGATATTAGGAAGAATCCATTGCAGGGAAGGTTGTGAGACGCTGGAACAAGTTGCCCAAGGAATTCATGGATGTCCCCTCCCTGGAAGTGTTCAAAACCATGTTGGATGAGGACTTAGTAACCTGGTCTAGTGGAAGGTGTCCCTGCCCATGGTGGTGGGATTTGAAGTAGATGATCTTCCAACTTAAACCATTCTACAATTCTAGGCTGAGTTTCCAGTCAACTTCAGAAGAAGTTGCTTCCAAAGAAAGAGGCAGAGGTGAGAAACACTGCATTTGATAACATGCCAGATGAGTATCTGGGCAAGGCTACTTTACCTTGTGTTCTTATCAGGTCAAAGATTTCAGCATCCTAGCTGATGAAGTGCTTCTGTTTAGGTTTTTTGTGTCGTGTGGACATCGAAGCTGGTGGATACTGTACTGCTTAGGAAAACAAGTAGTGAGAGTATCTTACTGTTCTGTGTGAGATGTGGCAGCAGGAACCTGTGTCTGCCTCTGAGGAGGAGGACAGCTTAAGTGACATTGCTCTTGTAGTTAGAAGTCACTTCGATTAGGAGGCTTTGTTCAGATGCCTCGATGTACTCCTTGCAGTGGCCTGGAAAAAGAAATGGGTTATTTCAGGTACTTTCACACATTTGAGCTGTGGTTACAGAGAGCACTCCACATTCTGCCTCTGTGCACACAGGTGAAAATTACACTTGCATTATCTGCAGGCCTCTTGCAATGCTACCTCCTTTATAAATTTACTGCCCATTGTTATCTCTTGTGCTCTTTGTTTCTCCTGTCTCATGTAGTCCAACCCATTGAGATTCTCTTTGGTAAATAAAACCTCCTGCTGTATTTTGGATGCTATTCTGCCTGTTCTAGACTCTACTTAGTTTTGTACTGATGCTGAGTTTTGCACTTCCTTCTTCTCATGCTTCTTACTCTTCAGTGCAAGCGTATCTTCAGTAGCATGAGCTCCAAAGCCAGTGCCTGTGGGGCCATCTCCTGAACAAAACAGTATCCAAGTTCCATGCTCAGCTGTGTAATTTTTTTTTCTGTGCTTGTAGCTAATTAGTAACCTGGTTAGGCAGTTTGGGGTGATAGGCAGTTTGGGGTGATGGGCAGAACTCCCTTTGGTTTCATTTTCTAAACATGAAAGCCACTAAGAGTAGCTGTTGTGCTGTTACAATGACTTAGCTTGAGTAACTCCCTTCTCATGGGCTTCTACTGCTCTTTTTATCCTGTTCTTTAATACCTTGTCTCTACCAGGGAAGAAGATCACATTCAGTCAAAGCTTCTTACTGATTCTTCTGCTGTCTGATTTTTTTCCTTTGCATTTCAAGTAGAGTCTCTGAATCCACATTACTTCGATCAGAGGTTTTTAGATTTACATTATTTATATATTTTTAAAAGAGTCTCCTGTGGGAATGCAAAGTGAAGAAGGATAGTAACAGGTAGATGCTGAACTTAGAATAGGATAGACTAGAATCAACCAGGTTGGAAGAGACCTCCAAGCTCATCCAGTCCAACCTAGCACCCAGCCCTATGCAGTCAACCAGACCATGGCACTAAGTGCCTCATCCAGGCTTTGCTTGAACACCTCNCTGGACACCTTCCAGCACCTCAACATCTCTCTTGAACTGAGAAGCCCAGAACTGGACACAGCACTCAAGGTGTGGCCTGGCCAGTGTTGAGTACAGGGGCAGAATAACCTCCCTCATCCTACTGGCCACACTGAGCCCTTTCCAGCTTCAATCCATTCTCCCTGTCCTTTCACTACAAGTCCTTGTGGAAAGTCCCTCCCCAGTATGGTGTAGAGTACCCCCCTGGCGGGTTCAGACAGCTGTCCCCTCTCAGCTTCTTGTGATGAAATTAACTCTGTCGTAGCTGAACCCAGGACAGTCATTTGGCATTAACTTTTATCTGTTGCATCTGTTTATCTGTTTATAGTGGTTTGTGGAAGCATGGAATAGTCACCCTTATTTCAGGGACCTCCTTCACCCACAAGAATCTGAGCAGAGAAGTGTCTTTTACAGGCTCTGCTTATTAGCAGCTTGTGTTGCAGATAGGTGAAAAGCTTATATACAAAGTCTCCAGTTTGGGTGGGACTCCTTCTTGTCATTGTAGAGTCCTAACTGGACAACTCTTTAGAATTAAACATCCTTTTTAACTTTTTTTCCCCCTGACGGTTGTGAAGAAGCCTCAAAAATAGAAGTTGGTGTCCATGCTGTCACTTCCACAGACCTGTATCGCTTCGGTCCCTCCCCTCTGCCTCTCTTTCCATCGTGGTATTATCATGCTGAGGTGCTGGAACGGGTTGTCTAGGGAGGTTGTGGGTGTCCCTTCCCTGGAGGCATTCAAGGCCAGGTTGGATGAGGCCTTGAGCAGTCAGGTGTAGTGGAGGGTGTCCTTGCCAGCACCAGGGCAGCTGGAACTAGACGATCTTCAAGGTCCATTTCATCCCATCCCGTTCTGAGTCTGTGAATTCTGTTCCTGAGCCTGCAGGTAGTTATATCTAAGGTGCTTGCCAGCTCAAGGAAACAGGATGTTTGGTGGGTTTACTTCTTCACACGTAGCAAGCTGTACTGAAACCTAACCCCTGCTTTCAGGGAAGTTGTTAGACTGTGCGTTGCAGAAGTTGCTGTGTGGCACATGGTCTCTTTTTAGTGAGTGTGCATGGAGCTCCCTGCCAGGACAGTCTGGGCCATTGAGGATTCCCTCTCTGGGTTTTAAGTCTCTCTAGCAGGGTTTGCCAGACAGATGTCTGTTGACACTTGAACAAATGCCTGCAGCAGAGAACTGGAGGAAGTTGGTGTGGATCAGTGAACTAACCCTGACCTCATTTCACTGCTTTCCCCCTCTTGGCTGTGCTGGCACATCTCCAGCAGACTTGGAAGTGTACTCCAGCAAGCTCTGCCAGGTGATGAGTGTTAGGATGTAGCCTGTCCTGCACCCCCATTAGCACTTTCAAACTTGGTTGAAAGGTACTTGTCACTCCCTCTTAAGTGCTTGTTTTTTCCTCCTGTGGAGAAAAGAAGGCTGTGAGTGGTATTCTTGTAATCACTCTCTGCTTTGTGGTGGTTAATTCCCTAACACATCTTATTTTAGCCTGGAGACAGCGAGAGAAAGCTGTTTAGCAACAGGTATGGAGACAGACTGCTGGTGCTGTGGCTTTGTGGAGCTGTGGTGTGTTAGCACCTTGCTATGCCACTGACTGCTGCTCTGAGCTAAGCTCTGCAGCAGCTTTTGTTAAAGCAGCCCTGGGTTTGAGGGCAACAATTTTTGGTGCAGCAATTCTGTGTAGGTAGACAGAAAAGTTTAACATCTGTCCTGTTTGTCAGGAAAGTTCTGTGATGTTAGTGATGCTAGTGCTGATCAGGACAAGAGGAAATAGCCTCAAGCTGATTTTATGATGCCTGTTTCCAGCATGGCAAAAACGACAGAAAGATCGATGTGCTGCTGCAGATTTCCACTTTTCTTCTGTCTGCCCTGAGGTTGCTTTTGGGCAGACTCCAAGTAAACAGCTGGAATTCCAAGCACAATGATCTTAAGTACAGCAGTGACCAGTGAGGCTTGGACAGACTGGAGAGCTGGGCAAAAAGGAACCTAATGAGGTTCAACAAGGACAAGTGCAGAGTCCTGCACCTGGGAAGGAGTAATAAACTGCATCTGTACAGGCTGGGAGGTGATCTGCTGGAGGGCAGCCCTGTGGAGAGGGACCTGGGAGTCCAGGTGGGCAGGAAGCTCTGTGGGACAGCAATGTGCCCTTGTGGCCAAGAAGGCCAGTGGAGTCCTGGGGTGTGTTAAGAGGAGTGTGTCCATCAGGTCGAGGGAGGTTCTTCTCCCCCTCTACTCTGCCCTGCAGAGACCTCACCTGGAATGTTGCGTTCAGTTTGGGGCTCACCAGTTCAGGAGGACAGGGATCTACTGGAAAGAGTCCAATGGAGGGCTACAAAGATGATTAAAGGGCTGGAGCACTGCCCTGTGGGAAGAAGCTGAGGGACTTGAGGCTATTTGGTCTAGTGACGAGAAGACTTAGAGAAGATCTATTTGATGTTTATAAATATCTGTGAGCTGGGTGTCAAGAGGGAGGGGACAGACTCTTCTCAGTCGTGTCCTGTGATAGGGTAGGTTGGACAGGATGAGGTCTCTTCCAACCTGGTTGCTTCTGTGGCAGGGAGTAATGGGTATAAACTACAGCACAGGAAGTTCCAGCTCAACATGAGGAAGAACTTCTTTTTGTAAGGGTAACAGAGCACTGGAACAGGCTCCCCAGAGAGGCTGTGGAGTCTCCTTCTCTGGAGACTTTGAAGATCTGTCTGGATGGGTTCCTGTATGACCTGTGCTAGATTCTGTGGTCCTGCTCTTGCAGGGGGGTTGGACTCTGTGATCTGTGGAGGTCCCTTTCAATCCCTAACATCCTGTGATGCTGTGACCAGTTAAAGATGTGCTATTTCTTCAGTAATTGGAAAGATATTTCTCCCTTTCTGTTGCCTGTGAAAAATAACTTTCAAAAGATTGCAGTCACTAGAACTGTGGAGAAGATGGAGAGGAGATCTTATCAATGATTATAAATGTCTGAAGGGTGGGTGTTTAGAAGGGACCAGGCTCTTTTCAGTGGTGTCCTGTGATAGGACAAGGGGCAATACACAAACGGGAACACAGGAAGTTCCACCTCAACATGAGGAAAAAACTTCTTTCCTGGGAAGATGCTGCAGCAGTGAAACAGGCTGCCCAGAGAGTTTGTGGAGTCTCCTTCTGTGGAGACGTTCAAGACCCATCTGGATGCATTCCTGTGTGACCGGCCCTAGATGATCCTGCTTTGGCAGGAGGCTTAGACTTGAATGCTGAAGCAAAATGTGGATTCAGATCCAGGAACTGAAGTTACCTGCTCTTCTTCTAGTTGAAATAACCCCTTTTCCCTGCTTGAGACCCTGCCTGTGACCCCTTGCTCCTATTCTCCCCACTTCATTGCCAGCTGCTTGTTTCCTTGCTGCATGCAGTCTGGCTGTTGCTGGGAAGTTGCATTGTATTGCAGAAATGATTCTGAGGTGTGGCAGGGTTCCTCCCAAAGCCAGTGTCCTACAGCACAGTGCCAGTACTCAGCAAGGAAGAAATCTGCCCTTCTTGGGATAAATAGAGCCTTGCAGAACTGCCCATATGTGCTGGTGTTTCCTGAGATGGGAAGACAAAGCTGAATTAGAGGAAATGGCTGAGGCTTCCACACACTGGAGAAGCTGGGCTGGGAAGCCAGAGGCCTTCCTGAAACTAGAGAGAAACCACTGAGAGCCAGCCCACCAGCAGGATTTTCCTTGCTGTCTACTCTGGATTCTGCCAAGTGGGAATCCCTGGAATAGCCTGAGAGGACCATGGTTACTAATTGGGTCTGGAAGAAGGTTGGGGAGCAGTATGTAGGAGTCAGCTGGGATTTTTTTGACTTTCTAATGAGAGGTTAAGGGCTCTTTGTGCAGAAGAAAGGCTTTGCTCCTGGTAGGGGCAATTAATAGCTGCGTGGCTTGCAGTGGAGCATGAGAGAGGCTAATGGCTGTGTGAGTGATCAGCATGCACAGCAGACTGGGGCAGGCTGTCTGGGCAGATGCTTCCTCTGCAGAGGCTTCTTGTCAATGTGCTTATTATCTGGAAATCAGCTTGTGTGACAGGAGGTACCAAGAGGCTGTGGCAGTGTCTCACATCCTGTTATGGTTAACTGATGCTGCATGATGTGCTGTTATGAAATGTGGCTGTTCTGTGGGAGATTTTACTCTATGGGTTGGATAGACATGGGTGAGAGGGAAGTGGAGGTGAAGGGATGCATCCAACAGTTAAAAAGTGGCAGGGATGGATTAAATCTCACCTCTCTGCCTGGAACCAGATCTGAATTCCAAATTCCTTCTGTAAAAGCAGTGAAGCCTCATTGGAGCATTGCCTGGGATTGAGATTATGTCACTGCAGCTCTCCTGTGCACATGGTGGAACAACAGCAGTTGTTTGGTGTGGTTTGCTCTCAGTTAACTTTCTGCCTAGAGAGGCTGTGGAGTCTCCTTTGCTGGAGACTTGAAAGACCCATTTGGATATGTTCCTGTGTCACCTGCCCTAGGTGATGCTTCTTTGGCTTGGACTTCATGGTCTCTGGAGGTCCCTTCCAACCCCTACCATTCTGTGATTCTATGATTCTATCCTCCCCACCCCCCAAAATGTTTGGGTATTGCAAGTGACACAGCAAAAGCACTGTGGCTTCACACAGGAAACTGCTAAGAAAATACAGAATGTCTCAACTTCTCAATTGTTTGCCCAGTTTAGTACTGACTTGTCAAGGGCCATTGTTTCAGAGAGCCATATTCTACAGGAATCAGTAGTTAGAGGTCACAGGATGCCAGAATGGAAGGGACCCCAAGGATTGTATGGTCCAACCTTTCTAGGTGAAATTGTAGTTGAAATGAGATTGTCCAGCTCCCTGTCAAGATGAGTCTTAGAATCATAAAATGGTTTATGTGGGAAGGAACCTCAAAGCTCAGCCAGCTCCAACCCCCTGCCATAGGCAGGGACACCTCCCACCAGAACAGGTCACTCAAGGCCTCATCCAGCCTGGCCTTGAACACCTCCAGGGAGGGAGCATCCACAACCTCCCTGGGCAACCTGTGCCAGTGTCTCACCACCCTCACTATAACAAACGTCCTCCTAACATCCAGTCTAAATCTCCCCTCTGCCAGTTCAAACCCATTCCCCCTCGTCCTGACATTCCCAGACCTTGTCAATAGTCCCTCCTCAGCCTTCCTGTAGCTCCCTTCAGAGGCTGGAAACTGTCCAACGTTGGGGAATCCAGTGGTTCCCTTGGGAGATGATTCAAGTGTCTGTCTGTTTTCATGGGGAAGTCCAGTCAAGATCTCCTCAGGAGTAACTTGTACCCATTGCCTCTTGTCTTTTCCATGAGATCCTTGTAAAAAGGGTCTTACTAGATCCCCTGTGAACTCAACACACTTCTAAACCCCCGTTTGCAGGTTGGTGTGCTTGGGTATGTGGCAGAGATAACTCTCAGCTGTCTTCAGAGTTTGCTGTCTTTCTCCACAGGGGTGGCATTGAGTGTTGAGAGGGGAAACAAAGAGGAGACAGCCTGGAAAGAGATGATATAAGCATAGGAGAGGAGACGGGAGAGAATGAACGATGTATTCTCAGGCTAAGCTGTTCCATGACTAGCATTAGTTTGAGCAACATGTGAGCAGTGATCCTTCCAGTGATGCATCTTTGAGGGTATTTAATGTGAATGGAAGCAGGGTGGTGTGGGAATGGTTTCAAGGAGCCTGCTCCATTCTTTGTTTGGGTAGGTGTGCTCACTCCATGCACTTAGAGGTAAATGTGCCTTGAAACCAGTGAGGTAAGAAGTGTCTGACATGAGTAAGGAGGTATGATTAACAACTCTAAACACACCTGGGAGGAAGAAGGGTTTAACAGCCACCCCCTTGCCTTACAGCTTCTGCCTACTCACAGCCTAATCAAGGAGAGGGAAAGGAAATCTCTTAACCTTATTATGGTTTCTTAACTACAGTCAGCAATGCAGTTACCATTATCCCTTAATCCTGACACCACTGGACCCAAATTAGACCAGAGGAGTTTTGGTTTCATAGCCCTGCAGGCAGGGATGTGATGTGTGAAGGAAATCACCAAACCTCTCTGTGCCTTGACCATTACCTGAAGAAGCTTTGATGAAACTTCACACTAGCCACTTGGAGCTTGTCCAAGGAGTGTGAGAACAGTTGGCTACAAAATTTGAGTCCTGCCTGTCCAGGTGAGGAATGACTGCCTGGCTGCTGCTGGGTTCTCCAGCCTCTCTTTTTAAGTGGCCTGGGCACTTCAGATATCTAAATGTCTTCTTTGAGGGGGTGTTTTAAGCTTTTTGCAGATCCTGATAGTTCCTTCCTCTTGAGAAGAATCTTGAAAAACGTTCTGAAGACCTGTGGCTATGGATATTTCTCCTCTGGGTGGCCAGCAGTGCTCCGAGATGTGTATGAAACTGGCCCACAGGCTGTGACAGTTTGTGCCTGTGCTAGGGGAATGGTCTTCTTGGGGGAGATGCAGAGAAGAAAAATAGTGAGTGATGGGATAGCAGAAGTGGTCAACACCCCAGCTGAGCACTGCTGTGAACAAAAGGCAGGGCTGTTACTTGTCTCCAGAAGATCTTGTGTTATGTTCTGAAAAGTGATGAGGCACTTGTGTCTAGCCCTGATTGTCATGGAAGGCGTTTCTGTTGACATGAATAGATTTAGGGTCCCAGGTGACAAAAGATTAATAACTTTGCTTAATTACAACCTATTTTTTTTTCCTAATACTCTGAGAGAAAATGACTTTTCAAGGAGAATTGGCTGTGAGATGTGCAGGATGTTAGGAGTCTCTTTGGGAAGAAGGCAAGATGAAGTAGATCAAGGTTTAAAATCCAGGGTAGCTTTGTGTGAGAGAAGCTGTGCGGTCTCTGACTTCAGAGTGTTGTGATTACAAGCCAGACTTTCTGTTGAGGTTAGAATGGTTCAGTGTAAATCTCTTCCAGAGTGGTTACAGCCAAGTCTAGAATTTCTAGAAGTACCTTTTGAGTGTCCAGTTCTGGGATCCCCAAAACAAGGACATTGAACTGTTGGAGTGGGTCCAGAGGAGGGCCATGAAGAGGATCAGAGGGCTGGAGCACCTTCACTATGTGGATAAGCTGTGAGAGTTTGAGCTCTCAGGGAGACTTTATAACTGCCTTCCACAAGGGTTTGTGGTGATAGGATGAGGGGAGATGGCTTTCAGCTGTAAGAAGGGAGATTTAGACTGGAGATTAGGAAGAAATTCTTTCCAGTAAGGGTGGAGAGACACTGGAACAGGTTGCTCAGGGAGGTTGTGGGTGTGTTTAAAGCCATGCTTAGGGTTGGACAGGGCTTTGAGCAACCTGGTGTAGAGGAAGGTGTCCCTGCCCGTAGCAGGGGGTTTGAGCTAGATAATCTTTAAGGTCCCTTCCAACACAAATGATTCTGTGGGTTTGACTGACTTTTTTCTGGCTTTGACTTGCTGTCTTGAGATTCACAGCCTGAAACACAAGGATTTCTTGCCGGTGCTGAGTTTCGCCACACAAACTTGGATATAGAAGATCTCACCTCACCATCAGGAGAAATCTCTTTACAGTGAGGATGACAGAGCACTGGAACAGGCTGCCCAGAGATATTGTGGAGTCTTCTTCTCTGGAGACTTTCAAAACCTGCTTGGATGCATTCCTATGCAGACTACCCTAGGGGATCCTGCTTTTGGCAGGGAGGTTGGACTCGATGATCTCTGGAGGGCCCTTCCAACCTGTACTATTAGGTGATTCTGTACAGAGACATGGCTGGGACAGCTTGCACAACTCCTTCAACTACCATTCAGTTCCCTTATGGAGGACTAACATAGAGCACTTTCACTTGAGCTGAATGCTTCCTTTTCTCTGAGGGTAAAAATACTGCTTTTCCATGTGGAAACAACTGCAGTTTTGTTCTTGAGTATCCTCATTGCTGTCTACAACTACCTGAAGGGAGGTTGTAGCCAGGTGGGGTTGGGCTCTTCTACCAGGCAACCAGCAACAGAACAAGGGGACACAGCCTCAAGCTGTGCCAGGGGAGGTCTAGGCTGGATGTTAGGAGGAAGTTGTTGGCAGAGAGAGTGACTGGCATTGGAATGGGCTGCCCAGGGAGGTGGTGGAGTCACCGTCCCTGGAGGTGTTCAGGCAAAGCCTGGATGAGGCACTTAGTGCCATGGTCTGGTTGATTGGACAGGGCTGGGTGCTAGGTTGGCCTGGATGATCTTGGAGGTCTCTTCCAACCTAGTTGATTCTATTCTGTTCTCTCTAGGGTATTTATTTCTTGCCCATTTTAATTCAGTACCCTTACAGAATTTGGCAGGTACTTTTTGTTTCACTGGTGGTAGGATGGCTCCTGTATAGCTCTGTGATTCATAAATTAGGTTTTAGTTTCCTGTTACTTTGTCTGTTGCAGTTAAAGCTTTTAGAAGCTGTCACCCTTTGAATATCAAGGCTGGCAGCTTTCCTTTCCCTAGGGGTGAAGATCTTATTTTGAAGCTGTTGGCAGATTTGGCTTTCAAGGAAGGTACCTGATAAATTTGTGGAATTGATTTGGTTGGAAAAGACCTTTAAGATCATTGAGTCCAACCATCAGCCTAAGACCACCATGGCCATTAAACCATGTCCCAGAGTGCCACATCCACAGATTTCTGGAACACTTCTAGGAACAGTGAAGCCACCACCCCTCTAGGCAGCCTGTTCCAATGCCTGACAACTCTTTCCATAAAGAAAGTTTTCCTCATATCCAACCTAAACCTCCTCTGGCACAGTTTCAGGTCATTTCTTCTCATTCCGTCACCTGATACTAAGGAGAAGAAGAGACCAACCCCCACCTCACTCCAACCTCCTTTCTGGGAGTTGCAGAGAGCAATGAGGTCTCCCCTCAGCCTTCACTTCTCCAGACTAAACAACCCCAGTTCTCTCGGGCACTCCTCACCAGACCTGTTCTCTAGAACCCTTCACCAGTTGTGTTGCGCTTCTCTGGACAGACTTCAGCACCTGAATGTCCTTGGAGCAAGGGTCACAAAACTGAACCCAGTTTTCAAGATGCAGGGCACCATCAAGGTACAGAGGCACAATCACTTCCTTCTGGATCCAGGCCAGGATGGAAAATAAGTAATTTGCCCATCAAGACAAGTTGTGTGTTTCTTGGTGGCTCCAGAAATGGATGAAGATTTTCCTCAAGCATATGTTTTATAATCAAGTCTGTGTCTATGCTGTGAATTATTGAGCTACACCCAGGTATAAAAGTGAGCATAAAATCGTGCTCCTGACTGCAGTCAGCTCCTAAAGCTGCAGCTTGAGAGTCATAGAATCAACCAGGTTGGAAGAGACCTCCAAGCTCATCCAGTCCAACCTAGCACCCAGCCCTGTCCAGTCAACCAGACCATGGCACTAAGTGCCTCATCCAGGCTTCTCTTGAACACCTCCAGGGACGGTGACTCCACCACCTCCCTGGGCAGCCCATTCCAATGCCAATCACTCTCTCTGCCAACAACTTCCTCCTAACATCCAGCCTAGACCTCCCCTGGCACAACTTGAGGCTGTGTCCCCTTGTTCTGTTGCTGGTTGCCTGGCAGAAGAGCCCAACCCCACCTGGCTACAGCCTCCCTTCAGGTAGTTGTAGACAGCAATGAGGTCCCCCCCGAGCCTCCTCTTCTGCAGGCTGCACACCCCCAGCTCCCTCAGCCTCTCCTCATAGGGTTTGTGTTCCAGGCCCCTCACCAGCTTCGTTGCCCTTCTCTGGACACCTTCCAGTCCCTCGACATCTCTCTTGACTTGGAGCCCAGAACTGGACACAGCACTCAAGGTGTGGCCTGACCAGTGCTGAGCACAGGGGCAGAATAACCTCCCTTGTCCTACTGGCCACACTGCTCCTGATCCAGGCCAGGATGCCATTGGCTCTCTTGGCCACCTGGGCACACTGCTGGCTCATCTTCAGCCTTCTAAGTACCAGTACCCCCAGGTCCCTCTCTGCCTGGCTGCTCTCAGCCACTCTGTCCCCAGCCTGTAGTGCTGCTTGGGGTTGTTGTGGCCAAAGTGTAGAACCCTGCACTTGGCCTTGTTAAATGTCTGCCCACCCATCCAGCCTGCCTAGGTCTCTCTGCAGGGCTCTCCTACCTTCCAACAACTCCACACCTGCTCAAAGTGTTAAGTTGTTGTTCAGGCACCTGCTTTGCTGCAGATGAGAAAGCTGGGCTATGAGATGTGTGGTTGAGTTTTTTCCCTTGTCCTTTGGGATGCATTCAAGCTGTTTCTTAACGGCTGTTGGCAGACTTCCAGCCTCTTGCTGCCTTACTAAATCACCTGTAGAATGGTTCAGTAACACATGGGAATTACAGCGAGCATAAGGCAATGTGACTGCAGTTCACGAGAGACACTGTTGAGCCCTGGGAGCACAGATGGAAAAGCCTGCCTGGAAGTGGTAGCTGGGGTGACTGGTTAGTAGGAATTTGAATGCAAATCTAGCACTAACACCCAGAAGCTGCTGACAACTCTAGCAGGGCATGGGGCAGCAGCAAGCTGGCAGAGAAGGGCAATGAGGCTGGTGAGAGGCCTCGAGCACAGCCCTACGAGGAGAGGCTGAGGGAGCTGGGATTGTTTAGCCTGGAGAAGAGGAGGCTCAGGGCAGACCTCATTGCTGTCTACAGCTACCTGAGGGGTGGTTGTAGCCAGGGGGAGGTTGCTCTCTTCTCTCAGGCAGCCAGCACCAGAACAAGAGGACACAGCCTCAAGCTGTGCCAGGGGAAATTTAGGCTTGAGGTGAGGAGAAAGTTCTTCAGTGAGAGAGTCATTGGCTACTGGAATGGGCTGCCCAGGGAGGTGGTGGAGTCGCCGTCCCTGGAGCTGTTCAAGGCAGGATTGGACGTGGCACTTGGTGCCATTGTCTAGCCTTGAGCTCTGTGGTAACAGGTTGGACTTGATGATCTGTGAGGTCTCTTCCAACCTTGGTGGTACTGTGAGACTGTGATGCTGTGGTAGGAGTTGTTTTCTCCTTTCTGAGTTAGTTTCATCACCAAGCTAAAAGAGGATGCAGTAGTGTGGTAAGAAGGTAGCCCCTCAGTACATGAAAGACTTTGAAGTCCTGGAGTATGTCCAGAGAAGGGCAACAAAGATGGTTGTGCTAGTTTGAAGCTAGCTAGAATATTTTGGTGAGAAGAATTGGGTTACAGGCTGTGAAAAGAAAACAATGGTGATGGCTCCTGCACTCGTAGGCTTGCTGAGATGGATAAGAGGAGGAACACAAACACAGATAACGCAGTTGCTCTCTGGGCTTTATGAACTTCTCTCTCTCTCTCTAACCTAACCTACCGTCCTTGTGACTAATCCACCTGCTTCCTAACCCCCCTGGCCGACCCTCCATACTACCTTAAACATAAGGCATGATCTTGTGTGAGGTTGAGGGTTGGGAGGAAGGTGGAAGGGTGGTTGGGAGGAAGGTGGAAGGGTGGTTGGGAGCCCCTCCTGGGGACTCAGGTTTCTGGGAGGGCTGTTGTGTGTCTGTATTACCTTTTACCTTGTCTATTTCTGTCTATAACTGTATATACTGTAAATCTCTGCTTGTCTATTGTGCTAAGCTTTAAATATAAGCTTCATTCAATTTCCAGAGCTGCTGAGTCTAGTCTGGGTGATTTCCAAAGTGGGGGAGCGGCAAGGAACACCCAAACCATCACAATGGTCGAGAGTCTAGAGAACAGGTCTGGTGAAAAGCAGCTGAGGAAACTGTAGCTGTTTAGTCTGGAGACTAAAGTAGAGAGCAGTGAAGTATCCCCTCAGCCTCCTCAGCTCCCTTGAAGGAAGTCAGAGTGAGGTGGGGATCAGTCTCCTCTTAGTGTCGGGTGATAGAACACTGAAACAGTTCTATGGCTTTGTGATTCTAAGCTGTCCCTTCTGAGAACAGCATTGCCTGGTGAGACGAGAGCTAGCAGCAGCTGTGCTGGAGGGCAGAAAGAGGGTCTGATGAAAATTCCCTCTGAAACGTGGCTGATGGATGGACACCATTTTGTATTTATGTCTTCATTCCTGGTAGCTAACTTCTGTCTTCTCCTGTATGGACCTGGGTAGGATTAGCCAGTATGGTCTCCCCTCAGTGGGTGGGGGGAGAAATGCCAGCTTTTCAGGCAGTGGCACTGCTGGGGATGAACACTCCTGAACACTTCTGACCTTGACACTTCCCTGCTGAGAAGCCTTCTCTTCTGGTGTACTTGAAACCCTGCCCTCTCTCTCAATTTTCAGAAGAGATGGAAGTGAACATGAAAAGCATCATGTACTAGAGATATTGATTGGTTGCCCTGCTTTTAGGCAAAGCTAGGGGCAGAGTAATTAATTTTCTTATTTTTAGAAAAGAAAATAAATGAAGCTTTTCTCAAGCAGAGTCCCACCATTTCCTCTCACTTCTCCCTGGGCATATGGAGAAAAGAAGAGCTGTCTGCTGCCTTTCTGGAAGTTGCCTGAAAGTTTGGCTGTCCACGGCATGAACCAAATCCTACAGCTGCTCTGATGCCCTTTGCAGGGTTGCTAGTTCACATGCTTCAGTTGTTAGGGGACTGTGTTAAGATAGAAGAGACGTTTACAGTTCATATATCCTAGAATCAGAATCTCCAGAGTTGGAAGAGAACCATGAGGATCATCAAGTCCAACTTCAGATTCACAGTATCACAGTCTCACAGTATCACTAAGGTTGGAAGAGACCTCAGAGATCATCAAGTCCAACCTGTTACTACAGAGCTCAAGGCTAGACCATGGCACCAAGTAGGGGTCAATCTTGCCTTGAACAGCTCCAGGGACGGCGACTCCACCACCTCCCTGGGCAGCCCATTCCAGTAGCCAATGACTCTCTCAGGGAAGAACTTTCTCCTCACCTCAAGCCTAAATTTCCCCTGGCACAGCTTGAGGCTGTGTCCTCTTGTTCTGGTGCTGGCTGCCTGAGAGAAGAGAGCAACCTCCCCCTGGCCACAACCACCCCTCAGGTAGTTGTAGACAGCAATAAGGTCTGCCCTGAGCCTCCTCTTCTCCAGGCTAACCAATCCCAGCTCCCTCAGCCTCTCCTCGTAGGGCTGTGCTCGAGGCCTCTCCCCAGCCTCGTTGCCCTTCTCTGGACACGCTCAAGCATCTCAATGTCCCTCTTAAACTGGGGGGCCCAGAACTGGACACAGCACTCAAGGTGTGGTCTAACCAGTGCAGAGTACAGGGGCAGAATGACCTCCCTGCTCCTGCTGGCCACACCATTCCTGATGCAGGCCAGGATGCCACTGGCTCTCTTGGCCACCTGGGCACACTGCTGGCTCATGTTCAGGTGGGTATCAATCAACACCCCCAGATCCCTTTCTGTTTGGCTGCTCTCAGCCACTCTGACCCCAGCCTGTATCTCTGCATGGGGTTGTTGTGGCCAAAGTGCAGCCCCTGGCACTTGGAGCCATTGAATGCCATCCCCTTGGACTCTGCCCATCTGTCCAGGTGGCCAAGGTCCCGCTGCAAGGTAACCTAAAAGTCTTGACTTAGTTGGAAATGCCTGCTTCCAAACCTTGCAGCTGTCTGTGGGCTCAGGTAACACAGTGGTGGGGCCAATGCTGAGGACAAGGTAGGGAGTGGTAATGCCCACCAGATGACCAACCCACCAAGCACTTGACATGGGATCTGCTCATAAGCAGCTTGTGCAGGTGCTTGTGTGCTGTTCAGCTCCACTGTCTGCTGGAGAAGCTGTGGAACAGACAGGTGTGTTGTACTCTGGGTGCTGTGAGGTTATGAGGGTGCATGATGATAATTGTCCTCCTTTCTGAAGAACATCTTCTAGATGCCTGGCCCTTGGCAGCCTGCTCAATGGAGGTGTCCCTGCTGACTGAGCGGGGGCTGGACACATTGACCTTTGAGGCTCCCTTCCAACCCAATGCAATCTGTAAATCTGTGTTGGAGACTTGCAGGCCAGGATCGTACAATGGGGAAGGGAACCTTTCTCCTTCTGATTAGTACTTTCTTTGGGGAAAAGGGAATGAGTTCTAGGGAACAACTTGAGGAACCATCTCTGCATCCAGGCAGAGCAGCTCAGGAGTCAGAGCTCTTAAAAAACTTCAGCTTTGCTTGTAGGTGTAAAGATTTTGATGCTGTTTAATACAACAATGACTCATCTCTGGATCCAGGCAGCACAGTTCAGGATGGGAATCAGAGCTCTTCAAAAACTTTAGCTTTGCTTTTAGGTGTAAAGATATTGGTGCTTTTTAGTGCAACATTGACTTTGAAGTTGGTTTTGCAAATGGTAAATTCAGCTCCTGCTGAACGAGTATCAAACACTGTGTTAAGAGAGAAAGGAGTGTGACTCCCACTGGAATCAGGCTGCTGCTTTGCCTTCAAAAGGAGCTGAGCCCAGTATCTGATGAGGTGTGACACTTTTCCAGCATCCTTAGCCTTTTATTCTCTTGGCATACCTCACAAAATGGGCAATAAATTTCAGGCAAGGCTTAACCCTAACCCAAATTGTTTCATTACTCTCTGAGAAATGGTGAACTATTTTTCTGTGGGGTTTGGTGCATGGCCATCTTCTGTTGGCTTGAGCAAATATGCTGTTTGTGTACAGGCTATGGGGGGTCAGGCCATACAGCCCTTTGAAACTGACATCCCTTCTTCAGGTGACTACTTGAATAAATTTCTCTGCAGAGTTGAAACGATGTCCTCTAAGTGGAAGAAAGGCCCTTCCAAAAGTACCAAAGCATAGCATAGCCCCTCTGAAGCATCAGGATTCCCAGTTCAGCACGTGTAGGAACTCATCCTTTCTTGTTAGGTTTCACAGTTGTGCTAGTTTGAGCCTAGCTAGCATGTTTTGGTGAGAAGAACTAGATGATAGGCTGAGAAATGAAAACAATGGTGAGGTCTACTTCGCTCACAGTCTTGCTGAGATATATACAAAAGAAAGGCAAAACAAAAGATAAGGTCACTTTTGCTCTGCACTTTGTGCTGGGCTGTCCTCTTTGCCTGCTGGGGAGAAGCTGAGGCTGCTGGCTGGACTCCCATCTTGCTTTCTAACCTCACCCTGCTTTTGCTTGGCTGCTTCACCTTGCTTTTTAACCC